>OX104117.1:2373814-2870195 GCA_944474755.1 Limnoperna fortunei | reverse complement strand
GTACTAACTAATTGATTAATTGCAATAAAAACTACTTTGAGTCTGTTTAATTCTCTAATTGTTATCTATAGAAGCATTCCTAGCCGAAGGGCATTTGTCACTTCATGTGTTGAGTAGCAATAAATACAGAGGTGTAATTTTATGTCATTTGTGCCACGATCGGTATTATCACAACATCCATTTGATATAGCGTGTCATTGATAAGCGTTGATAAAGTATAGCTTATCTTTTAAATATTTTATTTGTTATTTTAATTTATGTTCAAAGGAGCAACCAAACTCATAATTCAGATAATAATTTGTTACTTATTAACATTGAAAATGAACACCTCACATATCCCCACCTTGACCGGAAGTTGATGTTTCTTTGTACGCTTTACAATTAAATAATACCTACATTTAATAAAAACACAATTCCAACATGAAACCTGTAACATAATCATTAAGATGGATTTTGAGCTGAACATTAGTAATGGATTGAACCACAAGATCGTATATTACATTTACAAATAAATGTCCGATCTCGGACATTTTCAGATCGTTGTTCCCAATTGGTTAATGAAGTTTTATTCTTCGTTGGATTTTTAATTTCGTGGTCCGAGGCCTCCACGAAAACCACGAAAATTGATACCCCACGAATAAAAAGTATTTCACAGTATTACTTTGCCCACAGGGTAATATTATTGATGTCACTTTATGGTGCACTAGTTTTGATGTTGCATCGAGAATTAGCAGATCACTTGTTATAACCATGTGACCAAATTCAACCAATGAAAATGATAGATTAAATGATATGCATACTTCATTTATTTAGGATGATAATGTTATTTACATGTTGTTCTTGAAGTGTTCTCCAGTAATAAAACTGCCTCAGTATTGTTGATAAATTGCTGTGAGCAGCTTCTGAATGTATTCAGTACAATCAAATAGTTCTTTACTTAGATTTTCTTGTTTACAAATATACTTTTTCTGTATCATTTGATATGGGAAGTATTAAATCAGAGTCTCTGGGAGTGTACACATACATCTAAAACACAGAGAAACAAAAGTTATTGTCAATGTTTGGCGTACTTTTAACAACAATTATTGCAGATAATAATTTTTTTCTAATTTCTTATTCATCTAGCAACTAGACCCCACAATTCAGGGCAGTGAATCATCAACAGAGTATGGTTTGGAACAGACTCTCTTTGACAGGCTTATATTGATGGTATATTGTTTGTTTAAATGATGTTTAACACCACTTTCAATAATTTTTCTGTTATATCATGGCATCCAGTTTTATTGGTTTAGGAAGCTAGAGAAAACCCCCATCATTTGGTAGGAAAACTGGAAATCCTTGTCAATTAAGATTGGAGTCAAGTACACCCTACCCGCAGTGAGAATCGAACCCACAATCTCAGTGTTGACAGACCACTTGAACAATAGAAGATGAACTACCTTAACCACTCGGCCACCGAGGCCCCTGACCGTAGTAGATATTAGTTGTTGTTTTGTAATGGGTTCCTATGATATATGCATGGCGTAAGAAAGAAAATATTTGTAGGATTAAATTCTGCTTCCTAAATTTCCTTTATTATAAGATAACATGTTGTCTATTCATCAAAGTAATGACAAACAATGTTGTTTTGATGAACATTCATGAGACATTTCATTAACCGGTAGTAGGAAGTTGTTATAAAAATGCAACAAGTTCGGAACGGAATTGAATTTATACTATATTCTGCCATGGACCACGTTTTTTAAAAGTTTATAAATGATATTCATTTTTGTTTTCATTATTTCAATAGAATTTCATTCGGATTGATTTTCTCCATATTTACGTATGTCTGTATTATGAAAAGGTAAATTGTGATGTACAATTTTGCCCACACGTTTTTCCATTACAAGTTGTCATATGTTCTAAGCAATATAACGTAAAAAACAATTCAATCGCTATTGTTTTAAAATATTGTTACAATAACATGTTCTACGAAATGGATGAAATAGATCTGTACTCATAATTAGGTTATCAATATTTAATAACAATATTCTATCTAGCGGAAATTCAAGGTATTAAAACCAACAAAAAGATATTTATATTATTGACCAAGTAAAATATCACTTTTTTAGATGTCCGATTTGACTAAACCTTAGTTGGACATTTTAATCAAAATGTCGGACATGTCCAGCAAATATGACCATTTGAAGACCCTTGGTCAAGATAATACTTTATGAATGTATTTTGCATTTCTACTTTTTATCTTACCTGACCCAACATATTCACATGCCTTTTTCTTAGTAACTGCAAGGCTGATTACAGTTTTACTATATATTAATTGTCATGGAATAGTTCTCAACAATCTGAAATCCCAGATGGGTGCTACAACAGGACAACATAGGAAATCTATGGAAAAATGTTTGAAGAAGCATCTTTTCTGAAACTGTTGAATCAATTAAAACAAAACATTTTAGGAATGTTCATCCGATGATCCTCACAAAGTTCAGGGCTGCCACTGCAAGATTTGATTTAAAATAAAAATTTTCAGGGGAAATGTTAAAAATGCTTTATTAAGATGTTATCATGTCTGACACCACAGGACTGTTTTAAAGTTAGGGAAAATGCCAATACATGTATATAAATCAGGTGAGCTGCTAGGAGCCTCTGGTTTTTTTGTCTCGCCTGTGATGATAGTCAATAGAGGTGAGACATATATTTGGGAATCCGCTGACAGGGGCATTAACACTTGACATTGCTTTATATCTTTGTAAGCTTAAGCCATAGGTCAACCAAATTTGGTCCAGTGGTAGCTTATGATCAGTACTTGTCAGTATTTCACCTTGACCTCAATTTCACAGTACAGTGACTATGTAAAATTCATTGCACAGTCAGTTCCTCTGTAACCATGCATGGTAGGATGACAATATTTCGTATTTAGGTTGCTGATGAAAGGTACATGACAGTCTTCTGGTAGGTGTCACCTGACCTTGACCTCAATATCACGGTCCAGTGGCTACGTAAAAGTTATTGAATTGTCAGGTCTTCAGGAACCATGCATGATCAGGTAACAATATTTGGTATGAAAGATACATGATAGTCTGGTAGGTGTCACCTGACCGTGGCCTCAGTTTCACGATCCAGTGACTACGTTAGTTTCACAGTAACCATGCATTACCGGTATATATTTTACATGTTACTCATGAAGTTACTTTATTTTCGTTATTCTGATGCAGAAGGCAGGAAAGATATTTTTCTGTGTCCAAACTTGTTTAGCTTTTTATCAGAAACATGAATACGTTTATTTTCAGGGACACAGTCCAGTAATATTACATACACAGTACAGATGTCACCCTGACATTAGTGGAGTGTCCAATTCCTTGTTCTATAATAAACAGTTACAGGATGGTGTTTCACAGTCTGACAGACAGCCTTTAATGGTATGTATTGGTCTGACATTAGTGGAGTGTCCAATTCCTTGTTCTATATTAAACAGTTACAGGACGGTGTTTCACAGACAGACACACAGCCATTAACGGTATGAATTGGTGGATGAGAGATCTACTCCGTAGGAAGAACTGAGTTTTCAGTGTAAAAATTCCACAATGAAAAGGGCAAAAAGAGCAAATAAAACCGATCGAACAACTAAGCTAAAAATCAAGGGACAGTTACAAATCCAGTTATAGACAAACATATACAACGAAAAAAGTCAAATCCAGGATAGGAATTACTTCCAATGCCAAATGTCAGATCGGTTTTGAGAGATTGATTTACCATAACGATAAATTAACTTATACTCTGGTTATGTGAAAAATCCTTTCAAATGTTTGTTTTTGTACAAATTTTTCCCAGAAGTATATTTTAAAAATTGCTTAAAGTAAGAAATTCCAATATGAAATGAATTTTCTTTTAAGAGATCATGAAATAGTTCTTAGAACTCTGATTTTTACTCACAAAATTAAAGTTTTCTTTGCATAAAACAGTTCTTACAAGTTTGCTGTGATCTTGATCTGAATTTTTTAATAAAGTTGGCTTTTGTTGTTCAATAAACAATTGTGTAATGTCATTTAATATAACAAAATTTGTATGTACAAATGTTATAGAAAAATCGAGGTTAATAATAAATGAATTTTTCTAATGAAATAACTGTTTGATTAATATATTTATTTCATTAACAGGAATGAAATATCAAGATTTCCCAGTGAAATCAGTTCTTTCACTCCCTGGAAGTGATGTCACAATATATGTCCTTAACATAACTGGACATAATGACTGGTGACCAGATCAATATGACTGGTTCTTCAGGATTGGACATAATAACCGGTGACCAGATCAATCTGACTGGTTCTTTAGGATTGGACATAATGACTGGTGACCAGATCAATCTGACTGGTTCTTTAGGATTGGACATAATAACTGGTGACCAGATCATTATGACTGGTTCTTTAGAATTGGACATAATAACTGGTGACCAGATCAATCTGACTGGTTCTTTAGGATTGGACATAATGACTGGTGACCAGATCAATCTGACTGGTTCTTTAGAATTGGACATAATGACGGTGACCAGATCAGCCTGACTGGTTCTTCAGGAGTGGACATAATGACTGGTGACCAGATCAATCTGACTGGTTCTTTAGAATTGGACATAATAACTGGTGACCAGATCATTATGACTGGTTCTTTAGGATTGGACGTAATGACTGATGACCAGATCAATCTGACTGGTTCTTTAGAATTGGACATAATGACTGGTGACCAGATCAGCCTGACTGATTCTTTGGGATTGGACATAATGACTGGTGACCAGATCAGCCTGACTAATTTTTTGGGATTGGACATAATGACTGGTGACCAGATCAGCCTGACTGGTTCTTCAGGATTGTACATAATGACTGGTGACCAGATCAATCTGACTGGTTCTTTAGAATTGGACATAATAACTGGTGACCAGATCATTATGACTGGTTCTTTAGGATTGGACATAATGACTGATGACCAGATCAATCTGACTGGTTCTTTAGAATTGGACATAATGACTGGTGACCAGATCAGCCTGACTGGTTCTTTGGGATTGGACATAATGACTGGTGACCAGATCAGCCTGACTGGTTCTTTGGGATTGGACATAATGACTGGTGACCAGATCAGCCTGACTGGTTCTTCAGGATTGGACATAATGACTGGTGACCAGATCAGCCTGACTGGTTCTTCAGGATTGGACATAATGACTGGTGACCAGATCAGCCTGACTGGTTCTTTGGGATTGGATATAATGACTGGTGACCAGATCAGCCTGACTGGTTCTTCAGGATTGGACATAATGATGGGTGACCAGATCAATCTGACTGGTTCTTTAGAATTGGACATAATAACTGGTGACCAGATCATTATGACTGTTTCTTTAGGATTGGACATAATGACTGATGACCAGATCAATCTGACTGGTTCTTTAGGATTGGACATCATGACTGGTGTCCAGATCAATCTGACTGTTTCTTAAGGATTGGTCTTATGACAGGTGTTTTTTTTAGAAACCCGAATTATTAGGATAATTCCACTAAATTAGTATGTTGTTTTATGTTATAGGAAAATTTACCAGCCCTTTGTTTTTATGATGTAGCTGATGGATTGGAACACAGTGACAGTGATGGAAGTTTTTACAATGAGAAAGAGGCAGAATTTATTGTATTTCTTATAGACGTTTTGATTTGTCATGATGTTGATGCAGATAGGATTGGAGTCATCTCTCTTTATAAATCACAGATGTATAAAGTCATGGCATTACTGGGAACCAACAAGTATAATTATATGCAGTAAACATATAAGTTTTCTTTGATTTTATATATAAGAATGTTTACACCATGGTTCTCAAAGGAAATTCTTACATTCCAATAGATAATAGAAAAGTTTGAAATAAAAGATATCAACACCGTCAGCAATAAAAATAAAAAAGTCATGTAAATAGCTGTCTCTGTAATTTTAAGTTGTTTTTTTTTAAGAGTGTTTAATACCATTTTCGGCATCTAGTTTTTATTGGGGGAGGAAGCCATTATACCCCCAATCTTCAGCATGAAAACAGGCACCTCTTTCCTAATTAAGGTTGGAGTCGAGCAACCCCTTGGACCCTAAGTTTCATTTTTGACAGTTACATGATCGTTCGTAGATGACTAACTAACTTTAACATTCAGCCCTAAGGCCCATTTTAATTAGTTAAAAGATGGTGAAACTCATTAACCAAATCTATACTCTGTACAAATTTCAAAGAATAATAACAATAAAACAGAGAAAATTATTCTGATTTTACAGGAATTGTAAGGAATTTCGAGCTGTAATGGTTTCTACAGTAGATGCATTCCAGGGCGGAGAAAGAGATGTAATTATATTGTCATGTGTCAGAACTAAAAATGTTGGATTTATAGACAATGAGAAGTAAGTTATAATGTATATCTTTTACATAACAAACAATGAGAAGTCACTTATAGTCTATATCTTCTATATTACAGACAATGAGAAGTCACATATAGTATATCTTTTACCTTATAGACGAGGATAAGTCAGTTATAGTCTATATCTTTAACCTTATAGTCCCAGAAACATCAGTTATAGTCTATATCTTTTACCTTATAGTCCCAGAGACATCAGTTATAGTCTATATCTTTTACCTTATAGACTTCACCTTTGAGACAATGATATCTAATTCGCAGAAAATCTCAGAAATTTTTCTTTTGACTTGAAAGCACTTAATATTAGTTTAATCACACACAAGACATGATTTTCCATGTTTCGCTTTATGAATCAGACCAACCTTACTACAGCAGCATTTTTTTTCTTTGAGTGCCTTAAATGTTATATGGGAACATGCTGAATTATTGATTATTTTCAGGAGAACCAATGTGGCCCTGACCAGAGCTAAACACCATCTGTTAATTGTAGGAAATGAGAATAACTTGAGGAAGAATAAACTCTGGAGTCAGATTATACAGCATTGTATGGGTAAGGATGTAACCCTGGAGTGAAATAATAAACTCTGGAGTCAGATTATACAGCATTGTATGGGTAAGGATGTAACCCTGGAGTGAAATAATAAACTCTGGGGTCAGATTATACAGCATTGTATGGGTAAGGATGTAACCCTGGAGTGATATAATAAACTCTGGAGTCAGATTATACAGCATTGTATGGGTAAGGATGTAACCCTGGAGTGATATAATAAACTCTGGAGTCAGATTATACAGCATTGTATGGGTAAGGATGTAACCCTGGAGTGAAATAATAAACTCTGGAGTCAGATTATACAGCATTGTATGGGTAAGGATGTAACCCTGGAGTGAAATAATAAACTCTGGAGTCAGATTATACAGCATTGTATGGGTAAGGATGTAACCCTGGAGTGAAATAATAAACTCTGGAGTCAGATTATACAGCATTGTATGGGTAAGGATGTAACCCTGGGGTGATATAATAAACTCTGGAGTCAGATTATACAGCATTGTATGGGTAAGGATGTAACCCTGGGGTGATATAATAAACTCTGGAGTCAGATTATACAGCATTGTATGGGTAAGGATGTAACCCTGGGGTGATATAATAAACTCTGGAGTCAGATTATACAGCATTGTATGGGTAAGGATGTAACCCTGGAGTGAAATAATAAACTCTGGGGTCAGATTATACAGCATTGTATGGGTAAGGATGTAACCCTGGAGTGAAATAATAAACTCTGGGGTCAGATTATACAGCATTGTATGGGTAAGGATGTAACCCTGGAGTGAAATAATAAACTCTGGAGTCAGATTATACAGCATTGTATGGGTAAGGATGTAACCCTGGAGTGAAATAATAAACTCTGGGGTCAGATTATACAGCATTGTATGGGTAAGGATGTAACCCTGGGGTGATATAATAAACTCTGGGGTCAGATTATACAGCATTGTATGGGTAAGGATGTAACCCTGGGGTGATATAATAAACTCTGGAGTCAGATTATACAGCATTGTATGGGTAAGGATGTAACCCTGGAGTGAAATAATAAACTCTGGGGTCAGATTATACAGCATTGTATGGGTAAGGATGTAACCCTGGAGTGATATAATAAACTCTGGGGTCAGATTATACAGCATTGTATGGGTAAGGATGTAACCCTGGAGTGAAATAATAAACTCTGGGGTCAGATTATACAGCATTGTATGGGTAAGGATGTAACCCTGGAGTGAAATAATAAACTCTGGGGTCAGATTATACAGCATTGTATGGGTAAGGATGTAACCCTGGAGTGAAATAATAAACTCTGGGGTCAGATTATACAGCATTGTATGGGTAAGGATGTAACCCTGGAGTGAAATAATAAACTCTGGGGTCAGATTATACAGCATTGTATGGGTAAGGATGTAACCCTGGAGTGATATAATAAACTCTGGAGTCAGATTATACAGCATTGTATGGGTAAGGATGTAACCCTGGAGTGAAATAATAAACTCTGGGGTCAGATTATACAGCATTGTATGGGTAAGGATGTAACCCTGGAGTGAAATAATAAACTCTGGAGTCAGATTATACAGCATTGTATGGGTAAGGATGTAACCCTGGAGTGATATAATAAACTCTGGGGTCAGATTATACAGCATTGTATGGGTAAGGATGTAACCCTGGAGTGAAATAATAAACTCTGGGGTCAGATTATACAGCATTGTATGGGTAAGGATGTAACCCTGGGGTGATATAATAAACTCTGGAGTCAGATTATACAGCATTGTATGGGTAAGGATGTAACCCTGGAGTGAAATAATAAACTCTGGGGTCAGATTATACAGCATTGTATGGGTAAGGATGTAACCCTGGAGTGATATAATAAACTCTGGAGTCAGATTATACAGCATTGTATGGGTAAGGATGTAACCCTGGAGTGAAATAATAAACTCTGGAGTCAGATTATACAGCATTGTATGGGTAAGGATGTAACCCTGGAGTGAAATAATAAACTCTGGAGTCAGATTATACAGCATTGTATGGGTAAGGATGTAACCCTGGAGTGAAATAATAAACTCTGGGGTCAGATTATACAGCATTGTATGGGTAAGGATGTAACCCTGGAGTGAAATAATAAACTCTGGGGTCAGATTATACAGCATTGTATGGGTAAGGATGTAACCCTGGAGTGAAATAATAAACTCTGGGGTCAGATTATACAGCATTGTATGGGTAAGGATGTAACCCTGGGGTGATATAATAAACTCTGGAGTCAGATTATACAGCATTGTATGGGTAAGGATGTAACCCTGGAGTGAAATAATAAACTCTGGAGTCAGATTATACAGCATTGTATGGGTAAGGATGTAACCCTGGAGTGAAATAATAAACTCTGGAGTCAGATTATACAGCATTGTATGGGTAAGGATGTAACCCTGGAGTGAAATAATAAACTCTGGAGTCAGATTATACAGCATTGTATGGGTAAGGATGTAACCCTGGAGTGAAATAATAAACTCTGGGGTCAGATTATACAGCATTGTATGGGTAAGGATGTAACCCTGGGGTGATATAATAAACTCTGGAGTCAGATTATACAGCATTGTATGGGTAAGGATGTAACCCTGGAGTGAAATAATAAACTCTGGAGTCAGATTATACAGCATTGTATGGGTAAGGATGTAACCCTGGAGTGAAATAATAAACTCTGGAGTCAGATTATACAGCATTGTATGGGTAAGGATGTAACCCTGGAGTGAAATAATAAACTCTGGGGTCAGATTATACAGCATTGTATGGGTAAGGATGTAACCCTGGGGTGATATAATAAACTCTGGAGTCAGATTATACAGCATTGTATGGGTAAGGATGTAACCCTGGAGTGAAATAATAAACTCTGGAGTCAGATTATACAGCATTGTATGGGTAAGGATGTAACCCTGGAGTGAAATAATAAACTCTGGGGTCAGATTATACAGCATTGTATGGGTAAGGATGTAACCCTGGAGTGAAATAATAAACTCTGGGGTCAGATTATACAGCATTGTATGGGTAAGGATGTAACCCTGGAGTGATATAATAAACTCTGGAGTCAGATTATACAGCATTGTATGGGTAAGGATGTAACCCTGGGGTGATATAATAAACTCTGGAGTCAGATTATACAGCATTGTATGGGTAAGGATGTAACCCTGGGGTGAAATAATAAACTCTGGAGTCAGATTATACAGCATTGTATGGGTAAGGATGTAACCCTGGAGTGAAATAATAAACTCTGGAGTCAGATTATACAGCATTGTATGGGTAAGGATGTAACCCTGGAGTGATATAATAAACTCTGGAGTCAGATTATACAGCATTGTATGGGTAAGGATGTAACCCTGGAGTGATATAATAAACTCTGGAGTCAGATTATACAGCATTGTATGGGTAAGGATGTAACCCTGGGGTGATATAATAAACTCTGGAGTCAGATTATACAGCATTGTATGGGTAAGGATGTAACCCTGGAGTGATATAATAAACTCTGGGGTCAGATTATACAGCATTGTATGGGTAAGGATGTAACCCTGGAGTGAAATAATAAACTCTGGAGTCAGATTATACAGCATTGTATGGGTAAGGATGTAACCCTGGAGTGAAATAATAAACTCTGGAGTCAGATTATACAGCATTGTATGGGTAAGGATGTAACCCTGGGGTGATATAATAAACTCTGGAGTCAGATTATACAGCATTGTATGGGTAAGGATGTAACCCTGGGGTGATATAATAAACTCTGGAGTCAGATTATACAGCATTGTATGGGTAAGGATGTAACCCTGGAGTGAAATAATAAACTCTGGGGTCAGATTATACAGCATTGTATGGGTAAGGATGTAACCCTGGAGTGAAATAATAAACTCTGGGGTCAGATTATACAGCATTGTATGGGTAAGGATGTAACCCTGGGGTGATATAATAAACTCTGGAGTCAGATTATACAGCATTGTATGGGTAAGGATGTAACCCTGGAGTGAAATAATAAACTCTGGAGTCAGATTATACAGCATTGTATGGGTAAGGATGTAACCCTGGAGTGAAATAATAAACTCTGGGGTCAGATTATACAGCATTGTATGGGTAAGGATGTAACCCTGGAGTGAAATAATAAACTCTGGGGTCAGATTATACAGCATTGTATGGGTAAGGATGTAACCCTGGAGTGAAATAATAAACTCTGGGGTCAGATTATACAGCATTGTATGGGTAAGGATGTAACCCTGGAGTGAAATAATAAACTCTGGGGTCAGATTATACAGCATTGTATGGGTAAGGATGTAACCCTGGGGTGATATAATAAACTCTGGAGTCAGATTATACAGCATTGTATGGGTAAGGATGTAACCCTGGAGTGAAATAATAAACTCTGGAGTCAGATTATACAGCATTGTATGGGTAAGGATGTAACCCTGGAGTGAAATAATAAACTCTGGGGTCAGATTATACAGCATTGTATGGGTAAGGATGTAACCCTGGAGTGAAATAATAAACTCTGGGGTCAGATTATACAGCATTGTATGGGTAAGGATGTAACCCTGGGGTGATATAATAAACTCTGGAGTCAGATTATACAGCATTGTATGGGTAAGGATGTAACCCTGGAGTGAAATAATAAACTCTGGAGTCAGATTATACAGCATTGTATGGGTAAGGATGTAACCCTGGAGTGAAATAATAAACTCTGGAGTCAGATTATACAGCATTGTATGGGTAAGGATGTAACCCTGGAGTGAAATAATAAACTCTGGAGTCAGATTATACAGCATTGTATGGGTAAGGATGTAACCCTGGAGTGAAATAATAAACTCTGGGGTCAGATTATACAGCATTGTATGGGTAAGGATGTAACCCTGGGGTGATATAATAAACTCTGGAGTCAGATTATACAGCATTGTATGGGTAAGGATGTAACCCTGGAGTGAAATAATAAACTCTGGAGTCAGATTATACAGCATTGTATGGGTAAGGATGTACCCCTGGAGTGAAATAATAAACTCTGGAGTCAGATTATACAGCATTGTATGGGTAAGGATGTAACCCTGGAGTGAAATAATAAACTCTGGGGTCAGATTATACAGCATTGTATGGGTAAGGATGTAACCCTGGGGTGATATAATAAACTCTGGAGTCAGATTATACAGCATTGTATGGGTAAGGATGTAACCCTGGAGTGAAATAATAAACTCTGGAGTCAGATTATACAGCATTGTATGGGTAAGGATGTAACCCTGGAGTGAAATAATAAACTCTGGAGTCAGATTATACAGCATTGTATGGGTAAGGATGTAACCCTGGAGTGAAATAATAAACTCTGGAGTCAGATTATACAGCATTGTATGGGTAAGGATGTAACCCTGGAGTGAAATAATAAACTCTGGGGTCAGATTATACAGCATTGTATGGGTAAGGATGTAACCCTGGGGTGATATAATAAACTCTGGAGTCAGATTATACAGCATTGTATGGGTAAGGATGTAACCCTGGGGTGATATAATAAACTCTGGGGTCAGATTATACAGCATTGTATGGGTAAGGATGTAACCCTGGAGTGAAATAATAAACTCTGGAGTCAGATTATACAGCATTGTATGGGTAAGGATGTAACCCTGGAGTGAAATAATAAACTCTGGGGTCAGATTATACAGCATTGTATGGGTAAGGATGTAACCCTGGGGTGATATAATAAACTCTGGAGTCAGATTATACAGCATTGTATGGGTAAGGATGTAACCCTGGAGTGAAATAATAAACTCTGGAGTCAGATTATACAGCATTGTATGGGTAAGGATGTAACCCTGGAGTGATATAATAAACTCTGGGGTCAGATTATACAGCATTGTATGGGTAAGGATGTAACCCTGGAGTGATATAATAAACTCTGGGGTCAGATTATACAGCATTGTATTGGTAAGGATGTAACCCTGGAGTGAAATAATAAACTCTGGGGTCAGATTATACAGCATTGTATGGGTAAGGATGTAACCCTGGAGTGATATAATAAACTCTGGAGTCAGATTATACAGCATTGTATGGGTAAGGATGTAACCCTGGAGTGATATAATAAACTCTGGAGTCAGATTATACAGCATTGTATGGGTAAGGATGTAACCCTGGGGTGATATAATAAACTCTGGAGTCAGATTATACAGCATTGTATGGGTAAGGATGTAACCCTGGGGTGATATAATAAACTCTGGAGTCAGATTATACAGCATTGTATGGGTAAGGATGTAACCCTGGAGTGATATAATAAACTCTGGAGTCAGATTATACAGCATTGTATGGGTAAGGATGTAACCCTGGGGTGATATAATAAACTCTGGAGTCAGATTATACAGCATTGTATGGGTAAGGATGTAACCCTGGAGTGAAATAATAAACTCTGGAGTCAGATTATACAGCATTGTATGGGTAAGGATGTAACCCTGGAGTGAAATAATAAACTCTGGAGTCAGATTATACAGCATTGTATGGGTAAGGATGTAACCCTGGAGTTATATAATAAACTCTGGAGTCAGATTATACAGCATTGTATGGGTAAGGATGTAACCCTGGAGTGAAATAATAAACTC
The DNA here is from genome assembly GCA_944474755.1 of Limnoperna fortunei. Lineage (NCBI taxonomy): Eukaryota > Metazoa > Mollusca > Bivalvia > Mytilida > Modiolidae > Limnoperna > Limnoperna fortunei. Next base: position 2,856,636 of record OX104117.1, on the reverse strand, counting down.
TGGGGTCAGATTATACAGCATTGTATGGGTAAGGATGTAACCCTGGAGTGAAATAATAAACTCTGGAGTCAGATTATACAGCATTGTATGGGTAAGGATGTAACCCTGGAGTGAAATAATAAACTCTGGAGTCAGATTATACAGCATTGTATGGGTAAGGATGTAACCCTGGAGTGAAATAATAAACTCTGGAGTCAGATTATACAGCATTGTATGGGTAAGGATGTAACCCTGGAGTGAAATAATAAACTCTGGAGTCAGATTATACAGCATTGTATGGGTAAGGATGTAACCCTGGAGTGAAATAATAAACTCTGGAGTCAGATTATACAGCATTGTATGGGTAAGGATGTAACCCTGGGGTGATATAATAAACTCTGGAGTCAGATTATACAGCATTGTATGGGTAAGGATGTAACCCTGGAGTGAAATAATAAACTCTGGAGTCAGATTATACAGCATTGTATGGGTAAGGATGTAACCCTGGAGTGAAATAATAAACTCTGGAGTCAGATTATACAGCATTGTATGGGTAAGGATGTAACCCTGGAGTTATATAATAAACTCTGGAGTCAGATTATACAGCATTGTATGGGTAAGGATGTAACCCTGGAGTGAAATAATAAACTCTGGGGTCAGATTATACAGCATTGTATGGGTAAGGATGTAACCCTGGAGTGAAATAATAAACTCTGGAGTCAGATTATACAGCATTGTATGGGTAAGGATGTAACCCTGGAGTGAAATAATAAACTCTGGAGTCAGATTATACAGCATTGTATGGGTAAGGATGTAACCCTGGAGTGAAATAATAAACTCTGGAGTCAGATTATACAGCATTGTATGGGTAAGGATGTAACCCTGGGGTGATATAATAAACTCTGGGGTCAGATTATACAGCATTGTATGGGTAAGGATGTAACCCTGGAGTGATATAATAAACTCTGGGGTCAGATTATACAGCATTGTATGGGTAAGGATGTAACCCTGGAGTGAAATAATAAACTCTGGAGTCAGATTATACAGCATTGTATGGGTAAGGATGTAACCCTGGGGTGATATAATAAACTCTGGGGTCAGATTATACAGCATTGTATGGGTAAGGATGTAACCCTGGAGTGAAATAATAAACTCTGGGGTCAGATTATACAGCATTGTATGGGTAAGGATGTAACCCTGGAGTGAAATAATAAACTCTGGAGTCAGATTATACAGCATTGTATGGGTAAGGATGTAACCCTGGAGTGAAATAATAAACTCTGGGGTCAGATTATACAGCATTGTATGGGTAAGGATGTAACCCTGGAGTGAAATAATAAACTCTGGAGTCAGATTATACAGCATTGTATGGGTAAGGATGTAACCCTGGAGTGAAATAATAAACTCTGGAGTCAGATTATACAGCATTGTATGGGTAAGGATGTAACCCTGGAGTGAAATAATAAACTCTGGGGTCAGATTATACAGCATTGTATGGGTAAGGATGTAACCCTGGAGTGAAATAATAAACTCTGGAGTCAGATTATACAGCATTGTATGGGTAAGGATGTAACCCTGGAGTGAAATAATAAACTCTGGGGTCAGATTATACAGCATTGTATGGGTAAGGATGTAACCCTGGAGTGAAATAATAAACTCTGGAGTCAGATTATACAGCATTGTATGGGTAAGGATGTAACCCTGGAGTGAAATAATAAACTCTGGAGTCAGATTATACAGCATTGTATGGGTAAGGATGTAACCCTGGAGTGAAATAATAAAGAACTGTATGTTTTGGCTTTTCATTCCAATTAAATTCTAGATGGCTGCCACTGTAGAAATTCATTTGACATAAAAAAAAATGGGAAAAATCTTTAGAAAGGCTTTTTCCTGAAACCAGTAAAAACAAATTGACATAAAATCTGATCAGCAATATTTATTGGAAGTTCCTTTACAAAGTGAAAAGTTAGGAAAAATGTTCCAGTGCGTTTTGCTCAGACACTGCAAAGGGGATTGTTACAAACAAGATGTGCTTTCTACTAGTAACTTGGTGTGGTAGAGTGTAGATGTTTCTTGATGAAACTGGTTGCTTTGCATTAGTGATACAAAGTTGTGTATTCACATTTCTGGTCACCCTTGTGTGAATAACAACCAGGTTTTATAGATGCAGGTATACTTATTCTTTTCAGTGAGATTAGTGAAAACAGTTTTATGCCAATAACATTCATATTTTTACCTATACTTATTACTGATTTGTATGTTGTTTGATTTTCTACTAGATACCAGTCCAGATGGTTTACAGAAAGCCAGTCTTGTCAGAGAAAAATTTAAACTGGAAGAATTAAGAGCGACTGATAGTTCTCTGATAAAACAAAAAAAGAGAAAGTCCAGACAAACCAAAAGATTTTCTCAAATATCTGATAATGCATCCAGTCCCATGTCATTATCAGGTAAATCAAGTCCCATGTCATTAACAGGTAAATCAAGTCCCATGTCATTATCAGGTAAATCAAGTCTCATGTCATTATCAGGTAAATCAAGCCCCTTGTCATTATCAGGTAAATCAAGTCCCATGTCATTATCAGGTAAATCAAGCCCCATGTCATCAGGTAAATCAAGTCCCTTGTCATTATCAGGTAAATCAAGTCCTTTGTCATTATCAGGTAAATCAAGTCCCATGTCATTATTAGGTAAATCAAGTCCCATGTCATTATCAGGTAAATCAAGTTTCATGTCATTATCAGGTAAATCAAGCCCAATGTCATCATCAGGTAAATCAAGTCCCTTGTCATTATCAGGTAAATCAAGTTCCTGTCATCATCAGGTAAATCAAGTCCCTTGCCATTATCAGGTAAATCAAGTCCCATGCCATTATCAGGTAAACTAAGATGATTTATAGCACTTATTTTTGACTCTATATACTAGCATCTTCCATATTGGTTTTGTATGGAGAAATTATCCATTGAGCCGCTTGCGACAAGAGAATAATCTGTTTATCAATGTTTTGTAAAATTGGTACATCATCTTGCCCTTAGATTGTCATATTGTTTTATAAAATGTGATAACATCAATAAAGGATATATCATGGTGGTGCATCAAAGACAAATGTCTAAAAATCAGCGATATAGATTATTTCAGTTTTTTAAATGAGATGCATTTTCTCATCACTATATCATGGGCAACAGCTCTGAGTTGTTATCACAAAAAAATGTGTGGTGTTTCATCAAACGTAGATAATTTGTTTATTGCTGTTTTGTAACATTGTGATATCAGAGTGTTTACTTAAGGAAGTCTTGATAGCGAGGTGAGATATGCCCATCTCACGCTAGTGGAGTGAGATGGGATAATACTGTACATAAAGATCAAAGGTAAATACTGCAAAATTATATGCAATAATCAAACGTATCACTTGAAGGATACAGATCCAAGAGAATAAAAAACATGACTACTGCATGATGGGATTAGCAGTTCTTCAGGTACCACATATCAAACTGAGGCAGAACTAAACGATTCTTCATGTTGCAATTTAATATCTGATAAGGATCTTCAGTAGAGAGTCTTTGGTGGTATTGGTATTGACTAGTGATCATCAACACTACGGCTGTGAGGCTGACTACAAACTTTCCTTAACTTCAGATCATATTGAAAATGATTGCCTGTTTTCGAGGTGATTCTTACTGGTTACTCTAACTAGAGCCTCCCAGGAGCCTGTATCGCTCACCTGAACCTGAAACCAAACAACCCTTTTTTATCCAGCTTTTCTATCTAACAGGAATTGGCTAACACTTCTGCAAAAATCATTAATTTTGACCTTTTAAGGGAAATAACTCAGATAAGGAGGTGCTTTTGATGCTTAGAGGGAGAAGGGAGGTTCACTTCAAATTTGCTGTACCTGTTATACTTTTTTAACTATCAGTCAAAAAACTCTCTCGACTCCCACCCCCCCCCCCCCCCCCTTTTTTCATTTTTTCTATTTTAAGCCAAAGTAGCTATGTAGGTAGTCAGGTGTCATGATTTGCAAAATTTTGGTAAAGGACGTCCTTAAGATGATGTGTGCAATGTTTTAAAGCAGTCCTTTCATTGGTTAAAGAGAAGATTTTTTAAAATCAAGTAAAATTGATTAAAAAAATGTTCAAGGAGAATAATTCCTAAACGGTTCATCAGACAATCTTGACTCTATAGTCATTTTTGTAGCCCTCATAGAGCAGAACAATTAAGCAATGCTAACTTTTTCTCTAGTTCTAATAATTTTTAAGAATTTGAGGCAAAAATGTCAAAAATAATCAATTTGGACAATTAAAGGGCAATAAATCCTATAAGGATTCATCATACAGCTTCAACCCAATGGAGTGTTTCATAGAGCTTTTGATGCAGATGAAGGCATGTCTCTTCGGTTTTCCTGTATCTGTTACACTTTTTAAATATAAGCCAAAAACTTATTTTACCCCCCCCCCCCCCCCCCTTTCGTCCTATTTTTAGCCATGGTGGCCATGTTGGTTAATCTGCAGCCATGGTTGGTACAAACTTGGTTGAGGGCATTTGATGGATGATGCGTACAAAGTTTCAAAGCAGTACTTTTAGTTGTTTCAGAGGAAAGGATTTTAAAAAATCAAAACAGATTAAAAAAAAACAGTTCAAGGGGAATAACTCTTAAACGGTTAATCAGACAATCTTGACCCTTAAGTCTTTTTTGTAGCCCTCATAGAGCAGAACAATTAAGCAATGCTAATTTTTTCTCTAGTTCTAATAATTTTCAAGATTTTGAGGCAAAAATGGCAAAAATCATCAATTTTGACAATTAAAGGGCAATAACTCCTACAAGGAGTCATCATACAACTTTGACCCAATGGAGTGTTTTGTAGAGCTTTAGATGCTGAAGAAGTATGGTCTGTTCGGTTTTCCTTTATCTGTTATACTTTTTGAACTATAAGCAAAAAACTGTATTTTGACCCCCCTGTTCTATTTTTAGCCATGGCGGCCATGTTGGTTGGTCTGAGGCCATGATTTGGGCAAACTTGGTAGAGGACATTTTACTGATGATGTGTGCAAAGTTTCAAAGCAATTCCTTCAGTGGTTTTGGAGGAGAAGATTTTTGAAGAAAAGTTAACGACGACGACGATGACGGACGCCAAGTGATGGCAATAGCTCACATGACCCATTGGGTCAGGTGAGCTAATAAGGTGCCACATACCAAACTGAGGCAGAACTACAAACTTTCCTTAACTTCAGATCTTAATATTGATAATGATTGCCTGTTTTCCAGGTGATTCTTACTGGTTACTCTAAGAAAGTCTAACACAATTAGATTGCTGAAAGTGATCTACAACTGTAAAACAAACAAAAACAAAATATAATTTTTTCAATTTCTAATTGTGTCTAGATTCCAGTAAATCACAGCTGTTATCATCAGGAGATGTGGTTAAAGGTGACTGTCATGACTTCATAGACCTGGACCGAGAGCAGCTAAATATGGAAGAAAATGACCCAACATCATTTCAGATGCTATCTAATACACGACACAGGAAGAAAAGAAGAAGGATTGATGCCTCATTGTTAGACTTTGAAGAAACAGTGTGTGATAGCAGTGATGATGAAGATCTGCCTTCAATCTTCATAAGTTAGTCTTGTCTAGTCCTGTGTCTTGTATTAGAATTGTGCTCCAGTTTTATTATCTTGAACTGTGGTAGGATTTACTCTTCAGTGCCAAAGATATTACTGGGCCAGTTATTGACATACATTTAGAACGATATGCATGAAGTTCCTAACAGTACTAATAACTGTGACACAGATGAGTTTTATTGTGGATAACCAAGTATAAAGTTGAAGAGGAATTATGTATTAGGCAATACAGTAGACATGTTTTAAACACTCCCCTTAAGTGTTGGTTTTTTCAGACTAAAAGTGAAAATGTGTACATGATACATGTACTCTATAGTGGACTATGAGGAACTCTATAGTGGACTATGAGGAATTATTTATATAGATTTATAAAAATGATCAATTTATGCTAATACAAGGTACTACTATATGTTGTTATATGGTGCTGTTGTTGATTTGTCATTATTTATCAGGTGCGTGATATTGTGTTTTGTTGTTATTACTAAGTACAATGTCTTTAACCTAAACATGTTTTGGGGATTTTCCTTAAACAACAGTGGTCTAATGACAAAATAATTCTGGGTTATTTCTCAGTACTCCCTTTTTCTTCCCGCATAAAAAACTGGAGCCTAAGACAGATGAAAAATTGCTGACAGTGGCATTAATCACCATTCACCATTCTTAGCCAGTCAGATGTATAATTGTTTGAACATGACAATGCAAACCTTAGCCAAGCACATCAGGGTACCCACATGACCTTAAAAACGGGAAAAGACTTTTGTTTCTGTTTTTCCCAATTGGAAATAGTCTGGGAATTTCATGAAAATAGTGAAAATTTGGGAAAAAACAGGGAAATTATTAAAATTGAAAAGTGATCCAGATTGCATGTTTACCTTATCCATTTATATTCCAAAGTTTTGCTATCAATTGTTGCATTTAAATGGGCAAGATAATTTGCAACTAAGCTTTTAATCAGGATGCATCTATAAGGACTATATATCTAATATGTTGCATATTTGTCGTATTATGTTCAATTTCATTCAAAAGTAGTGCATAAAATTAAGCCATTGTTTGTTTAGTAGAAATAATTGACCATGAAAAGCCTCGTGAGCATGGATGCTGTCAATCATGGATGCTATCAATCATGGTAATATCCTGCATCACAATTCTGTTACTTCCAAAATTCCACTAAACTTAAAATAAAAATCCTTTCCGATTATATCTTATACCTATACTACCCCATTGCACCCAGAATCTTCAATTGCAAACGTGTATTGCAGGATCTTTTGATCTCCAAGCCAAAACCCCCTGACTGCTCTTGCAACAATTCCCCAATCATATATAGTGGATCACGTGATAACTGGAGATCTTAACAATGATGGCAATGAAAGACCTTGATCCTAAATCCATAAACTGGAATTATAACTTTTTACAAATTTTTGATGGATTCAATAGAGGACTATGCCAGGAAATGAGCAAAGCAAGAAGACCAGAAGGTTGATACCTTTTCCGTATGGGTAAAGGCCTTGAGGTCATTGATTCGAATAAGAATAAGAAGTTGAAGAAGGTGTATGAGTACAAAAGCATCATCAATCTTCAGAAATCTTGATGCTGTTAAAACTTTGTGTGACATTCCTGACAAATATGTTGGTGTGCCAGCTGATAAGTCCTCTAACAACATTATTTTTATCTGAAAAAAAACATGTGGAGTGTTCAATAAATTAACTTGGTATAGAGAGTTCACTTGGCAATCCTACTTGCAAATCCACTACGCTTTCAAAACAGGCGATTCTTGAAAATCACAAATTGTTGGCATCCTTTGGTCTCCAAATCAAAGTCGACGCTTGTGATCTCAACATCTTTTATTGGATACCAAAACTTTACAAAAATCCATACAAAATGTCATCAGTGACTCTAAATCGAATAATAAATATACCGAAGACCAAATCCTTCAAATGCTAGATTTTCTTATCGAAAACATATTCGTCATGTTTGGAGGACACGTTTTTCGGCAGACTTTCTTTTCCAATGGGTACTAATTGTGCTCCTCTCCTCGCCGACCCGTTTTTGTACTTTTATGAGGCTAAGTTCCTAGAAGGCCTGCTAAAGAAGAAAGAAAAGACACTGGCCCAGACCTTTAATTTCATATTCGCTATATTGATGATGTTTTGTCCCTAAACAGTGACCCCAACAATGCTAAATTTGTTGAGTATTTGCATTCAATTTACCCTATCGAACTTGACATTAAAGACATCGCCAGTACTCTTACTTGGACCTTCTTCTACAAATAGACTTGGGGAAAACTACAAACTAGACTCGAAGAAAAACGTGATGTGTTCAGTTTTCTAATTGCAGGCTTTCAAGCGGGTCCTTATTTTCCTAATTTTCCTTACAAACAGCCCTAAAATTCCTAATTGAAGCAGTAAAATGCTAAAAAAAGCCCTACTTTTAAAAATAAAATCCTAATTTTTTAAATTTCAAAATTTCTCAAAATAAACATAAAATAGATTCAAGTTAAATGAACCAAGCTTGCTATACTTTCAGAAATATGCATTTGCCAACCAGGAGACTATTTGATGGTCATCCAAATGGTCGTCTGAATTGGTAATTAACTTTTGTACTATTGTTTTGTGCCCAAAATGTTGAGTAAATCTAATATTTCAGTCTTAAATCATCAGAAAATAGCACATTTTATCCCTTATTTTTGTTTAAAAATTCCTAAAATAGCCCTTATTTTTTGAGAATTTAGTCCTTAAAAAGACCTTATTTTTTGCAAAAATTAGTTTGAAAGCCTGTAATTGTCAACTTCCCGTTCATAGATAGCAAGATTCCAGCAGCTCCAGAATATGGTGTGTACATTGCACAACTTATACGTTGTTCTAGATCCTACGAACGGCATTCCGATTTTCTAGACCGCTCACTGCTGTTGACTACTAAACTACTAAAACAAGGGTTTGTTGTACCTAGGTTTATGTTATCTCTTCAGAAGTTCTTTGGTCAAGACCATATGACTTAATTTATTGTTATAGGAAATCCATCTCAAATACGGTCGTACATTTTCGCTGAGTCATAGGTTGTCTTTCTGGATTTGATTTTTTCCGAGATATGACAATGAGTAACTCGACGGGTGTCTTAATTAAATTCAGGCACTGCTTGTCGTCCTGAGCACCTGGGTGCACCCATGGTTTTTATTGGGTTCGGGTGACTCACTTTCTGTTTGTATGTTTGTCTATATCCGCCTTGACTTTCGGCTCTTGTTGTTCGGTCGGTTTCCATTGCTTTTTCATATTAAAATTGAAGGAAGTCTGATTTAAGAAAAATGATTTTATTATAAACACAGTTATGCTGATTGATGAATTATATACAAGATGTTGTATGTGTTCACCTAATTTTAGGAGTGGTCAGGATTATACTGGCAGTCGGCGCCATGGTAGGTACTAACGGGTCTGTTAATAATTGACGTAAAGCCATGATCTTTGAGGAACTGCAACACTTCTGCCTCATAGTCACGCTTAAATACTACCGGGTCACGGGCTAGAACGAATAGTGTTGCCTTTAGGTTGTCCGATACCAAAGAATACTGGTATTTGTTATCTGGACCAAATGTGCTGGGGCCCAACTTCATTACCCAGTCTGAAACACAAAATATTCTTTTCCATAATTACACATATTTCTTGCAAAACAAAGTATATAGAAATTTATGTTACTCTAATTACCCATTTTTTATACCACCATATCCATATTAGTAAAATATATTGTTTGTTTGAATGCTTTTTGAGGCCACTTTTATCATTATTTTTGCAGCTGTTTGTCTGCAGTAAGACTCGAACTCGCATCCTCTGTCAACACGCCGGTGATCAACAGTAGGTAACAAACTACCTGGCCACCGAGTCCCATATACATTATATTTTTACTGTTCATGTCTTATGCTAATCAACATTGATTTACTTAATTAAATGAAAGGTAACTTACATGGGGCATTGAATGCCACGGTCTCTAGGTGTACAGACAATTTACCAGGCACGTTTGATGGTATTGCATATCCGTGTATAACGGTAGTGTTTCCTTTTGCAAATCTTTCGGAATTCAGAACTTTAATTGTGCCACTTCCGTCAGTAGACATGGTATCTGCAAAGAAATAGCAAAATACTTCACTATTATGCTACAGAGAGGCACAGGTTTATAGTATGCTAGATTTTTTTATCGACAACATATTTGTAACTTTGTAGGATGTGTTTCTTCTGCAATGGTTCAAACTGTGCACGATTCCTTGCCGATTTGTACCTGTCTTCATATGAACCTGAATTTCTTCAACGTCTTATTAAAGAAAGAAGATAACAGAGGACAGGCCCTTTAATTCCCCATGTAGATATTTTGAGGATGTCCTTTCAATTAACAACCTTCAATTTGCTGAGTGGCTTCCGTTAATATATATCATACATAGCTGGAAATTAAAGAAACCACAGAATTAGCTTCATCTACATCATTTTAGACTTTCACCTCAAATATGACACCAACGGTCATCTTGGCGCAAGAATTTACGACAGACCAGACTATTTTAATTTCAAAATTATTAATTTTCCTCACTTATGCAACAATATTCCACCTTCTCTCTTCGTATCAATTTATAAACCAAGGTTACAAGAAACGACCCGTCTGCGCCTTTAGCTAGTTGTCCTATAGAAAATATGTTTACAGATAGTTTTCTCATTTTTTTAACTGAGTATACAATGCAGGGAGGATTATTGGACACACCTATTACTGACTAGTGGTATATGATACCCATCAACAAACCAACTCACAAACTACAGTAATGGAAGTGGGACCATTGCTGTCGTTGCTATATTTTTGGCTGTTGGTTCTATAGTTTGCCAGTTTCTTGGCCTTTTATTTGTGGATTGTCGTTTTAGCTTGGTGTTTGGTATTTTGTTATTATTTTTGCCAGTTTCTTGGACTTTTATTTGTGGATTGTCGTTTTAGCTTGGTGTTTGGTATTTTGTTATTATTTTTGCCAGTTTCTTGGACTTTTATTTGTGGATTGTCTTCTTAGCTTGGTGTTTGGTATTTTGTATTATTTTTGCCAGTTTCTTTGACTTTTATTTGTGGATTGCCTTTTTAGCTGTTTGGTATTTTGTATTATTTTTGCCTGTTTCTTGGACTTTTTTTTATTGTCTTCTTAGCTTGGTGTTTGGTATTTTGTTATTATTTTTGCCTGTTTCTTGGACTTTTTTTGTGGATTGTGTTCTTAGCTTGGTGTTTGGTATTTTGTTATTATTTTTGCCAGTTTCTTGGACTTTTATTTGTGGATTGCCTTTTTAGCTTGGTGTTTGGTATTTTATTATTATTTTTGCCAGTTTCTTGGACTTTTATTTGTGGATTATCTTTTTAACTTGGTGTTTGGTATTTTGTTTTTACCTTCACTGTTAGTTAAAGAATAATGGATTGGGTCTATTGACAAACCAAATATAGGAGTCCACAAACTGACGATAAAAAAACTAAGGACTTTAATCTGATTGAGAAATATATTTGCCTCGGCAGTTTTTTCTTTCAACAAATCTAATCTCATTTTGTTTAATAGTTTGTATTGAGAAGATCAGTATCATCTGGAAGACAGGGCAGCTTTTATCTTGCTGCTTAGGAATTAAACGTTTAATCTGGAAAATCAGAAGCCGCTTTGGTTTACATTGATGTTTAATTCGATCAACAAGAATCATTTTCAAAAGAAGTTTTTCTTATTTTTAAACCTTGTATTCACAGTGGAAATATGAAAATCATAAGGGATGTACATGTTGCCACTTAAACAGCGAATCGCCAACATTTCAGTGCAAAAGTGTGTATTTTACTTACATCCATAAATAAACATATAGTTATTTGAATCAACTTGTTACGTAGATTTGTCCTTTCATTAGTTTCATAGAGTTTGGTGAAAGGAGAAGGACGTGTCGTGAATTTGGGATGGACGTAACATTGCTATAAATAATATAACAGACAGCTGATCTACTTGTTGAACGTTGATAAATTGGTCGTTTTTTCTGGGTTAAAAAAGTGCATTTCTAGAAAAATTTTCCGGTTTCTAATTAATAAGCACCTGCTCCAATTTCCCCACACCCTTCCCTCTAAAATACTTACAGTCAGCAGTAACACAATCCGCTTTGTTCTCAAATGTAGCGTATACAGACTGACTGGCGTACATCTGGAACCATCTTCCTAAATACTTGTTTACATCTAACTCCGCCACGGTCTGTACCATTACAAAGGAATCCAGTATAAACCCAGACACCACAGGGACCAGTAAAGCGACGAGGATTCTGCGGTACATCTTGTTCCTTGACTGATTGTTTCTACTCTTTACTTTTATAGCCCAGGCTATTTTGTAATCGTCGGTACCATGCCACTAAACACGAGTTCCGGACATATCATGGGCAACGTGATTCAAGATAAGAATTGTCCGTTTATATAAGCTACAAAGCACATGTCCTAATTATGATCCTTCTTTACAAGATCAGAATATTCTATATATGTATCATTTAGAAATTAAGTTAGGCAAGATCTTTCAATTAACATATTTTATTTCTAATTCAGGCAGTTTCTATAATTTTCATGGTGGTGGTTTCACTGTATCTCCGTATCACTTTCTAATGCAGAAAGCACTCGTGTTTAGCGCCATCAATGTCTCATTTATTTGTTTAGGAAATTGATCTGATTGATCTATATTTTGTTTGTTTGAATGGTGTTTTAACGCCACTTTCAGCAATTTTTCAGCTATTTCATGGCGTCCAGTTTTTATTGGGGGGGGGGAGGGGAGGAAGCCGGAAATTGATCTATAAAAACTCGATCAAAATATAAGCATTATTTTCAGATTTAAAAAAGAGCTGTGCTTTATAGTCCTGTCACTCCCGTACCAACATCTTTTCTTTATGTTAGTTTTAATTTGTTTATTATTTTAATCTGTTTTGTTTATGGTGAGCACTTGTCTGATACATTTATGTAAGAAGTGTATACACCTCAACCCCAACACACGTGATTGTGTAATACTTATGTAGTAGTGTGAATTTTTGTGTATTCAAAATATTGTTATTATTTATAAATGTTTCATTTATAACCTGAACAGAATTAATAAAATTATCTAAATTATATATTGTAAGAGTTGTATTTTTTTTGAAGAGACTATATATCTTTATTTGAAAATATATTGAATATCCATAAGTATTAATTACTTGTTGATTTCGATTGGTCATTGTTAGTTTGGCGCGAGTTTGGTGAGTTCTTTGTTCAAGACAAAGCAGAATTTGGGCAGGATAGCGATAGATCAGATGTAGATTTACATGGCTAGTTGTTCTTTAATTACTTCGTTAGATTTACTGACTAATTATCAATAGACGACCTTGACAGACGAAGTAAGTTATTTTCACTTCTTTTAATACGATATTTAACACAAATAACAGAAGATTTAGTAAATTACTATCCTTCTCGAAACATCTAGTTTGCATGTTCTTTAGATTAATATTTGTATGAAAGATACGCATAAATGATATATTTATTTGCCGCTAAATTTTATTAGGCAAGCAGGTATTTTTCAGTAACATGTAATATAATCGTACTTAGCTCTTTGTGCATAGAAATGGTACATTAAAATTATGTATCCGTAGTAGTAATAGTGATCCATTTTAAATGTGTTTTACTGAAAACAATAATATCTTGGGTTAAAATTGATGCAAGATGTTAATCGTCCAATACCATATTTAATATGTATTACTTATGAGTTCGATATTTATAAGTTGTATTTTTGTTTCAGGACTCGTATATATTTTTGTGCAACACTGTGAGAGGTGCCTGGATTAATCATTCCAGATTAGTTCACTCCACAAGTGGTAAGAATAAGTTTTATAATTTTTATCATTTTGTAATGTAAAATGAGGTTCGATTGGTAGATCATAGATTTAGTTTATTATTACCTCCCTTGACTGGTATGTAACATAGTAAATAGTCTTTTGATGATCTTAGTAATAATGTATATTATTCAATTTGCAAAAAATTGAAAGAGAATAATATCACACACACCTATACTATTTTATTGATATATAAACAGTACATGTAATAATGATTTTTGCATTGTTAAATCAGACATTGTACCTTTTTGTTATTCGAATATATTTCAATTACATTGACTAAAACTTGTGTAATGCTGTATTGTAAGGTTATAGTTTTATAAGCTTGTAAGAATATTGAAATTAATATATTTTTTTATCGTAATTATACATTTATTGTTATTACAGAACTATAATAAACATTTGGATACATAGTACAGAATCACTTGTTATTACTAGACCCAGCTGCTACACTTAAATGACGTCAACAAGCCAACGTTAAGGTTCACACAAAATGTATAAACTCTATCACTTACAGCTCATGTGTGTCAACAATTTTAAGTATTTTATTTAATTTATTGTTGTTAAAAAAAACATGGAAATGGAAATATTTTACAGTTGCTTCCTTATCTAGTAGGCAAAAACTTCATTGATACGAGTTAGCTTAATAGAGAAAAGTCTCGTGATTTATTGCCAACAAAAGAATTAATTTTACATAAATATTTAAAAAAAACAGAGAAAAGTAATAAGCAAAGATAACGATTTAAAGACTACTCATAAAAATCGATATAAAACCAAATTGAATAAATACTGTGATAAGTGGTAGGGTGTGTTCAGTTTTGTCCCCCGCAAAAACACAAGGAGGAAAGGAGGAAGCTCCGACCCCTTTCCATAACGTCACCGGAAGTCGACAACCACTTTAGCATGAATCATCGCGCACCTGTCATGACGCCTTACGGCCAGTCAGTTTTAAATATTTGAATGCACCAATCAAAACGGATGGTTGTTAACATTATTTGAATTAAATAATGATATGATCTCGTTCTAGTTATGTCTTCGGGTTACCATTTTTATGGTCATTTACAATATCTCTTCTCTACAAAATTATTTTTATTATTGTCTCTCTGTATATAAACAGATTACACTTTATTTTAAGCTTTATTATTTTTCTGTTAATAATTATTATATTTAAAACATTAGTTAATGATGAAACAATAAATTATTTCAAACGTAGCACCGATTATCGATCCGATCGTACGCACCTGTCATAAAGCGTTACGGTCAGTTAACTAGACATTTAAATAGCAGACGATACTTATTATCCTCTGATAACCCCTCAACGATGAATCTTTCACGGACATCTGTTTGATTTAAATCAACACTATTCTTGTGGTATATAAATAGATACAATTTTATTTTAAGCGGTGGTATATCTGTCAATAATTATTATATAGGAATTAATTACCATTCGTTTTTTTAATAGGTATCATTATTTATTGTTTAAACAATCAACATTTTTAAATGGCGAAATCAATCGACACTATGATATAGATGACTTTTATTGACATTAATTGAATACACGAAAATATACAATGATAGAGTCATTGGTACAGGTCTTTCAGTGTGTTCTCTATAATCAGCGGGTCTCCACCAGAAAGCTCTTTCACTATGTCCTCCATGCTAAAGTTCTTGTATCTGTATTTGACGAAATGAACGCAGTACAGGCCACAACTATCTCTATCCTCGGGTTGCACTTGCACTCTGCTAAACTTGTATTGGGGTCCGGTGGTGGTGGTGGTGGTGGTGGTGGTGGCGGTGGCGTTTCATTTCCCACTCAATGGTCCATCCGAATTTTTCGATTCTTTTGGAAGAGCGCCGGAAACGTATCATCCACGCTTCAGAAACGTACTGATCGTCAACGGACCCCAATACAAAACTGAACACACCCTACTACTGTGATAATTACAAATCGATTTTACTGTCGAAAAGTGTGAATATATTACTGTCACTTTATACTGTATGTTAACAGTGGTGAATATATTACTGTCACTTTATACTGTATGTTAACTGTAGTTATTATATTACTGTCACTTTATACTGTATGTTAGCTGTAGTTCATATATTACTGTCACTTTATACTGTATGTTAACTGTAGTTCATATATTACTGTCACTTTATACTGTATGTTAACTGTAGTAAATAAAATAATAAGTATTCTTATTTACTTTTTAAAAATTTTAATTAAAGTTAAAATGTAAAACAACATTATACACATATTTCTTATACAAAACACAGAAATGAAAAAAATAGTAGAAATGTATTCTAAAGTTCTGAAGTTGCAAAAACTTCATTGATAATAATTTTTATAGATAAGTATACGAAAGTCTCATGGTGAATAACTCTCAAACAATTATTTCACCCCAATAATAAAAAAAAACATTAAGAAAATCAATCAAGTAATTGAAGACTTGTGAAGAAAAGGTGGTTTTGCAGCACAAAAAATAAACTTAGAACGAACTATTAAATCTGATAACGTGAGAAAAAACTGTAAAATTAAAAACACCATTTGGTTAGTCACACAACAATACACAAACAATATACTATAAAGGGTCTCTGTGTCAACCTTATAATTTAACTTTTGTTTGTTTAAAGTTAAAATTAAAATGTACAAGACAATTGGAAAAATGTACTTAATGAAGTAAATATAGGAATGGAGAATTAGTAAAAATTACACCATAAACTTCATCGACACGAAATTTCAGCCAATCGGAAACGCACTAGTAGCCCTAGCAGCGATGTTGAATTTTCAATTTGCCCAAAATACTTACTATAATAAGATAACAATCAAAGCTTCATGTATGCACTATTTGGTATAATTGTGTAAAAAAGTTTCGGAGAAGAAGCTATGTCAGTGTTTTCCCAAAGGCTCCTCTGTGAAGCTATTTTCCACAGTGGCGGCCATCTTGGAATTAGGATTGAAACAAAAAACTTTGTAGATGATCATCTTACTAGGTAGATTTCTGCAAAATTTCAAATCAATAACCCAAAGGGTTTGTGAGAAGAGAAGAAGACTTTTTTTTATTTTCAGCCAATCAGAACGCATTATTAGCCCTGGCAGTCATGTTGAATTTCAAATTTGCTCGAAAAACTCAAAATAATAAGATAACCATCTTACCATCATTTCTGCATAATTTGGCAAAGCTGTTTTGTATGTTTTCCCATATGGGTCATATGTTAAGAGTAGTGAGGAAATGAACGAAACAAAACCCAACATCCCGGCACATGGATCGGAATACGGAATAACATTTGGAACATGGAAAGATAGACTTGCTAAATTGAAATGCTGAACATTACAGAAATATTCGCTGCAATCGAGGATCACAAGGAATCCTTGACCGACGCAGAATACCTCGACCTCGTGAGCCAACTCCAAGAGGCCTACGATGTAGAAAACGATGGTGTGGTTTGCGGATGTACTCGCGTTCTCTCTGCATCAACACCGTCCTAGGCAATGACCGACTCGTAAGTGAAGCCATCTACCAATGTTCCAAGATCACCGAACTCTACGACTTCTGCCCCCTCTACTACTTCTTCAGGTCACCCCATATTTTCGATGAAGTTGGCAGAGTGCGGGACACTTTGGCCGTCGTTACCGTCTACGAAAGTGGTTAGAAAATACTGAGATCACATGCACTGAGAAACTAGCCTTGATTGCCGCTTACCGATTCCAACGTCACGATCGATGGCTCATCTTCGTCCTCTTCTCCGCGGCCCTCTTCATCCATAAATTCTGGGATCTGGTGAAGAATCATCCTGCCAACCGTCACCTGCGCCGTATAATCTTGAATGCCGACGTCATTCGTCGGTTCTGCCCCCACCCATTGGAGATCTGCGGCCCTCTTCATCCATAAATTCTGGGATCTGGTGAATTCGGAAATAACATTCTAGAAACAATGAAAGATAAGGGTAGATACAATGAACACTGAAATAATCATCGGACACGACCGACTCCCCCACCCCGCCGAAGAGGACTTCTTCAGTGAAGATGACTTCATAAGCGAAGACGTCTTTGAGGAAAAAGTGATGGAGAGGCTAATCTGGAAAGCCAGATCATGGAAGACCTTACCCACTGGGGTGATCTTTAGGATAATGGAGGTGGACGAAATCGAAAACTGGGCTTGGGAAAATGGATAAATGATCATCATCTTGAAAAACGAACTAGGAGAGACATTCAAAGTGCGGGCACCTCCTGGTTGGGAAAAAGGAAAAATGATCCTCACCTTGAAAAACAAACGAGGAGAGACATTCAAAGTGTGGGCACCCCCCGGGCTCGTCAATAGGGATGGGGAGGATGATCCCGCCTTGGAAGGAATGTTCATTTTGAGCAAGGGATACTACATCTCATACGATGTGGTGATGAAATGGGGGTGAAAAAAATCTCTTGTGGGGGTAGGAACGCAAAATTTCTCGATCCAAAACGGATCGGGAAATTTGACTGAAAGGATTCTGAATGAATGGGAGTGAGGTGTGAGAGGATGCGCATTCAATTCGTTACCAAATGGGGTAGAAGGTTGACGCAGCTGATCCTTTGCATCGTAGTAGTTCTTCAGACAGATTGCAGGATGACCGTCACCATCGGCTAGCTGGGACTTGTAGGATTGTGCTAATCGCACGGTGTGTCGATGCTTCTTTTTCTTCTTGGCGACTCAGCGAGAGATCAAGGACAAGACTAAGCTACCGGTGGCGCATAGGCAGGCTAGGGTTCCAAGGGGGATGGAAGCCAAAATGCCCACCCCAGTTATGACAGACCCTATGATACCACTGGTCAACTGGCCCACGGAACACCCACCCTGAGCAATGGAGATGACCTTATCTAAACGGTTGTAAATCTTCAAAGCATGCTCATACCTCTGGATTTCCGAGGTGAGATCTTCCATGGATGCGATACGACCGGCGTCTTCTTCATCCATTTATTTACAAGAACATGCCGAGCAAAGGAATATTCTTAAATGGACTATCAGGTCCTAAGATCAGGCCGGAGCCACCATGAAACTGCCGACCCTTCTTCAAGTAGAGCCCATCACTCTGGATGATTCGTGCGGCTGAAGGTTTCAGGTAGAGACCATCCCCGCTGGGTTGCACGGTGCAGACGCGTCCACCACGTTTCAAGTACAACCCCGAACCGATGGCTTTGGATACAGCGGCATTACCTAACCCACTCAAAGCTCCAATGCCCAGGGCCGGCAAAACGGTCCTTGTGATCATGGGAAGAGCCCTCGCAGCCAAACCAGCCAGCATGGGTAGGAAACCCCCCACTTTCCGTATGTTGTCCGTCATTTGGGTAGAGCTCATCTTCAGAGTCATACCACCGGTGCCTCTGCAGGAGTTTGGAGATCTTTTGGATCTGCTGCGTGGTGAGCATCATCTTGTGGTCGCCTCGCAAGTTCGCGTGGGACAATCGAATAGCGATCGGACATCCTTTCTTAGCTGCCCGCTGGAGCTTATCTGCCTGAACCTTCGTCAAGTTCAAACTGTATTCGGAATAACTCATTTATTTATACTTCGCGGAGGTGAAAACGAATGGTGAGATTCTCACCCCTGAGATCGATGGGAGTGCCGGTCTGATCGGTGAGATAGGTTTCCATACGACTGATGGTTCGCAAGGTCACGGGCAAGTACACTAGAGTTTTGGTAGTCTGAAGAATCTTCATACCCGGGTCCACGTCGGGGAAGAAACTGTAGATGATGGACTGCTGGGTTCCGTTCACGTAACTTCCATGGATGATATCGTTATTCACCAGAATGCTGTTAATGCTGATGATGTTGACGATGTGTTCACCCTCCGTGTAACCGTTCGTGCCTCGATCATAAGCGTAGACCTTGCGATCGAAGCCTAACACGGTGTTGATGCTATTTTCGACGTTGAAGTCAACTTGATAATTTCTTGCGAGGGTTAGAGTGGCTCTCAGAGTCGCGCGGTTGGCATCGAGAATGATCTTGGTTTTGTGATTGTTGAGACGCAGTTGTCGCTGAAACTCATTGTTGATGTCTTCGATGACATAGGACCCGGTACTCAATGCGATGGGAAACCAGTTGACACCACCGTCCAAGGAGTAGCGGAAGGAATTGTTACCGACATGGATATTAGGAAAAGAGTAGTACGTCTCCAGATTAACCAAAGTCATCTTCATAACTTTTCCCCTCGCACAGTTGCAGGGGTGGGTTGAATTGGGTGAGAATTTGACTTTGGTTGTCGGACACAATGAAAGAAAACCCCTGCTTGGGGGCAGTGTTTTCGGCGATTTGCTGTAGCAAAGATTGCTTCATTTATTTAGACTAGAATACGACGTTCATCTTCTGGCCGTCAGACTCAAACTGAAGGATTCTATCGGAGATTACGAGGGCAAACGCTTGAGTATTTGCAGGCACATTGCGCTCGAATTCGGCGCGGACCTGAATGTCGAACGTAGACTCTTTCAGTCGCTCGGACTAATGACTGACGTCTATGGCGAACAGTGGGTACAGGTCGATGAAATCAGAGGGGTTGATGTTACAGCTACTGACGAGGCGATCCATGTTGTAGTAATTTCTCCGGAACTCGGCAGCGTTCCTATATATTTTTGCTATTCGAATTTGGGTGAAACCTGCATGGAAGTCGACGGCGGGGTAGCGGTCAGCGTTGAGAGTGACGTAGATGTTTAGTAATCGGCAGTGGTCGAACACGGCCGCATTTTGGGTTTGGTCGTTACTTTTGCCGGGTTCAAAGGCCACGATGATATATCTGGGTTTCTCTCGACCGCAATCGATCTTACCCTTGTTCTGGATGGTTTTGTACAATCGTAGTTTCTCCAGATCGGAGGGATTGACATGGGGAATGAACCAAGAGATCTTACTCAGGAGGATTTTTGCCGGGTCGTTGACGGCAGCTGCCCCTCAGCTCGGCATTGGCATCCGAATCGCGCACGAGCGACAACTCATGCTTGAACCCATACACGATCTTATCGTAGTCGTCCGCAAAGCAAAAGATGTGCTTCAGGGGAATGGTGAAGGAAAACGTCCCCTTGTTCGCAGGCTTGGTGATGATGTACCCGTGGCGAGCTGCAAAACCTGTGTTTCCGGCTTTGGCGAGGGCCGAGGAATCCTTGAACCACAGTTGGTTGAGACCCTGAGATTTGGAAAAATCGTCTGGGTAGATCAGCATTCCTAGCATGGTGGAAGCGATGCCAGGGTCGTTGATGTGTTCGATCTGTTGACCGGAGAGCCTGTAAGTGATGGTTCGAAACAGATACCTGATACCGCTGTGGGCGAGCGAGACGAGATCCGCATTGGCTTACGCAGTGCCATCGTTCTTTTGAAGTCTTCCTTCCACCCAAAGGTAACTCTCAGCGGGATGAAGGAACAGATCCTGAGTCTCAATGTTGATGCGTATTTCAGCACCGGCGTTATTCAGTTGAGCTCCAGCTTGAGGTTCATATTCATGAACCTGATAGTCTTGGAGGGATTCATCGAAGGTAAGGGCATCGGAGATTGTTAAGATTTCTGCCATGATTTATTTATAGCGATAGACGAAATCGTGAATTGTGGCAATGCCACTTCCCGAGATCAGATTATTCAACCTGACTTGCTGATTTGAAGTCCTCACGGAATTGACGGGTGCAAGGGGTGGGAGGACAACGCGGGTCGCTGTATCAATGATGTGATCCACGGCTTTGGAGGCTCCCTTTTCAACGCCTTTGGTAGCGATGCTCATAGCATTACTTCCCAACGTCTTCGCGGTGGAAGAGGAGAAAATGCGGCCGGCCAGGTTGACAACCTTGTCAAAGGATCCCCGTCCGCCGACGACGTATCGCCGGCGATAACCATGTTTCACTACTAAGGGAATGATTTATTTATAGGATACTACGATGCAGTTGTCTGTACTCCTCGTCGTTGATGTGCCCAAATTTTCTCATGGCGTCGAGTGTGGCTAGAATCTCATTTCGTACCCCATTATTTCCAACTCTATAGGCGGCGGCGCGAAGTTCGAGGTGATCTATCAACGAATCGAGGTCTTTCGGTAAGAATACTAATTGGAGCCCGGAACCATGCTTGTCTTGCCGGTAGATGTGTGAAACGAACTCTTTCCATTTGTAGCTTCAACTCGATTTAGGGGTTCGCGACAGGACGGAGTTTCCTTGGTACATGGCGCCCTAAGTTCGTAGGATATCTCCATAGGTCATCAAATCTTCGGAATCGAACGATTCTGGACGCTTCTTGACCATGAGCTCCCAAAGACCGGGGTTCCCTTGTCATCTCCATCGAAGGTGACGGGTTGACTTCCGATCATGATGGTATCGTCCTCCACCCTCAAACCAAAGGTATGGTCGGCTGTTGGAGTCATGTTGTGCTGCAGATACTGAGTTGCCCGGGGACCTAGCCGGGTATCATGAGGTGGTTCAAAGAGTAATAGATGGGTTAATTCAGTAGGGGGAGGTAAAGCAGGTATCGAAGGTACAGGTAGCTCCTCTATCGTTTTATTGATCTTCGAGGCGGCTTCCTTTTGAGCTTCTACCACTGGCTTGAACATTCTGGCGAGGTCGCGGTCGAGACCAATATTGTCGAGGCGATGCTGCATATTGCTAGTCTGAATGCTTCGCTTGAGTCGATGTTAGTCTAACCACCCCTCGCGCAAGAGGAGGGTATTCAGCGGCGTCGTCTTGCCGCAGTCCGACTTGCCGATGATCAAGCCACGGATCGATCGCTGCGGGAGAAGGCAGTGATTGCGCCGGGTCGAGGTGGACTCATTATAAGAAATGTCTTCAACGTCCATTTTATATAAAAATAAAATTTCCGACCCCACCGCACGCGAACGCCTGGACCGTAGTATCGTCAAACCCATCATCGGTACCAAAGCGCGATTTGGATTGGGGGTAAAAAAAACTTCGTTTGGTCGGACGAACTAGCCGACGAACTTCACAAGCCAGTCCGGCGCTTTCAGAAGCGTCGTGTAGTGGTAGGTGGAGGGGATGCAACCTGGGCGGCCGATCTCGTGGATATGAGTGCCTTTTCTCGAGACAACAAAGGTCATAAGTTCATCCTGAGCATCATCGACGTCTTTTCCAAGTACGGGTGGGTGGTGCCGCTCAATGATAAGAAGGGAATTACGGTGCGCGATGCATTCCAAGTGGTCTTCAAGTCTCGCACCCCCAAGAAGCTATGGACGGACAAAGGTACGGAATTCTACAATAAGGAGGTTAAGGAGCTTCTCCATAAGAATGACGTCGATCTCTACTCCACCGAAAACGAAGAGAAGTCGAGCGTTGTGTAGCGCTGGAACCGTACCATGAAGGAGAAGATGTACAAGTACTTTTCTGCTAACTCCACGCGAACCTATATCGATGTGCTGAGCGATCTGGTCCATCAGTATAATAACACCAAACACCGTTCCATCAAGATGAAAGGATACACTCCGCGCTGGACCGAAGAAGTGTTCACCGTATCCATGGTCTTAGGAACGCAAACGCCCACTTATCGTCTCAAGGACTTCAACGAGGAGATTCAAGGATCTTTCTACGAACCCGAGCTCCAGAAGACCGCCCAGGAACTCTTTCGCATTGAAAAGATCCTGCGGCGACGAACCCGTCAAGGAGAACGGGAAGTCTACGTCAAATGGCAATGCTATCCCAAGACATTCAACTCGTGGGTGAAGGCTTCCGAGCTCCAATAGTCCTTAAATTTTTCCAGTCCCTGGAGTGGGACTAGACAAGTTGAGGAGGTCAACCGATCCTTCCGGAGGTAGGATTCTTGAGTTTCACATTCATCTCAAGAGCCTCAATCTTTTCCTGGTTATCAATCATCCGATTTTCGAGGGTTTTATATTTAGATTCTGCAGCGTTAATCTTCTCCTGCATGCTTAAGACCAAGTCCTGCCAGTTCTTTACATACCATCCTTTCGTCACGGGTTCTTTGGCGTCGGTCCCCTCGGGAAGGTTACGAATCGCATGGCCCTGCATATCTATCTCGACAATCATCATACCACCGATCATGGGCAAGCACTTTGCCACGTCTTTCTCAATGTCATTCAAGCGTTTCTCCTTATCTTAGAGCGCTTTCAAGACTTTTTCGAACTTTGCCTCGAGCTCAGCGATACCCTTATGACCATCTTTCAATTGCAGATTGACCCAGTGTTTCGTCGCAGCGTCTGACCTCTCTCGTGGCGATCCCAGATTCGGTTGTCGTTCATATCGAGGTCTTGAAACCAGACCAATGCGGGTTTCCTTGCGTGGGATCCAAACTTATCCATTTATCTATAGCGAGAATATCACATCGTCGAAAGACCTACCCTCCGAAAGCATCTTCAATACGTACAGGCAAAAGTGACCACACTACGTCCCCGCGATGCTGCAGCTCATCTGTGTTGTATTGGATTTTCGGACGCAGATAGTCGACCATCTCGTCGGGCGGAGGCAGACCGTAAGAGTCGAAGTAGACTTTGAGTCCTCCACGCTTGTGCCAGCAGGCCCAGTGCGTTCCTGGACCATGGAGGTCATCGTTGTTCAGGATGCCACATTCATTAGCTCGTGGCGCGGGTGGTAAGTCATCTCTCATGAATACCCCCCTGAATCGATGGATTCCTAGGGCCGAGGCGGCTTCTTCAAGCTCTACATTTGAGAGGGGTTTACCTGTGAGAGTTAAGTGGTAAACGCGCACGCTGCTCATTTTTTTATTTAAGTTCGATAGTGACGGTGCGCGAGGGTGTGAATCCCGTCGGGTAGAATGTATCGCTTATCATCGTTGGCTGAAAGAGATTTCTTGTAATATTCCATGGTGAATATCTGGTGGAGCTGACTCCGAATGATGGTCATCGAGCGATACTCCTCCTTGTCGGTGTCTAGGCAGTGCTTGTAGTCTGCGAAGGTCAGCTCGGACTCCACTACACTCTTCTTCACACCTTTGGCTCTCTTATGCTCCTCAAGATCTACCTTTAATGCATAGGTCTTTGGCCTGATTCCTACGTAATCAGTCTTCGGTTGGCCTGCGCACTCATCCTTGAACATGCCTATCACCTTTTTGTTCACGTCGGACGGAATCCCGGAGGCATGGTCCGCTGCGTAGTTTGAGGTATCGAACCCCTGGTGTACACTATTCGCCATATCCTTGTACACGTCCGCCGTCTGAATGTCGCAGATCAAACTGTCCATGTCGGTGTAGCAGATACTGGCCCGGTCACCGTGCGTTGGCTTGAGGTAATCGTAAACGAAGTCAGTCATCAATGTCTTCGATAGGTCGAGGATGGAGAATTCAAGGTAGATTGGTTTGTCGAAGACCAGTTTCGTACGATGTAGGTGCACTGCAGCCAGATCCGCGCTGAACACCGTCCTATGCTTGAAGTTGGGTTTTGCCACCAATTTCCTGGCGACCTTCTCGCTGTTGACTAGTCGCACGTCCACCCTGTTCCGAATGTTGTCCATGGTTTTCCCGAACACGGCGTTGTTCATGAGTTTGAAGAACTCCTTCTTGAAGGTGGTGGCAGCAGCAGCCCGGCACGCCGTATTCTTCTCAACGTACTTCTTTAACCATGGGCTCTGCGTGAACTGGATGGCTCGATGGATTTTCTTTAACTTCATCCCCCTGGCGAGGTATTTCTTCAGATTCACATAGTGAACCACATATTTCTCCCTGTCGTGGAGGTTGGCCACCAGTTTTCTTACTCCATTGATCTCCGCGGATTCCGGCGCCAGGGGATAATCATTATGATGGTCGTGGAGCTCCCTAGGATACTCGAGGTCCACTTCCAGAATGTAACCTTGTGTGTCCTCCTCGCCGATCGTGCTAAGATCTGGAACCTCCGAGGAATTCGTCCACTTGAAGTCTCCGGTGGGTAGGGCTCGACTCATCGCCCATTCGTAGAGATTGTTCGCGTCCAGATACATGAGATAGTTAGTCGGCTTACTTGGGTCGTGTCACACCACATAGGGATTGTTCGCGCGGGCATATCTCTTTGGTGCCATAGTGAGACCTCCTCGAATGCCTTTTTCGATCTTGAGTAGCATATCAGGGTCGGTGATCAGTTGGATGGCGCTGACCTTGAGTGCTGCATCATAGGCAAGCCCTGGTGCGGTGTAGTAATGCGCTGGGTCGAGTTCGTAATGCTTCAGACAGATGTTGCGAAAATTCTCGAATACGTCGGCGAGCAAGATCACGTCCGTCTTCAAGTATAGGTCATGATACTCCCGCATGGTCGAGATTCCCCAATCTTTCCAGACCTTCTTGGCATGGGCATAATCGGCGTTACTAATATCTTCCTTCGTGAGCGCGCTATAGAAGTCCTTCTTCGTCGGCAGTTGGGTTTCCTGGAGCCTCTCAAACTTATCCATGTAATAGTATGGATATACCCCCTTACGTAGCAGTAGATCCAGATTGCCGACCTTCTGCACCTTCGCCGTGAGTGGGATGTGATATCCTTCACCCATCTCCTTGACTGTGAAGGCGATGTCCGCTCCAACGACTTGCTTCACCTTCTCGCTGCAGCCTTGGAGGATTTCAAGCAGTCTGGTGCGTGTCATCCCGTTCTTGTGAATCATCAATCCATCAAAAACGAGCGCTCCCACTTCGATTCCTTGTTCAGTCAGGTAATCGAAGGCTGCCATCAAAGCCTTGTTTTCCAGGGAGCACATGACGTAATTCACGGTGGTTCTTTCGACGTTGTAGTCCGTGTGCCGTTTTTCCTTGGATTCGCGGGCAAGCTTATGCAGGTCTGGGTTCAGCTTGATCACATCCTCAATGATGGTTCTCATTCCCTCATAGTAATTCTTGAGCCAAGTGGGTGCATCCTCCTCAAGTCTAACCTCCTTCCCGTTGATGATGGCTAGGAGGGTAGTCTTGGCTTCGTCCCGCGTGATTCCTTGGTAGGCCATCAGATCCGTGATCAGTTTCTCCCGGTTGGAAATGTAGACGTCGAGCCCAGTGCACTCAATGCCGTTTTCATGGCAATATCAGGAGAGTACGGTCGGGTGCGCGTTCTTCATATCAATATCGAACATGTGGTCTGTGCAGAGGGTATGACGGATGCGGCGGCTCGTATTCTGCAGACCGATCTTCTCGCTGGTCCAGTATCTTCTGAAATCGTTGCGCTGGTAGTATCGCATTGGACATTCACCCAGAGCGTTGGTGCGATCCAGATAGTCTTGCAATAATGTCAGTTGACCATTCTTTTCGAGCTTCCGTCCCTTGACGTATCGACTCCCAAGCTCATAATCTTCCGGATGCGTCATGATGTACTCCAGTTTTTGTCGGTCGATGACCTCGCGTAGGGTGATGTTCCGACCATTCTCTGACTTGAACTCACCCACCTTGAAGAGCTCGGGGTTCATTGGCACTGCACCAAATTCTCGACGCATGTTGGTAAACGCTTCGACTGGCGTTGCTTCGACTAGGCTCTGGAGACTTGCCTTCATGAACATGAAACTGTCAATGAAGCGCAAGTACATGTATTTCGTCTTCATCTTTCCTTTCTTATCCCTGTACTCTCCAACCGGTATGCTCTTCGTGAAGGAGATATAGCGCTCTTCCGTGTTGGGGATGCAGTCGACCTTCCCCTCGGTTCTGCCCAGGTTTTGATGAAGAGGTGACTGTCATACCCCGCCATGTTATGGAAAATCACGGGGACGAATTTTGATGGCTTGAAGTTCAGATTGCAGTCACTACGGGCTGCCCCTCTGAACTTACCCGTGAAGTGGCAGTGATCCTTCACCTTGTCCTCGCCGAGCTCTTGGTGGCAAATGGCGCACTGGGTGGCTTCCTCGAATGCCTTCTTATCCTCCTCCGTCATCACCATGGGCTTCTTAAAGTCGTTCTGTTGGTAGATGTCACGGATGTCTTTCGTCAACCGGTCCACAAAAATCTGGGCCACGTCTTCCCCTTCCTGCTGCATGGTATACCTCAGCGGTTTCTTTGAGTATACGGACTCGTCGAAGCACCTGATGAGGTAGCAGAATCCCAATGGAATGTGCTTCTGGATGATTTTGGTTGCTTCACCTGCCGCGAGTTCCTCTTCTATATTCACCTTGGTTGTGAAGCACTCGAAGTCGGCGTAGACCACGAATGGTACCTTCATCGACCGGGCATGGTTTTGGAAACTGACGCGGCTTCCTTCCTCCGGCATCTCGACTTTTACTGCCTTCTTCTGGCTGCAGTATTCCATGTGACGGTCCAGGAGATCTTGCCGGGTGAAATGGTTTAGGCACCGGCGGCAGAAGTGAGCTGCCCCATCATGATTGGTCACCTGCGCCGTCAAAAGCCTCGAAATATTCTTCACCCAGCAGTAGTGTTTTGTTTCTGCATTACCTAATAGCATGAGGTCCACATGCTTCGCTCCGATCTGCTCACTATTGGATATCCTCAGCGGGTAGACTCCTTCATCCTTCTTATCCTCGAACCCAAAGACGTTCACCTTGATACCTTCGTTAAGTTTTTCGAACTTATCAATCGCCCGGAGTGAGACTGGGAATTCAATCATATCAAACCTAAGTTCATCCTTCCACCTAGCGTACTTTTTCACGCGGTTAGCACTCATCTGATCCACATCGTTGTGGTGAAGCGCCGAGAGGATAGCCCATCGGAAGCATTCCTGATCATTGTTCTGCACATTCACGATTGCCTTTTTGTCTGCAAGCTTCTTGGGGAGAGGAATGTATGAGCTGCCAGCTAGTGGCTTGAATTCGTTCAGTTGAATTTCCAGCTTCTCAATGCGCCCAAAGGTCCACCCACTTCCATTTTCTGGAAATTCTCCATGCTCTCCTTGATCTTGTCCATCATCTGCGCTATCTCCTGATCTAAATCTACCGATTCGGTGATGGTAAACAAGGCTGACCGGAAATATGCGTCGTGGTACTCGTTCTCACCAGGTGTCGTCGGGTTGATCTTCACCATCTCCACCTTGAGGATTAGTACCACCTTCAATCCCTTCTTCTCTGCTAGACCAGCTGCAATTGTATTTCGAATGGGTCCCCAGCTCACTCGGATAAACATCTCGACTTCATGTTTCTTCAGAGGTTTGATGATCACTGTGCCGAATACTCCCCCAAGTGCCTCCCGCTTATCTTGCACATCAATCTCATACCTAGCATCTTCAAGACTTTGTTCCACCCTCTCTACTAATTCATCCTTTCTCAGTTTCGAGTATTTGGTAATCCCCCTTCGCCTAGCCATAGCCATGAGCTGCTTCTTGTTGAACACCTCTTGACGAATGAATCGACGACCAGTAGACGATTCAATGAGTCTTACCAAGACCTTCTTATTCTTTCTACTGTCCCTTCGCCTAGCCATAGCCATGAGCTGCTTCTTGTTGAACACCTCTTGACGAATGAATCGACGACCAGTAGACGATTCAATGAGTCTTACCAAGACCTTCTTATTCTTTCTACTGTATCCTCTCAACCCCTCCTCTTTAGCAATTTCACGAAGCTTCCTGATGGTTACAACTACTCGGAATCTTTCACCAATTGGTTGATCATCTTCGTCTTGTTGTGGGGTCTTATGGGCATGTCTCCAGCAATGACCACTCCTATCCGGTTTGCTTCTGCAGAACTGACCTTTCTTCCTTTTCAAGGGTGCTCCGCAGGTTCGTTGGACCCCCCCCCCCCCCCCCTTGACATCTCAATGGTTTCAGTGTTCATATTTGTAAATACCCTATCTTTCCGTGGTCCTAAGGTATTATTTTTTCAATTTTGGCAGTCGATGCCCTCTCCATCAATCCCTTCACATGCGAGTTCGTTTGCACAACCCCAACTTCAGGTTTCAAGCCTACTTTCCAAATCCTCACTGATTGCCACCCCAGTCTTAGACACCTTTTTTCGATGAGGAAATCCCCCATCGGAAAAAGTTTCTACCGCCGCTTGGTTACAACACTTCAGCGTCGAAGTACTGATGTCCAGTAAACTTCGACCTCTTCATTCCTTTGTTATCAATCTTGAGGGTATTCACCTTTTCCCGCCGTATTCCCTCCAACCCCCGTATCACCCCCCGTACACGCCCAGACCTTGGTTTTCTCACCCTTACTTTCCAGTGTCATGATCATACTAGGTCCATAGGCACCCTTTACCTCCCTGGCATCTACAAAGTTGAATGTCTGCAACGGTAGTTCTCGCCACTTCAGGACTGGTGGAAACTGGGCGAGTTCGCGCGTCGCCTGGAGTTTCTCTGCTTTCAAGAGGTTGATTTGATTCTCCAGAAGAACCTTTTCACAGTGGACCTCTTGCAGCCTATCTTTGAGTGCGTTCATCTTCTCCACGAGCTCGCCGAGTCGAGTCGTGATTTTTTCGCGTCGGGTCATGATCTTGTCGTGGTCACACCCATGGTGTTGCTCCCACTCGACGATGTGGCAATCGTGTTCTGGAATCTCAGGTTTCTTGTCAGTATCAACCTTTTCACGTTCGGGGTGGAGGAGTCGGACATGTCTGCCCACGTTGACTGTTTCAGTGTTCATTGTATCTACCCTTATCTTTCATTCCCTCTAAGGTGTTATTTCCGAATTCTGATTCATGTGTCAGGATTTTTGGTTTTGATTCGTTTGCATAAAAACCTTGATTTTTTAGTCGCCATGCCTCCGTCACTCCGGTTGGTCAACTGAGTTTCTCGCAATGATGGTCTCATTGCGAGAGACATTGGGTCAAATGATGGTGGCGTCATTGCCAGCTCAGCGCCGGCGTCATCGTCAGCTCAGAGTCGGCGTCACTAATCGAATCCGAGCAGTCGTTTATGAGGCAAGGTTTCTGAAACCGTGAGCATGTCTTCATAGCAGTAAGTCTTGATGCTGAAGTGCTGAATTGGGGACGTAGATGTTTTCCACCACTACGGCGTACTCGCCACCGCAAGTCTTGTTCACCACGTCTTTCATGTCCGTGGTTTCGTCGGTGGTAGCATCGATGATAGTCGTCACGAATCCATCGTTCTTGCGAGACTTGCAATCGAGCCACAACGTGGGGTATTGCATAGTCTCGATCTTCGTGTCGAGATCCATCTTGTACTTGTGAATCTTAACGGTCTTGATCTTGCTGTCGTGAACCTTGAGTGCGTAAAGCATCTTGCCTTCCTTGGTATTCTTGCAGAGATCCACGAACTTGGTCGAGATGATGTTAGCCAAGTTCTGCAAAGCATCGATGGTTTCTTGCTCCTGATTATTGGGCTCGGAGCCCAGGGAGAGACGAACTTGAGCTACGAGCTTGTCTGCGTTGGACTTGTTGGCTCGGATTTCGGTGTCTGCCAAAGACTTAACCTTGAAAATCAGGGGACAGACCTCACCATTCACTAGACGACCGATGTAGACGCGATCGAATCGAATGCTGGTATCTCCAGTTTTGCCGGAGCATCGGTTGACCTGTGAGAGTACTACGTCTTCAGGTCTAAGCGAGGTCAGATTGGATAGGACTGTGTTTGCGTAGAGGCACTTGGCGTCGAAGGATCGATAGCCGTCTGCCTTGAGGGTGTCGACCTTGTATTCGCTGAACTTCTTTTCCTTTGGATTGCTCATGTTTCTCATTGCTTTCGATAGTCTAGTTTCTATGCTGGAAGCTATTTCCGTATTCCGATCCATGTGTCAGGATATGGGTTTTGTTTCGTTTGCACAAAACCTTGATTTTTCCGGATTTCAAGCAGACTTTTCCCTTGTGCGGCAGAACTGTCATTTCCTCACTACTGTTAAGCAGTGTTCCATGGTGGCGGATTTTGGATAGTCACAAACTTAAACTTTGTAGAGAACCATCTAAGGTACATTTCTGCATTATTTCAAATCAATCTGCCAAACGGTTAGTTAGCAGAAGAATTTTGTCTTTCAGCCAATCAGAGCGCTTTAATGGCCCTGGCAGCTATTTTAATTTTTGATAAGCATCAGAAACTCAAACTTTGTAAAGAACCACTTTATACAAATTTTGGTTCTAATTGGCTAAATGGTTTTGGAGAATTGGAGAAAAAGATTGAATAGTGAAAAGTTTACGGTCGACTACAACCACATCGCCAATTTATGAGAATATCTTAACTTACCGTCCCATTTGGGTCGGTAGTGTTTTTCACAAAAGGGTCGTAAGTGTAAAATACATCGACCGTAAGTGCTGACGTCACAATGCGTTTCCCTTTGATCTTCCGACAGTTACGATCGATTTTACACTATCGACTAAAGGTGTTAATTGTGCCATATGGTGAACTGTGAAAGAAACAAATTTGGCAGACAAAACGAATAATAAACAGTTAATATTAAGCCCTTTCAATCTGAAGTGGAAAGCCTTAATAAGAAACTAATAACAGGATGTCTTTCTACTCCGAAAGTGGACAGCCATAAAACACTTTCCCCTGTTTTTCACGTTCTTCTCACGATATCTTGACGTTGACGTGTTTCCGCGGACAATTATATTGATGTTTGACGTCTGCACCTGCTTACAGAAAGTCAGAAATTATTTTTTAAATGGGTTTATTAGTGGTGTTATAATTGCGTACAATTTACTGAAAAATAAATGTGAATTGCTCAAAATATTTTTTATGATAAATCTAGTTTTACCTTTATCTTCGCAATAATAAACAATTGAAGAAAAAACATTTCTTCGATAAAGTTTCTTCTTTGTGTCATTCCCTCACAAACGATTTAAAGAGAAAAGAAGCCAGAACAATGTCAAATTTAAAAAAAACGATAACAGCTAATCATGCAAATGGTTGAAAAACAGTTAACAGTTTGTTTATTTAAAAAAAAACAGTTAACAGACGTGTAAAAATGTCCAAAACAAATTAACAGATCTTGCCCCCCCCCCATACAGCCCCTTGTCATTGTGATTTTTTCCGATTAATAAGAAATTATCGACTTTTTTAAAGTTTAACAAATTTTCGACTATTTTGAAAAATGCGGGGAAATGTAAAAAGCCGCATCTTCGGTGGAACGGCATAAGCGTAATATAAGCGTTAACGCGTTGTATAATACTTTAATAACGGATAAATATTAGCAATAAGTCTAGGCTTTCCTATTGGAAGTGTTTTTACTATTGGAAGTGTTTGAATATGTATTCATTTACATTAACATGTTCTTATATTAATTTATTAGCACAGTGGTTTATTCAAAACTAATATGTGCATAAAATAGCACTAGCACCTCAGCCTAATATGATGAATCCACAACCGACAGCTCTCCCGTAACTTCTGCTTATATAGGTACGTCCAATCACAACCGACAGCTCTCCCGTAACTTCTGCTTATAGGTACGTCCAATATTGAAGGCATTAATGCAGACAAACTAACACATGTGGCAAAGGTTAAAAAACAATAAAATACACATTGAACGCAACATCAGAATACCTGGATACAGTTGTAGAAGAACCAACAGTTTTGGTTCTTCATTCCCTCACAAACGATTTGAAGAGAAAAAAGCCAGAACAGTGTGTAAATGATCTGTTTCAACTCATAACAATAACCTGTGCAAAATGGCCTTTGGTCAAAGTAATAATTTCATTCACAACTCCAAGACGTGACTCACTAAATAACTCATCATCTAATAAGTGCTCAAATCATTAATGTTCTACGGAAACAGAAATTAATGTCTGCTTTGCGGGAACATCCTAAAATGTTGACGAATGGTTCCCAAATGCGGATATCTTACAACAAGATGGATTTCACCTCAATGAAAAGGGTATCTCACTTTTAGCTGTGAACATCAGGAAAGCTCTTCATATCGCTCTGAACATACTATTGCCACCACGTCGTCCAAGAAGTAAATCCCCTGGTCAAAGATTGCGTAGACAACAGGACGACAAATGATACAGAGGCACAATAATAAGTCAATTCATTAGTGATATAGTTAATATCAGATTTGAATATTGACCTCACTTGTAATTTTGTATTTTTCTATATCGTATCATTCAATATTAATCTGTTTAGAATAATTATTGCCAAGTGGAACCGAAGAGGTCTCTCAATAACACATAGACCCCTTAACCCACTAATCTACAACAATACACAATAATAATGCCAATAAAAACCAGGTTTGGTACCTCACTTAAAATATACTTTTGGAACATTGGAGGGTTAAATCCAAAAGCAATAACAACATTAATGACCCTCTGTTCTTAAAGGAAATAGAAAAATTTTATCTTGTCTTTCTGGCAGAAACACATGTAGGGAACTATGCAGAAATTCATTCCATAGGCATATGCAAACCAACATGAAAGAAAAAATAACCGTCACTTTGGTGGGTTAGCAATTCTTAGAAAACCAGAATTAAAACATTACGTAAAAATATTACAAAATACTAAGCCTGAATATCAATGGGAGATTTCTTTGGTCTTTCTGATGACTTTCATATGTGTTTCGTTTATTATCCACCTAGTGGCTCAGCATATACCCAGGGACTCAGTTTATTATCCACCTAGTGGCTCAGCATATTCCCAGGGACTCAGTTTATTATCCACCTAGTGGCTCAGCATATTCCCAGGGACTCAGTTTATTATCCACCTAGTGGTTCAGAGTAGGTATGAAATGAGAGTTCTACACCACAAAGGGGAAAAGTCTGCTTGAAAACCAAAAAAATCAGGGGTTTGTGTAAACTTATGATGGTCCAATTAGTAGGGAATTTAGGGCTTAAATTGAAAAAGATACTATAGAAACAAGGTAGGGTAAAGGCAGGAGTAAGAAAAGACACCTTCCCCTTCCCATATGAAGCGTTTAGGGAGTAATCTTGCGACACACTAAGCAGTATGGGGCGTTTAGGCATGGTGCATAGGAAATGGTTCATATCTTTGTTCACCCTTTACTTAACCTTAGAAGAAAGGTAAGAAAGGTTAATCAAAACGATGAATCAGAAACATATATCAGACTTTTATACCCCGAACGTGAAAAAGTTTGATACTGACAAGAAACCTGAGATTCCAGAACACGATTGCCACATCGTCGAATGGGAGCAACACCAGGGGAGTGACCACGATGAGATCATGACCCGATGCGAAGAAATCACGGCTCGGCTCGGATTGCTCGCGGGAAGATAACCTGGCTGCGTATCGAGAAGAACGCAATCAAAGATAGGCTGCAAGAGGTCCACTGTCACGAGGTTTTTCTTAAGTTTCAAATCGTCCGCTTGAATGCAGAGAAACTCCAGGCGACGCGCGAACTCGCCAAGTTTTCATCAGTCCTGAAGTAAATCAGAATTCGGAAATAACTTCCAGCATAGAAACTAGAAAAGCGAAAGCAATGAGAAACATGAGCAATCCAAAGGAAAAGAAGTTCAGTGAATACAAGGTCGACACCCTCAAGGCAGACACCGAAATCCGAGCCAACAAGTCCGACGCAGACAAGCTCGTAGCTCAAGTCCGTCTCTCCCAGGGCCCCGAGCCTAATAATCAGGAGCAAGAAACCATCGACGCTTTGCAGAACTTGGATAACATCATCTCTACCAAGTTCGTGGATCTCTGCCACAATACCAAGGAAGGCAAGATGCTTTACGCACTCAAGGTCCACGACAGCAAGATCAAGACCGTTAAGATTCACAAGTACAAGATGGATCTCGACGAAACTCTGGAAATGAAAGACTTAGTGAACAAGAATTGTGGTGGCAAGTATGCCGTAGTGGTGGAAAACATCTATGTCTCCAATCAGCACTTCATCATCAAGACTTACTGCTATGAAGCCATGCTCACGGTTTCAGAAACCTTGCCCCATAAACGACTGCTCGGATTCGATTAGTGACGCCGACTCTGAGCTGACGATGACGCCGACGCCACCATCATTTAACCCAATGTCTCTCGCAATGAGATCGTCATTGCGAGAAACTCAGTTGACCAACCGGAGTGACGGAGGCTCGGAATTTATAAATTGAAATACTGAACATTCCAGAAACATTAGTTGCAATCGAGGATCACAAGGAATCCTTGACCGACGCAGAATACCTCGACCTAGTGAACCAACTCCAAGAGGCCTACAATGTAGAAAACAAGGGTGCGACTTGCGGATGTACTACCGATTCTCTCTGCATCAACACTGTCCTAGGCAATGCCCGACTCGTAAGTGAATCCATCAGTCAATGTTCCAAGATCACCGAACTCTACGACTTCTGCCCCCTCTACTACTTCTTTAGGTCACCCCATCTTTCCAATGAAGTTGACAGAGTGCGGGACACTTTGGCCGTAGTTACCGTCTACGAAAAGTGGTTAGAAAATACTGAGATCACCTGCACTGAGAAACTAGCCTTGAAGTACATGGATCATTTCATGATTGCCGCTTACCGATTCCAACGTCACGATCGATGGCTCATCCTCGTCCTCTTCTCCGCGGCCCTCTTCATCTGGTGAAGAAGCATCCTGCCAACCGCCAAATTTCTCGATCCAAAACGGATCGGGAAATTTTGACTGAAAGGATTCTGAATGACGGAAAGGAAGAACAACCTACGTTGTATGTGCATTCAATTCTTCACTAAATGTGGTAGAAGGTTGACGCAGTTGATCTTTCTCATCGTAGTAGTTCTTCAGACAGATCGTAGGATGACCGTCTCCATCGGCTAACTGGAACTTGTAGGATTGGGCTAATCGCACGGTGTCTCGATGCTTCTTTTTCTTCTTGGCGAGTCGCCGAGAGATCAAGGACAGGACTAAGCTACCGGTGGCACATAAGCAGGCTAGGGATCCAAGGGGGATGAATGCCACAAAGCCCACCCCAGTCAGGGCAGATCCTATGGTACCACTGGTCAGCAGCAAACTGCCCACGGAACACCCACCCTGAGCAATGGAGATGGCTTTATCCAAACGGTTGTAGATCTTCAAGGCATGCTCATACCTTAGGATCTCTGAGGTGAGTTCATCTTCCATGGATGCGATACGATCGGCGTCTACTTCATCCATTTATTTATAAGAACATGCCGAGCAGGGGAATATTCTTAAATGGACTATCGGGGCCTAAGATCAGGCCGGAGCCACCATGGAACTGCCGACCCTGCTTCAAGTAGAGCCCATCACTCTGGATGATTCGTGCGGCTGAAGGTTTCAGGTAGAGACCATCCCCGCTGGGTTGCACGGTGCAGACGCGTCCACCACGTTTCAAGTACAACCCCGAACCGATGGCTTTGGATACGGCGGCATTACCTAACCCACTCAAAGCTCCAATACCCAGGGCCGGCAAAACGGTCTTTGCGATCATGGGAAGAGCCCTGGCAGCCAGCCCAGCCAGCATGGGTAGGAAACCCCCCACTTTCCGTATGTTCTCATTCAACTGGGTAGAGCTCATCTTCAGAGTCGTACCACCGGTGCCCTTCTGCAGGAGTTTGGAGATCTTTTGGATCTGCTGCATGGTGAGCATCATCTTGTGGTCGCCTCGCAAGTTCGCGTGGGACAATCGAATAGCGATAGGACATCCTTTCTTAGCTGCCCGCTGAAGCTTATCTGCCTGACCCTTCGTCAAGTTCAAACCGTATTCGGAATAACTCATTTATTTATACTTCGCGAAGGTGAAAACGAATGGTGAGATTCTCACCCCTGAGATCGATGGGAGTGCCGGTCTGATCGGTGAGATAGGTTTCCATACGATTGATGGTTCGCAAGGTCACGGGCAAGTACACTAGATTTTTGGGGGTCTGAAGAATCTTCATACCCGGGTCCACGTCGGGGAAGAAACTGTAGATGGTGGACTGCTGGGTTCCGTTCACGTAACTTCCATGGATGATATCGTTATTCACCAGAATGCTGTTAATGCTGATGATGTTGACGATGTGTTCACCCTCCGTATAACCGTTCGTGCCTCGATCATAAGCGTAGAACTTGCGATCGAAGCCTAACACGGTGTTGATGCTATTTTCGACGTCGAAGTCAACTTGATAATTTTTGCGAGGGTTAGAGTGGCTCTCAGAGTCGCGCGGTTGGCATCGAGAGTGACCTTGGTTTTGTGATTGTTGAGACGCAGTTGTCGCTGAATCTCTTCGTTGATGTCTTCGATACCATAGGATCCGGTACTCAATGCGATGGGAAACCAGTTGACACCACCGTCCTCGGAGTAGCGGAAGGAATTGTTACCGACATGGATATTAGGAAAAGAGTAGTACGTCTCCAGATTAACCAAAGTTATCTCATAACTTTTTTCCTCGCGCAGTTGCAGGGGTGGGTTGAATTTGGTGAGAATTCGGCTTTGGTTGTCGGACACAATGAAAGAAAACCCCTGCTTGGGGGCAGTGTTTTCGGCGATTTGCTGTAGCAAAGATTGCTCCATTTATTTGTACTAGAATACGACGTTCATCTTCTGGCCATCAGACTCAAACTGAAGGATTCTATCGGAGATTACGAGGGCAAACGCTTGAGTATTTGCAGGCACATTGCGCTCGAATTCGGCGCGGACCTGATTGTCGACCGTAGACTCTTTCAGACGCTCGGATTGATGACTGACGTCAATGACGAACAGTGGGTACAGGTCGATGAAATCAGAGGGGTTGATGTTACAGTTACTGACGAGGCGATCCATGTCGTAGTAATTTCTCCGGAACTTGGCTGCGTTTCTATAGATTCTTGCTATTCGATTTTGGGTGAAACCTGCATGGAAGTCGACGGCGGGGTAGCGGTCAGCGTTGAGAGTGGCGTAGATGTTTCGCAATCGGCAGTGGTCGAACACGGCCGCATTTTGGGTTTGGTCGTTACTCTTGCCGGTTTGAAAGGCCACGATGATATATCTGGGTTTCTTTCGACCGCTCTTAGCCGCCAACCGCCAGTTGAACTGCGACGTTTCGGGGACGGCTATGGAATCACACTGTCGCATTCTGAAACCGCAATCGATCTTCCCTTGTTCTGGATGGTCTTGTACAATCGTAATTTCTCCTGATCGGAGGGATTGACATGGGGAATGAACCAAGAGATCTTACTCAGGAGGATTTTTGCCGGGTCGTTGACGGCAGCTGCCCTCAGCACGGCATTGGAATCCGAATCGCGCACGAGCGACAGCTCATGCTTGAATCCATACACGATCTTATCGTAGTCGTCCGCAAAGCCAAAGATGTGCTTCAGGGGAATGGTGAAGGAAAACGTCCCCTTGTTCGCAGGCTTGGTGATGATGTACCCGTGGCGAGCTGCAAAACCTGTGTTTTCGGCTTCGGCGATGGCTGAGGAATCCTTGAACCACAGTTGGTTGAGATCCTGAGATTTGGAAAAATCGTCCGGGTAGGTCAGCATTCCTAGCATGGTGGAAGCGATGCCAGGGTCGTTGATGTGTTCGATCTGTTGACCGGAGAGCCTGTAAGTGATGGTTCGAAACAGATACATGATACCGTTGTGGGTGAGCGAGACGAGATCCACATTGGCATACGCAGTGCCATCGTTCTTTTGGAGTCTTCCTTCCACCAAAAGGTAACTCTCAGCGGGATGAAGGAACAGATCCTGAGTCTCAATGTTGATGCGTATTTCAGCACCGGCGTTATTCCGTTGAGCTCCGGCTTGAGGTTCATATTCATGAACCTGATAGTCTTGGAGGGATTCATCGAAGGTTAATCCGTCGGTGATAGTGAGGATGTCTGTCATTATTTATTTATAGCGATGGACGAAATCGTGAATTGTGGCAATGCCACTTCCCGAGATCAGATTATTCAACCTGACTTGTTGATTGGAAGTCCTCACGGAATTGACGGGTGCAAGGGGTGGGGGACAACGCGGGTCGCTTTATCAATGATGTGATCCACGGCTTTGGAGGCTCCCTTTTCAACGCCTTTCAGGGCTGCATTGGTAGCGATGCTCATAGCCTTACTTCCTAACGTCTTCGCGGTGGAAGAGGAGAAAATGCGGCCGGCCAGGTTGGCAACCTTGTCAAAGAATCCCCGTCCGCCGACGACGTATCACCGGCGATAACCGTGTTTTACTACTAGTGGCATCTTAGTTTTTATTTATAGGATACTACGATGCAGTTGTCTGTACTCCTCGTCGTTGATGTGTCCAAATTTTCTCATGGCGTCGAGTGTGGCTACAATCTCATTTCGTACCCCGTTATTTCCAGCTTTATAGGCGGCGGCGCAAAGTTCGAGGCGATCCATCAACTAATCGAGGTCTTTCGGTAAGAATACTGATTGGAGCCCGGAACCATACTTGTCTTGCCGGTAGAGGTGTGAAACGATCTCCTTCCATTTGTTGCTTCGGCTCGATTTGGGGGTCCGCGACAGGACAGAGTTTCCTTGGTACATGGCGCCCGAAGTTCGTAGGATATCTCCATAGGTCACCAAATCTTCGGGATCGAACGATTCTGGACGCTTCTTAACCATGAGCTCCCAAAGACCGGGGGTTCCCTTGTAGCGCATGCCATCGACGAAGATGTCATCTCCATCGAAGGTGACGGGTTGACTTCCGATCATGATGGTATCGTCCTCCACTCTCAAACCAAAGGTATGGTCGGCTACAGGTGTCATGCTGTGCTGCAGATACTGAGTTGCCCGGGGGCCTAGGCGGGTATCATGAGGTGGTTCGATGGGTAATGGATGGGTTAATTCAGGAGGGGGAGGCAGAGCAGGTACCGAAGGCACAGGTAGCTCCTCTATCGTTTTAGTGATCTGCGAGGCGGCTTCCTTTTGAGCTTCTACCACTGGCTTGAACATTCTGGCGAGGTCGCGGTCGAGACCAATATTGTCGAGGCGATGCTGCATATTGCTAGTCTGAATGCTTCGCTTGAGATCCTGAAATTCCCTAGCGAGCGCCTCACGCTGCTTACTAGTATATTAATGTCGGTGATCTTAATGAAGGTCATTTTATTTATAGAGTTGATCGCTGTTGATCGCCCCTAAGCGTTTGATCGAACGCCCCTAAGCGTTTGACGGAACGCCCCTAAGCGTTTGATCGAACGCCCCAAAGCGTTTGACGGAACGCCCCTAAGCGTTTGATCGAACGCCCCTAAGCGTTTGACGGAACGCCCCTAAGCGTTTTGCGTGGCCTTCCACGTTTGCGAACGACGGGTGTAACGACTTCGAGTGGTTCGTTCGAAGATATGTAGTTCATGATCTTATCTTAGACTGAATAGAACTCGTCAAATTTGTATCGATATTTTCCAGCCACCTTGGGACTCGTGGGGTCGATCGTCATGAATCCGTAAGGTTCAGACCAGCAGCGGTCGCAAGTGACGTCAAACTGCTCATTGGTGAGGTCATTACAGTGATCGCGACGGATGTGATCGCGGTTCTTGGCATCTTGCTCGAAGAGGCAGATGCAGTTGACATTTTCACGGATCGATTGCCGGGGCAGCTTGAAATAGTTTCGGCACAAGTAGAAGCAGTCCACGTTGTTGTGACGACCTCGCACGTAGTAATCTTCACACTTACCCTGCTTGCTCAGCATCAAGTCGTCGAAGATCATGAGATTCTTGCGGGTGGGATCGAGTTCGCGGGGGTCTGGCACATCGTGTCCATGCTCAAAGAAGAATGCTTCGATACCACTAGGTTTAGGTGATGGATTCAACCCATCCACCACATCGATCAACGGGTAGGGGCACTTATCCTTGATGGAGAGTATGTCGAGGATATCTTCCTTTGAGAACCCCCTTTCCAGCGCCCACCGCAGCAGCTGATATATGGGTTGGTGGAGCGATTTTCCAAAGATGTATAGTCGATCGTAGTCCAACCTCCCTTTGCGCAAGAGGAAGTTATTCAGCAGCGTCGTCTTGCCACAGTCCGACTTGCCGATGATCAAGCCCCGGATCGATCGCTGCGGGAGAAGGTAGTGATTACGCCTGGTCGAGGTGGACTCATTATAGGAAATATCTTCAACGTCCATTTTATATATAAATAAAATGGAAATGTACTGTTTGAAGTGCAGAACGAAGACGGAGACGAATAGCCTCGGAGTAATCCCGACCAGCAACGGGCGACGGAGGAAGGTAGGCATCTGCGCTATATGCGGTTCTAGGAAATCTCAGTTCATCCAGTCCGAGAAGGGTGCTGGGTTCATGAACAACCTGATCAACCGACTGCCCGTAGAGATGCACCTCCCGGGTCACAGTTTCACCGGACCTGGAACCAATATCGCCAAGCGACTGAATGCCGATGGTACCCCCAAGGAATGGTCGAAACCCATCAATCGAGTGGATGAGGCCGCGTATCCCTACGATCTCTGCTACGCCAAGCATAAGGATACGGCCTCGCGCAACTCCATCTGCGACAGGACTATGCTGGCCTCCCTCGACGCCATTTCTGACCCCACCGTACGCGAACGCCTGGACCGTAGCATCGTCAAGCCCATCATCGGTACCAAAGCGCGATTTGGATTGGGGGTAAAAAAGAAAAAAAAACTTCGTTTGGTCGGGCGAACTAGCCGAGGAACTGCACAAGCCAGTCCGCTGCAAATTTCAGAAAAGTCGCGTGGTGGTGGGTGGAGTGGATGCAACCTGGGCGGCCGATCTCGTAGATATGAGTGCCTCGAGACAACAAAGGCCATAAGTTCATTCTGAGCATCATCGATGTCTTCTCCAAGTTGGATGGCTAGTGCCGCTCAAAGATAAGAGGGGGACTACGGTGCGCGATGCCTTCCAAGCAGTCTTCAAGTCTCGCATCCCCAAGAAGCTATGGACGAACAAAGGAAAGGAATTCTACAACAAGGAGGTGAAAGAGCTTCTCCAGAAGCATGACGCCGAGCTCTACTCCACCGAAAACGAAGAGAAGTCGAGCGTCGTGGAGCGCTGGAACCGAACCATGAAGGAGAAGATGTTCAAGTACTTTTCCGCCAACTCCACGCAAACCTATATTGATGTGCTAAGCGATCTGGTCCATCAGTATAATACCACCAAGCACCGCTCCATCAAGATGACTCCCACTGATGCCAGTCAGAAGGAGAACGAAACCAAAGTCTTCTGGAACCTTTACGGAGATCTCCCTCCCATGCAACCACCACGATTCAAGGTTGGCGACAAGGTCAGAATCACCAAGACGAAGGGCGTGTTCGAGAAAGGATATACTCCACGCTGGACCGAAGAAGTGTTCACCGTATCCATGGTCTTAGGAACTCAACCACCCACTTATCGTCTCAAGGACTTCAACGACGAGGAGATTCGGGGATCTTTCTACGAGCCCAAGCTCCAGAAGACCACCCAAGAACTCTTTCGTATCGAACAGATCTTGCGGCAACGCAGCCGGCAAGGAGAACGGGAAGTCTTTGTCAAATGGCGAGGCTATCCCAAGACATTCAACTCGTGGGTGAAGGCTTCCGAGGTCCAATAGTCCTTCAATTTTTCCAGTCCCTGGAATGGGACTAGACAAGTTGAGGAGGTCAACCGATCCTTCCGGGGGTAGGATGCTTGAGTTTCACATTCATCTCAAGAGCCTCAATCTTTTCCCGGTTATCAATCTTCTGATTTTCGAGGGTTTTATATTAAGATTCTGCAGCGTTGATCTTCTCCTGCATGTTTAAGACCAAGTCCTGCCAGTTCTTTACATACCAGCCTTTAGTCACGGGTTCTTTATTTTGGCGTCGGTCCCCTCGGGAAGGTTACGAATAGCATGGCCCTGCATATCTATCTCGCCAATCATCTTACCACCGATCATGGGCAAGCACTTTGCCACGTCTTTCTCAATGTCATTCAAGCGTTTCTCCTTATCCTCGAGCGCTTTCAAGACTTTTTCGAACCTTGCCTCGAGCTCAGCGATACCCTTATTACCATCTTTCAATTGCAGATTGACCCAGTGTTTCTTCGCAGCGTCCGACCCCTCTCGTGGCGATCCCAGGCTGGTGATTCGGTTGTCGTTCATATCGAGGTCTTGAAACCAGACCAATGCGCTTCCTTGCATGAGATCCAAACTTATCCATTTATTTATAACAAGAATATCACATCGTCGAACGACCTACCCTCCGAAAGCATCTTCAGTACGTAGAGGCAAAAGTGACCGCACACCACGTCCCCGCGATGCTGCAGCTCATCGGTGTTGTATTGGATCCTTGGCCGCAGATAGTCTACCATTTCGTCGGGCGGAGGCAGGCCGTAAGAGTCGAAGTAGACTTTGAGTCCTCCACGCTTGTGCCAGCAGGTCCAGTGCGTTCCTGGACCATGGAGGTCATCGTGGTTCAGGATGCCACATTTATTAGCTCGTGGCGCGGGTGGTAAGTCATCTCTCATGAATACCCCTCTAAATCGAGGAATGTCTAGTGTCGAGGCCGCTTCTTCGAGTTCTATGTTTGAGAGGGGTTTGTGGGGAAGTGTTAAATGATGCACTCGTACGCTACTCATTTATTTAAAGTTCGGTAATGCCCATGTGCAAGGGTGTGGATCCCATCGGGCAGAATGTATCGCTTATCGTCGTTGGATGAGAGCGATTTCTTGCAATATTCCATAGTGAATAACTGGTGGAGCCGGCTCCGGATGATATTCATCGTACGATACTTCTCCGGTGTCTAGGCACTCCCAACTAGGCACTGCTTGTAGTCTGCAAAGGTCAGCTCAGACTCGACCACGCACTTCTTCACACCTTTGGCTCTCGTGCACTCCTCGCGATCAACCTTGTAGACATAGGCCTTCGGCCGGAGTCCCACATACTCGGTCATAGGTTGACCGGCACACTCATCCTTGAACATTCCGATCACTTTCTCGTTCACGTTAACCGGGATTCCGGAGGCGTGGTCCTCAGCATAGTTGGAGGTATCGAACCACTGCAGCACGCTCTTCGTCATGTCCTTGTATACGTCAGTCGTCTGGATGTCACAGATCAAACTGTCCGTATCGGTGTAGCAGATATTGGCCCGATCACCATAGTCGTAGACGAAGTCTGTCATCAATGTCTTCGATAAGTCTAAGATCCGAGGTAGATCGGCTTGTCGAAGACCAACTTCGTGCGATGTAGATGCACTGCAGCCAGATTCTCGTTGAATACCGTCCTACGCTTGAAATTGGGTTTTGCCACCAATTTCCTGGCGACCTTCTCGCTGTTGACTAGTCGCACGTCCACCCTATTCCTAATGTTCTCCATGGTTTTTCCGAACACAGCGTTGTTCATGAGTTTGATGAATTCTTTTTCGAAGGTGGTGATAACAGCTGCTAGGTATGCCGTTTTCTTCGCAAGGTACTCCTTCAACCACAGACTCTG
The DNA here is from genome assembly GCA_944474755.1 of Limnoperna fortunei. Classification (NCBI taxonomy): domain Eukaryota; kingdom Metazoa; phylum Mollusca; class Bivalvia; order Mytilida; family Modiolidae; genus Limnoperna; species Limnoperna fortunei. Next base: position 2,812,173 of record OX104117.1, on the reverse strand, counting down.
CGTGAACTGGATGGCTCGATGGATCTTCTTTAACTTCAGACCCCTGGCGAGATACTTCTTCAGATTCACATAGTGAATCACGTATTTTTCCCTATCGTGTAGGTTGGCCACCAGTTTCCTTACTCCGTTGATCTCAACTGATTCCGGCGCCAGGGGGTAATCGTTATGGTAGTCGTGGAGTTCCCGGGGGTACTCGAGATCCACTTCCAGGATCAGGATGTATCATCCTCTCCGATTGTACTAAGATCTGGAAACTCGGAGGGATCAGTCCACTTGAAGTCTCCAGTAGGTAGGGCTCGACTCGTCGCCCATCCGTAGAGGTTGTTCGCGTCCAGGTACATGAGATAGTTGGTCGGCTTACTTGGGTCATGTCCCACCACGTAGGGATTGTTCGCCCGGGCGTATCTCTTTGAGACCATAGTGAGACCACCTCGGATGCCTTTTTCAATCATGAGTAGCATATCGGGATCGGTGATCAAATCTAGTTTGATGCCACTGACCTTGAGTGCTGCATCGTAGGCAAGCCCTGGTGCAGTGTAGTAATGCGCCGGGTCGAGTTCGTAATGCTTCAGGCAGATGTTGCGGAAGTTCTCGAATACGTCGGCGAGCAAGATCACGTCTGTCTTCAAGTATAGGTCGTGGTATTCCCGCATGGTTGAGACCCCCACTCCTTCCAGACCTTCTGGGCATGATCATAGTCGGCATCGCTGATATCGTCCTTCGTGAGTGAGCTATAGAAGTCTTTCTTCTCTGGTAGTCGGGTTTCCTGAAGTCTCTCAAACTTATCCATGTATTCGTATGGATATACCCCCTTACGTAGCAGTAGATCAAAACGACCGGTCTTCTTCACTATCGCCGGGGTTGGAATGTCATATCCTTCATCCATTTCCTTGACTGTAAATGTGATGTCCGCTCCAACGACTTGCTTCAACTTCTCGCTGCAGCCTTGGAGGATTTCCGACAGTCTGGTGCTTGTCATCCCGTTCTTGTGAATCATCAATCCATCAAAAACGAGCGCTCCCACTTTGATTCCTTGTTCAGTCAGGTAATCGAAGGCTGCCATCAAAGCTTTGTTTTCCAGGGAGCACATGACGTAATTCACAGTGGTTCCTTCGACGTTGTAGTCCGTGTGCCGCTTTTCCTTGGATTCGCGGGCAAGCTTATGCAGGTCTGGGTTCAGCTTGATCACATCCTCCATGATGGTTCTCATTCCCTCATAGTAATTCTTGAGCCAATTGGGTGCATCCTCCTCAAGTCTGACCTCCTTCCCGTTGATGATGGCTAGGAGGGTAGTCTTGGCTTCGTCCCGCGTGATTCCTTGGTAGGTCATCAGATCCGCGATCAGTTCCTCCCAGTTGGCATTGTAGGCGTCGAGCCCAGTGCACTCAATGCCGTTTTCATGGCAATACCAGGAGAGTAAAGTTGGGTGTGCGTTCTTCATATCGATGTCGATCATGTGGTCAGCGCAGAGGGTGTGACGGATGCGGCGGCTCATATTCTGGAGACCTATCTTCTCACCGGTCCAGTATCTTCCGAAATCGTTTCTCTGGTAATATCGCATTGGGCATTCACCCAGAGCGTTGGTGCGATTCAGGTAGTCCTGTAATAGCGTCAGTTGGGAGTCCTTGTCAAGCTTCCGCCCCTTGATGTATCTGTTCCCGAACTCGTATTTTTCAGGGTGCGTCACGATGTACTCCAGTTTTTGCCGGACGATGACCTCACGTAGGGTGATAGTACGACCATTATCCGACTCGAACTAACCCACTTTGAAGAGCTCGGGATTCATTGGCTCTGCACCAAATTCTCGTCGCATGTTGGTGAATGCGTCGACCGGTGTTGCTTCGACTAAGCTCTGAAGACTGGCGTTCATAAACTTGAAACTATCAATGAAGCGCAAGTGATGGTATAGCGTCTTCCGTGTTGGGAATGCAGTCGATCTTCCCCTCGGTTCTGCCCAGGTTCTTGATGAATAGGTGACTGTCATACCCTGCCAAGTTATGGAATATCACGGGGGTGAAGTTGGGGGCCTTGAAGTTCAGATTGCAATCGCTATGGGCTGCCCCCCTGAACTTGCCCGTAAAGTGGCAGTGATCCCTCACTTTATCCTCACCGAGTTTTTGGTTGCAGATGTTGCACTGGGTAGCTTCTGCAAATACCTTCTTATCTTCCTCCGTCATCACCATGGGTTTCTTGAAATCGTTCTGATGGTGAATGTCGTGGATGTCTTTCGTTAACCTCTCCACGAAAATCTGGGCCACGTCTCTTCCCCTTCTTGCTGCATGGTGTAACTCACCTGCTTCTTTGCGTAGACCGTCTCGTCGAAGCACTTGATGAGGTAACTAAACCCGGATGGTACGTGCTTCTGAAGAGAGGTTTTTCACCCCACAGTAGTGTTTCGTCTCATCATTCCTCAATAACATGAGATCCACGTGTCGCGCTCCGGTGTTTTTACTATTGTATATCCTCAACGGGTATACCCCTTCATCCTTCGTATCCTCGAACCCGTAAACGTTCACCTTGATACCTGTTAAGTTTTTCAAACTTATCAATCGCTTGGAGTGCTACTGGGAATTCAATCGTATCGAACCTAAGTTCATTCTTCCACCTAGCATACTGGTTCACTCGGTTTGCATGGTACTGGTCCACCTCTTCGTGATGGAGCGCTGATAGGATTGCCCATCGGAAGCATTCTTGGTCTTCGTTCTGTACGTTCACGATTGCCTTTTTGGCTGCGAGCTTCTTGGGGAGGGGTATGTACGAGCTGCCGGCCAGTGGTCTGAATTCATTGATCTGAATTTTTTCCAACTTTTCGATGTGCCCAAAGGTCCATCCGCTTCCCCCTCCCTGGCATTTAGCCATGGTCTCCTTGATCTTGTCCACCATCTTCGCAATCTCAAGATCCAAATCTACGGACTCGGTAATGGTGATCGATCTTGATCGAAAATATGGATTGGCGTAAATGTTCTGACCTGTATTCGGGTTGATCTTCACCATCTCCACCCGGAGGATTAGTCCCACTTTCAACCCCCTCTTCTTTATTAGTCCCTCTGCGATCGTACTTCGGATGGTTCCCCAGCTCACTTGTAAGAACGTCTCGACGTCGTGTGGCTTCCGGGGTTCGATGATCACTGTGCCAAATACCCCACCCAAAGCCTCACCTTTTTTCCTTACTTCGATCTCATCCGCAGCATCTTCGAGACTTTGTTTCACTCGCTCTACCAATTCGTCTTTCCTCAGTCTCGAATACTTGGTAATTCCCCTTCGCCGAGCCATAGCCATGAACTGCTTCTTGTTGAGCGTCTCTCGGCGAGTGAGTCGGCGACCAGTGGACGATTCGATGAGATTCACCAAGGCCTCTTTGTTCTTCCTGTTGTATCCTCTCAAACCCTCTTCTTTTGCGATCTCCCGAAGCTTCTTGACGGTTTCAACTACTTTGAATTTACCGCCTATCGGTTGATGCTCATCGTCTTGATGTGGGGGGTATTAGAGTGTCTCCAGCAATGACCGTTCTTGCTAGGTTTACTCCTGCAGAACTGGCCTTTCTTCCTTTTCAGGGGTGTCCGGCAGGTTTCTTCGACCTTCGATATGTACTAATTGGTTCATATCTTTGCTTACCTTATCTTACCTTGTTTCTATAGTATAATTTTCAATTTTAGCCCTAAATTTCGAGGATAGTTGGACTATTTTCAGTTTGCACCTTTTTGAATGAGGTTTCCCTCATCCGAAAAGGTATATACCATGCATTAAGTTACACCACTTCAACGTCGAAGTATTCACGTCCACTCGTCTGCGATCTCTTCATACCGTTGTCGTCAATCTTGAGGGTATTTCTTTTTTCCCGTCGTGTTCCCCATATCTCCGTCATCACTCTCTGGCATGCCCAGACCTTGGTCTTCTCGCCTTTCCTATCTAGTGTCAGTATCATGCTCTCTCCATACTTACCTTTTACCTCTTTGACGTCTACCACCTTGAATGTCTCCCTAGGCAGTTCTCTCCACTTCAGGACTGGTAGTGCACGCTCGGCTTTCTTCCTTACCTCTTCATCACTTTCGTGCATTTCAGGTTTCTTGACAGTATCGATCCCTTCACGTTCGGTGCCTAAAAGTCTGATATGCTTGTTATTCATTTGTTTTGATTACCCTCTCTTACCTTTCTTCTAAGGTTAAGTAAAGGGTGAACAAAGATATGAACCATTTCCTATGCACCATGCCTAAACGCTCCATACTGCTTAGTGTGTCGCAAGATTACTCCCTAAACGCTTCATATGGGAAGGGGAAGGTGTCTTTTCTTACCCCTGCCTTTACCCTACCTTGTTTCTATAGTATCTTTTTCAATTTTAGCCCTAAATTCCCTACAAATTGGACCATCATAAGTTTACACAAACCCCTGATTTTTTTGGTTTTCAAACAGACTTTTCCCCTTTGTGGTGTAGAACTCTCATTTCATACCTACTGCTCAGCATATACCCAGGGACTCAGTTTATTATCCACCTAGTGGCTCAGCATATACCCAGGGACTCAGTTTATTATCCACCTAGTGGCTCAGCATATACCCAGGGGCTCAGTTTATTATCCACCTAGAGGCTCAGCATATACCCAGGGACTCAGTTTAGACATACTCGATTGTATCGAAAAAGATATAAGCAAATTCAAAAACATGGGTAACATAATGCTCTGTGGCGATTTTAATGCTAGAACTGCTTCTCAGTCAGATTTATAACAAATGATGATAATAACTATTCTCCCGCATACAACTACTCCATTGACAGAAATATAACACGAGCTTGCACTAGATGCTAGAGGAAAACACTTGTTTGATATTTGTATAAGTCAGCAGATCAGAATTTTAAATGAAAGGGTCCTTGGAGATATGCTCTGCTGTTGACCCATCTGCATTGGTTTCACACTTTGAAAAATTAAATAAAGTTAAAGAAAAATTCTCTGGACGGTTGAAAGATCTTAAGGTCCAACTTGACATGTTGCAAAATCAACACACTTTAATGAATTAGACTTTCACATCAGTAAAGCTGAAATTTCTAAAGCCATTTCTAAACTTAAAAATGGTAAATCGCCTGGACTTGAAAAAATGTCCACCAACATGCAAAATGAGCTGTTGCCTAGCCTAAAAAAAGATATTTGATGCCTGTTTAACCTGTGGTAATTATCCAAAAAATTGGTCAGCTGGTTATATCACACCTATACATAAATCTGGAGATATATCTGATCCAATAATTACAGGGCAATTTCAGTCACAAGCGCTACTGGAAAACTCTTTAATTCAATATTAGATAACAGACTTGATAACGTTTTGGAAAAACGTAACATTATTGACACATGTCAGGTTGGATTTACAAAAAAAGGCAAGAACAACTGATCATTGTTTATACTTAAATGTATTATTGACACATGTTGTAACACAGGGTGTTTGCCTGCTTTGTGGACTTTCAAAACGCTTTTGATACTGTCATTCACACCGGAATCAAAATTAACTACTTCAAATTGGAGTTGGATCTTTATTCTATAACATTATAAGCTGAATGTAAGCAGGTATTGTGTTAAAATTAAAAATGGAATTACTAATTTTTCCCCTTTAAAGTAGGAGTAAAGCAGGGTGACAATTTAAGCCCTTACCTCTTTAAAGTTTTTATTAATGATTTTACATATTATATAAAAAATAGTCCAGATCCTGTCTTATTAAATGAAAACCCAGTTCATTCTTTTATGTATGTAGAATATATTATCTTCTACAGCTGAAGGTCTGCAAGCTAAACTTAATATTCTTGAATAATACTGTGATGATTGGTGCTTGACAGTTAACCCAACTAAAACTAAAGCTTTGATCTTCAACAAAGCAGGCAGACATCTCCAACATAAATTTAATTACAAAGATAATGTGATAGAATGTGTTCAACACTGTAAATACTTACATGTGCACTTTGGTGCCTCTGGACACTTCACCTATGCACAAGATGAACTCTATAAAAAATCCCAATTGGCCTATTTTGAACTACAGAAAGATTTTCTCATCATTAAGCCAGATCCAAAAACGAGTGTCCATATTTGTGTCCATAGAGTTAAACTAATCTTACTTTATGGTTGTTAAATATGGGGAACTTTTAACGCAAATACAGCCCGATTTAGAAATGGTTCTTTAACACCAGATAAAATTTACTCTTATATTATTCGTGAAAAAAAACACTCAAAATTTTGCAAGTTCATATCAGGGGTCCATAAAAAAAACAACAAATTTTGCTGTGTTGTCAGGGTTTGGACGTTTTCCACTCCATTATGATATAATTAAAAGCATCTTGCACTACTGGCAACGCCTTGAAAACTTACAAAATTTCCTTTATTACAGAAGGCCTATGAACAATCAAAACTTTTTTATGAGAAAAGAAAATCATGGTATGGATCACTTCAGTGTATACTGCAAAATTTTCCTATAATTAATCAACTGAAAGATATAAGGACCTCTAAAACTAAACTTAATAAACGTATAAGGGAAAGATTTTCGGAACTATAGATTAATCAAAGGGCCCAATTTTTCTGATAGAAGATTGCGCACTTATATACCATTAAGCAACACTTTGTATATGAAAGTTATCTTTCCATTATATAAAACTTTGAGCATAGGAGGAGTTTAACAAAACTAAGAACCTCAGCACATCTCCCAATATTGATGCAGGTAGATATCATGGTCATGATGGTATACCTGGACAACAAAGGTTGTGTGCTCAGTGTGACTCAAGAGAAATTGAAGATGAAATCCATTTTTTACTTGTCTGCAGCATATTTGCAGATAACCGACAAACATTACTAAACACTGTTTCTTTAACATGTAACAACTCTCTTAATTTAACTGTGCAGGAAAAAATTCACTGGATAATGAGCTGCGAAGACAAAAAACATACTTTAAGAATTATGTTATTTTATTCATAAACATGATCAATTTTGTAGATAACTATGAAATTCACATATTTATATGTAAAAAATAAATGCTGCTTACTTTTCTGGGCAAGGCACAGAGAGAATCTAAAAGATTAAACACCGTCCCCTGGTGTCTTCTCCAGTATGGTAACCTTATCTTCTCTCTCGGACAAACAAATCCTTGTCTTTCTGGGTTAGACACGGGGAGAGCCTACCATGACTCTTATAAGCACCGCCCCTGGTGTCTCTCCCAGATAGATAATGGCACTACTACTGCTATAAAATAACATAAACATCAAAACTTGGTGTAAAACAATTTTTCTGTTGGATAAGGAACGTGTAGAATTCAAAGAATTTTTAAGCACCGTCCCCTGGTGGCTTTTTTTAACTTAAATATGAATTAATATTATATGTTTCAACCTTGTAACACTGATGTACACAACGACAATTTATAAAAATGTATAACACTATCACAACTTATATAAATGTTCCATATTCTGTTTAAATTGTAAAGTGTACTGTTCCTAAATCATATAAGTATGTAAATTTTTGTCATGGCCCCTCGAGGAACCTTAATTAGAATACAAATATTGGTATTGGTATTTATTGGTATAGAAGTCTTTAAATTCTCTTAAAATCGTCCGAATTTAAATGATTTCGGCTCTATGCAAAATGGCAAGAAAGACAAAACAAATATATAAGCTTCGTAGCTCGCGGCAGGAACCTATAAATCAACGGGACTGGAATCTAACGATATCGTATACTTTTCCTCGTCGCGCCAATACTTAATTTGCGAACAAGTGTCGACACGGATATGACCGTATTTACGGCTTTTGTACGATACAATCTGTTCGAGACTCAAGCAAGTTACGTGTATATATCAATACATTGATGCATTTAATAACAAAAATTAAACAAATTAGAAAAAACACACACATTCAAAAAACAAAGAAAAAAAAAACAAAACAAAAGCAGAAAGAAAAAAAACATAAAGAACAAACAAACAAAAAACAAAAACAAAAGTTTTGACTAATTCTAAAATTCGATTTGTTGTACTAGTCCCAGTGCATTAAAATCAAAGCCGCCTTGTATGATTTTTTTTTTATGTTTATGGTTTCACCAATTAGACAAATTATATGATGATACAGGTATTAGCTACTTAGGGTGTACCCTCGGACAACTTTTGACACCGTTGTTTATTGAACCATTTGTTCACCACACCTGTGATTACATAACAAATGCAACAGGTGTACGCCAAATTAAAAGAGAATAGGTTGTAAACAATACTTATTCCAATTCTGAAATTTTTTATCATTTGCTTTTAAAATTAAGGAGTTTCTTGTAAAATAAAAGGTGAAAATACGTTACAGGATGGAGATGTCCTCGTGGAAAAAAGTGTTAAAAAAAAGTATGCTTATTAATGGTGTTATCAATTATGACCTATTTCTGTGCATTCTTAAAACATCATTCTTTAAGAATGTGAAAGAAAAAAAATACTGCGTTCATAATAAAGGCGTGGATTTGTTTTATTTAAGGGGGCCGTTTAAAACTTTGCGCCCTCTTACCGAAAACGTGCTAATATTTCATGCTATGTAATCCGACAATGACTGGGGATTCACAACAAAAATAATATATGCTACAACGCGACAAAAAAGACGAATTGGTTGGTCTATACATTTTAAATGTGTAATTTTGCATTACGATGATATATGGTCTGAAAGTATAAAGTTCGTAAAAATGACATACAAAAATAGCGACCGTTAAAAGAGCTCCCGATTTTGGCTGATTTCAAATTTTTTTAAATGATAAAACATGGTCACGATAATACAATGAGGCAAATAAAACACTTAAAATTAAAAAAAATAAAAAAATATTTACTGTCACAAGATAATTGCACAAATTTTCACTGAAATATTAGTATCGTATTGTACTATAGATGCTGTCATATCTGCGTTCTCGTTTAATCTCGTTCTGGTCTCGCGCGACAAAGAAATCGTACTTTTTAAACTGAAGACTTAGCGAGTGTCCAATCCCGTTAGTTATACTAGTCCCAGCTCGCGGTTACTTCACGTGGGTTACTTCGATATGTATTTGAACAGTCACGACATTCCGGAATGAAGTGTCTTTATTATTCCGAAGTCGGTTTATTATTAACACTGAAGTTCAAGGACAACTGAAATTAAAATGTTGACATTTGACACAGCACGTACACCTGTTACATAAATAAAACTTATATTTAGCTGTCAATTTTCCATCATGCCCGAAAAACAGACATTTAAACAGACCCTTCAAATGAATCGAAGTTACCTGGGGTAAGAAAATCAAACTTCGGTGCTCGTTATAATGATAGGGTAGGAAAGCTTGTGATTCACAATGTGAAACTCAAAAATCGACATATCCCTGGGGCTAGTATAATTATGATTTATAGGTTCTTGTTTGTACACACATACAGCATAGCAAAAATAGCTTATAAGTTAATAGTTTACGATCTATAACTATTAACTTTTAATTGAATATTAGAATATATATTATTAATATGATTGCTCTTAAATTGACTTAATTCTTTAATATTATTAAAGAATTAAGTCAATTTAAGAGCAATCATTGCAGATTTACTATCAGAAATTCTTCTCCGCTCCGTTTTCTTTGAATGAGCTCTGCAGTTTTTCTTTCTTGTTAAATTATTTGTCCCAGTTGAGTTCCCTCATGCAAATGTTTAGTGGTTATTTTCATATTAATAACCATTAAAAACTAATTTTAAATTATTTTTCTTTTTAATAATTGTCGTAATTTTCCAGCATTTCCACAACTTTATTTGTCAGAATGAAGGAAAATACAAAAGAATAATTTGACCTAGAATGGCCACATAATTTATTACAATAAATTCCTGCCTGCCAGCTAGGAAACCAACAACCAATTTTCCATGGTCTACTGGCAGGCATCCTTAAAATGGATTCTGTTCCAAACCTGTTACAACGATCCTAACCATGCCGTTGTCCTATACTTATGGTCCGAGTTGTTCTATAATTTATGGTCCAAGATACAGTTTATAATAATAAATAATAAAAATAATACAGTTTTGTTTAATTAAAGTTTATTTTCTTAACAAAACCACATGCACAGAGAGATTGTTCCGTTGTTTACACCAGATTTTCTAGGTATAGATGACGATAGAAGCTGTAATGTATATTTTTTTATTTAAGTATTGATTGATTGATGCAGGTTTCTGATCCATTATTGTGACTACTTTAAAACACCTAGTTTCAATTCCTTCGGATCTTAAAAATGTAAAACAATTTAATTCATAATTAATTAAATTGGAAAAAAGTAATAAAGTAATTTAACTTAATGATTACCATCACATTAATTTAGGCCCCAATTATTTGAGATAGTTGGGGGTGTTTATACAGCATTTCAACTCAAGCTCATACGTATTGTAAATGAAACCAGTATTTTTCATGATATTTAATTTTTAACATTAAACCTTTCATATTTTACAACAATATCATCAGTAACTAATGAAAAATGTAGAAATTGAAAATACTTGTTTGCAAATATAAGACTAGATTTTTCTTTTCCAAATGTAATCCAATTGTAATAAACATTTAAAAATCTTTTTTTTTAACATTTCAAATGGTTTTCTCTTTAAATATTATAAGCATTATGCATGCAGTCCAAGTTGTCCAGATACCCATCAAGTTGTCCAGATACCCATTTCTAACTGCTTGTCATTTCTTTGAAACACTGATGTTGTGGGTTCGAGTCTCACTGTGTGCAGCGTGTAGTCGACTCTAATCTAATTGTCTAGGATTGATAAGTGTCCTACCCAAGTCTGGAGTTTTCTCTGGGTACTCGGGCTTCCTCCCCAATAAAAACATGCAATTATATAGTTGAAAAATTGCTAAAAATGACTTTAAACACCATTCAAACAAACAAACAAACATTTCTTTTGAAAGAAATTGTCCGTAAAATTTTATTTATGCAATAGATTGCATAGACAGGGCATCATTTTTTTTCAACCAAATAACTGTTATTATCACATTGCTGTTAACAAATTAAATTGTATCTGAGATACAGCATTCTCCCAGATACCCCCTGTGTTACATCTATGAGGTATCCAGGGAAATGATACCTATCAATGGAAAAAAATAATTATCTTTTTTACATGCATAGACCATTATAATTGTTGTTTTACTGTAAAATAGCAAAAAAGTTCAGTGAAACATTATTTCACTTAATCTTTGACACACATATTATTCGCCGGATGTACTTGAAATACACAAGGTCATTAAAAGCGCATCATTTTATAGTAAAGAAGTTTATTAAGGCATCTTGCGTAATATTCTGTTATACACTGCATATTTGTTTTACAAAAAGTACAGGAAGTATTATAATTTATAGTTGTTTAGCAGTCACACAGACACATCGTAAGCTCTAGTGCTTTTAGGTTTCTCTAGAAAACTATCAAAACCTGAAATTTTGACGTACTTTTCAGTAGAGAAGAAAATATCAGAATGGGAGAAATGATTCTTAAGTAAAGCTTTCATTGATCTGGATTGTTTACCTGATCATCAGAATAAGAGAAGGTCAAGTTGTATTGGTTGGTTGTGGACATGGCAGTAATTAAGACGACAGCTTGTAGTTGGGGCACCATGATTTTTGTGTTCAGAGTTAAAAATTCTTTTTGTTTTAAATTTCTGTTTTCCGTTTGTCTAAATACAGGTATTAATTCCCCATTGATTTGCAGTTCATGTTGGTTTTGTTGGTTTTCGTGCTTTTTTTTCTTGCGTACCATAGTTCCTAGTAGATGTCTGTTTTGGTAAGCTACACAATTTTTTTATAAACATGATTTTTCACATGATTGACTTGTGTAAACATTTCTGTTTTATTTTTCAAAGGAAAGCATGCAGACTACACTTTGAAAGTTCACCTATGAAAGTAGTTAAATCCTCAAGGCAGTATTTATGTGATGATTCTGGAAATGAATACTTGGACTGTATCAGTAATATAGCTCATGGTGAGTCTAGAATGTATCAGTAATATAGCTCACGGTGAGTCTAGAATCATTCTAGACTCACCGTGAGCTATATTACTGATACATTCAATGTATAAGTAATGTAGCTCACAGTGAGTCTAGAATGTATCAGTAATATAGCTCACAGTGAGTCTAGAATGTACCAGTAATGTAGCTCACAGTGAGTCTAGAATGTATCAGTAATGAAGCTCACAGTGAGTTTAGACTGTATCAGTAATGTAGCTCATGGTGAGTCTAGAATGTATCAGTAATGTAGCTCACGGTGAGTCTAGAATGTATCAGTAATGTAGCTCATGGTGAGTCTAGAATGTATCAGTAATGTAGCTCACAGTGAGTCTAGAATGTATCAGTAATATAGCTCACGGTGAGTCTAGAATGTATCAGTAATGTAGCTCACGGTGAGTCTAGAATGTATCAGTAATGTAGCTCACGGTGAGTCTAGAATGTATCAGTAATGTAGCTCACAGTGAGTCTAGAATGTAACAGTAATATAGCTCATGGTGAGTCTAGAATGTATCAGTAATGTAGCTCACAGTGAGTCTAGAATGTATCAGTAATATAGCTCACGGTGAGTCTAGAATGTATCAGTAATGTAGCTCACAGTGAGTCTAGAATGTAACAGTAATATAGCTCATGGTGAGTCTAGAATGTATCAGTAATGTAGCTCACGGTGAGTACAGACTGTATCAGTAATGTAGCTCATGTTGAGTACAGACTGTATCAGGAATATTGCCCATGGTAAGTAACTGTCATTAATGTAGCTCATAGTACATCGTAAGTACAGACTATCAATGATGGAGCTCATGGTAAGTACATACAGACTGTCTGTAATGTAGCTTATGCTAAGTACAGACTATCAGTAATAGCTTGTGGTAAGTACAGACTGTATCAGTAATAACTTGTGGTAAGTATAGACTATTAAATAGTGTAGCCTAGGTAAGTTAAGATTGTATAAGTGTCTTGGGCGGGTGGGGAAGTCCATACTGCATCAATTGTTCATGGTTTAAGGCTATTAAATTGGAGACTGGAGATGTCATCACTGTTAGCTGTGCATCCTCCAAAGATATTATTTTAGTGAAATCTCTGCTATGTCACTATATACGCCATGATAAATCTGTGACTGGATTCCCCTTTTTTTGTTTATGTTTGAGGTTTGTTTGTTTAGCTCACCTGTTCTCTTACAGTTGGTCATTGTCATCAACATTTTTGTATATATATTTATGTTGTTTGACATTTGTTTAGTTTACCTGTTCTGTTACAGTGGGTCATTGCCATCCACATGTAGTAAGAGCAGGGCAGGAACAGTTGGCTACACTGGTTGCCTGTAGTGGTTTCCTTAATGAAAAGTCTGTAGAATATGCAAAGAGGATAATAGAAACTCTACCAGAAAAGTTGTGTGTGTGCTTTATTGTGAATTCAGGGTAAGTCTTTGGAACATCACACTGACTTTTTTGGTTTCATGTCAAGAGACATAAGAATGAATATAATGCAGAAAAGTGAAGTCTGTTTCTTGGCAGTGATGCTTTACTTGGAATGCACACCAAATATTTTTCAACGGTCATACTTACATGATTATACAGTTGATGAATACAATGCTGTGCCCCAGGAGCAGTTTTTTTTAAAGAATTTTATAAAAAATACACCCTTACTACCTCATTATAAAGTTTTAATATGAATGATTTATGTATGGTATTTACTTGCACATTTGACAATCACAACTAAATATTAAATAATATTCCATCAGAAAAGTATACTATATTAAATTTTTCCTGAAGAAGCACTACAGAGTAAAGTACAAATACTAAAGGAAAAACCTGTATGATGCCTTTGTGTGTGTTACATTATAGATCTGAGGCAAATGACTTGGCTATCAGGCTGGCCAGAGGTTACACTGGACATGAAGATGTTCTCATAGTTGACCAGTATGTATAATAAAAATGACCACAATATTAATGTTAATATGTATTTCCTATTATCTAAACATATATATATCATTGGCTTGTCTTTTGGGATTTTAACCTTTAAATCCTAACCCCAATCCTGACATTATTTCCTTGTGGAATGTTTTTCATATACCGTTAATCTAAACCCATATTGAGCTGTGGCTTGTCTTAAATGACCTCAACCTCCAACCACTAACCCTTAACCTCTAAGCCCAAACCTCTCACCCTAATCACTAACCCCTATCCCTTACCACTAACCCCTAACCCTTAATCTCTTTCCCTTAATCTTAACTCCTATTCCTAATCCTTACCCTATTTCCTTTTGGACTGCTTTCATTGTCTTATTGGATGTGATTACATGTACTAGTAAAGTGCAATAATTGATAACAAATTAAATATATTGGATTAAAACTATTTTTATTCAAAACTGCTTACTGTGGTTTGTTTTGATGGCATTCCATATTGTTAATTATTTTCAGAGCTTTCCATGGAAGTGTTTCTACCATTGCTGATTTGAGTCCATACAAGTGGAAAAAACTTGGTCTGGTAAAGAAGGATTGGGTACATGTGGTAGGTCTAATTAAGTCTATTGATTCTCATGGGTCAGTATTGTGGCATGTGTCCATATTAGTTCTAATAGATACGTATGGGGTTCATATGGTTTAAGAAGTCCATATCAGGACTTCAGATACCCATAACAAGCATCTACAAAACATAGGAAGACAACTATTGATTCTGGGATCAGAAGTGTACTAAAATTGACTAAGACCAATATACCCTGTATATATATATATCAAGGGTCTGGAAATGGTCATATTTGCCTTCTGATATATATTATATATAAATATCAAATTGATCAAAACCCAAAGTGGAATACATCAACCAGAAGACTTCGAGAAACATTTTGGATACACCAATTAAAAACGCTAGAACCTGATGGATTGAACGAATGTAATCCACAGGTAGAATACTAAAATTTTCATGACCCAACAGTAATATGAACAACAAAAATATTTTAGATCTCAGCATCAGTATAGATTTTTTGTATAAAGTGAACAACAAAAACATTTTCTATTGTTTGAATTTTAGATTCAGTCAACGCCTGATGAAGCTCTTTGGTAGAGCGAAATATTGCGGTTCCATATATATTATTTGTACATAGTAGTGTTGTTATAATTATTTTTATTAGACAACTATATTATTTTTATTTGTAATTGTATCAGTCTGCATCTGACTGATCCAGCACTTATTAAACGAGATTGTTGTTGCTATTTATAGATTACTTATATATATATATATATATATATATATACACATATACATGTACATACCATGTGTTTTTTTATAAAGTTGGCAAGTTTTAAGTTTGAAAGAAACCAAGAAATACCAAAGGGGCAATCAATTCTAATCAGAAAATTAATAAAAATCCATTACACAACAACAAACACAGAACAAAACAAGACAAAAACAAAAGCCAGTGACACCAACTGTAAACACAACAACAAACACAGAACAAAACAAGACAAAAACAAAAGCCAGTGACAACAACTGTAAACACAACAACAAATAAACACAGAACAAAACAAGACAAAAACAAAAGCCAGTGACACCAACTGTAAACACAACAACAGACAAACACAGAACAAAACAAGACAAAAACAAAAGCTAGTGACACCAACTGTAAACACAACAACAAATAAACACAGAACAAAACAAGACAAAAACAAAAGCCAGTGACAACAACTGTAAACACAACAACAAATAAACACAGAACAAAACAAGACAAAAACAAAAGCCAGTGACAACAACTGTAAACACAACAACAAATAAACACAGAACAAAACAAGACAAAAACAAAAGCTAGTGACAACAACTGTAAACACAACAACAAATAAACACAGAACAAAACAAGACAAAAACAAAAGCCAGTGACAACAACTGTAAACACAACAACAAACAAACACAGAACAAAACAAGACAAAAACAAAAGCCAGTGACAACAACTGTAAACACAACAACAAACACAGAACAAAACAACACAAAAACAAAAGCCAGTGACACCAACTGTAAACACAACAACAAACACAGAACAAAACAACGCAAAAACAAAAGCCAGTGACACCAACTGTAAACACAACAACAAACAAACACAGAACAAAACAAGACAAAAACAAAAGCCAGTGACACCAACTGTAAACACAACAACAAACACAGAACAAAACAAGACAAAAACAAAAGCCAGTGACAACAACTGTAAACACAACAACAAACAAACACAGAACAAAACAAGACAAAAACAAAAGCCAGTGACAACAACTGTAAACACAACAACAAACACAGAACAAAACAACGCAAAAACAAAAGCCAGTGACAACAACTGTAAACACAACAACAAACAAACACAGAACAAAACAAGACAAAAACAAAAGCCAGTGACAACAACTGTAAACACAACAACAAACACAGAACAAAACAACGCAAAAACAAAAGCCAGTGACAACAACTGTAAACACAACAACAAACAAACACAGAACAAAACAAGACAAAAACAAAAGCCAGTGACAACAACTGTAAACACAACAACAAACACAGAACAAAACAACACAAAAACAAAAGCCAGTGACACCAACTGTAAACACAACAACAGACAAACACAGAACAAAACAACACAAAAACAAAAGCCAGTGACACCAACTGTAAACACAACAACAAACACAGAACAAAACAAGACAAAAACAAAAGCCAGTGACAACAACTGTAAACACAACAACAAACACAGAACAAAACAACGCAAAAACAAAAGCCAGTGACACCAACTGTAAACACAACAACAAACACAGAACAAAACAACGCAAAAACAAAAGCCAGTGACAACAACTGTAAACACAACAACAAACAAACACAGAACAAAACAAGACAAAAACAAAAGCCAGTGACACCAACTGTAAACACAACAACAAATAAACACAGAACAAAACAAGACAAAAACAAAAGCCACTGACACCAACTGTAAACACAACAACAAACACAGAACAAAACAAGACAAAAACAAAAGCCAGTGACAACAACTGTAAACACAACAACAAACAAACACAGAACAAAACAACACAAAAACAAAAGCCAGTGACAACAACTGTAAACACAACAACAAACAAACACAGAACAAAACAAGACAAAAACAAAAGCCAGTGACAACAACTGTAAACACAACAACAAACACAGAACAAAACAACGCAAAAACAAAAGCCAGTGACACCAACTGTAAACACAACAACAAACAAAGAACAAAACAAGACAAAAACAAAAGCCAGTGACAACAACTGTAAACACAACAACAAACACAGAACAAAACAACGCAAAAACAAAAGCCACTGACACCAACTGTAAACACAACAACAAACACAGAACAAAACAAGACAAAAACAAAAGCCAGTGACAACAACTGTAAACACAACAACAAACAAACACAGAACAAAACAAGACAAAAACAAAAGCCAGTGACAACAACTGTAAACACAACAACAAACACAGAACAAAACAACACAAAAACAAAAGCCAGTGACAACAACTGTAAAAACAACAACAAACACAGAACAAAACAACACAAAAACAAAAGCCAGTGACAACAACTGTAAACACAACAACAAACACAGAACAAAACAAGACAAAAACAAAAGCCAGTGACAACAACTGTAAACACAACAACAAACAAACACAGAACAAAACAAGACAAAAACAAAAGCTAGTGACACCAACTGTAAACACAACAACAAACACAGAACAAAACAACACAAAAACAAAAGCCAGTGACAACAACTGTAAACACAACAACAAACACAGAACAAAACAACACAAAAACAAAAGCCAGTGACAACAACTGTAAACACAACAACAAACACAGAACAAAACAACACAAAAACAAAAGCCAGTGACAACAACTGTAAACACAACAACAAACAAACACAGAACAAAACAAGACAAAAACAAAAGCTAGTGACAACAACTGTAAACACAACAACAAACAAACACAGAACAAAACAAGACAAAAACAAAAGCCAGTGACAACAACTGTAAACACAACAACAAAAAAACACAGAACAAAAAAAAAACACAAAAAAAAGCCAGTGACACCAACTGTAAACACAACAACAAACAAAGAACAAAACAAGACAAAAACAAAAGCCAGTGACAACAACTGTAAACACAACAACAAATAAACACAGAACAAAACAAGACAAAAACAAAAGCCAGTGACAACAACTGTAAACACAACAACAAACAAACACAGAACAAAACAAGACAAAAACAAAAGCCAGTGACAACAACTGTAAACACAACAACAAACAAACACAGAACAAAACAACACAAAAACAAAAGTCAGTGACACCAACTGTAAATACAACAACAAACACAGAACAAAACAAGACAAAAACAAAAGCCAGTGACACCAACTGTAAACACAACAACAGACAAACACAGAACAAAACAAGACAAAAACAAAAGCCAGTGACAACAACTGTAAACACAACAACAAACACAGAACAAAACAACACAAAAACAAAAGCCAGTGACACCAACTGTAAACAAAACAACAAACACAGAACAAAACAAGACAAAAACAAAAGCCAGTGACACCAACTGTAAACACAACAACAAACAAACACAGAACAAAACAAGACAAAAACAAAAGCCAGTGACAACAACTGTAAACATAACAACAACAAACAAAGAACAAAACAACACAAAAACAAAAACAAAAGCCAGTGACAACAACTGTAAAAACAACAACAAACACAGAACAAAACAACACAAAAACAAAAGCCAGTGACAACAACTGTAAACACAACAACAAACACAGAACAAAACAACACAAAAACAAAAGCCAGTGACACCAACTGTAAACACAACAACAAACACAGAACAAAACAAGACAAAAACAAAAGCCAGTGACACCAACTGTAAACACAACAACAAACACAGAACAAAACAAGACAAAAACAAAAGCCAGTGACAACAACTGTAAACACAACAACAAACACAGAACAAAACAAGACAAAAACAAAAGCCAGTGACAACAACTGTAAACACAACAACAAACAAACACAGAACAAAACAAGACAAAAACAAAAGCCAGTGACAACAACTGTAAACATAACAACAACAAACAAAGAACAAAACAACACAAAAACAAAAGCCAGTGACAACAACTGCAAACACAACAACAAACAAACACAGAACAAAACAAGACAAAAACAAAAGCCAGTGACAACAACTGTAAACACAACAACAAACACAGAACAAAACAACACAAAAACAAAAGCCAGTGACAACAACTGCAAACACAACAACAAACAAAGAACAAAACAACACAAAAACAAAAGCCAGTGACAACAACTGTAAACACAACAACAAAAAAACACAGAACAAAAAAAAAACACAAAAAAAAGCCAGTGACACCAACTGTAAACACAACAACAAACAAAGAACAAAACAAGACAAAAACAAAAGCCAGTGACAACAACTGTAAACACAACAACAAATAAACACAGAACAAAACAAGACAAAAACAAAAGCCAGTGACAACAACTGTAAACACAACAACAAACAAACACAGAACAAAACAAGACAAAAACAAAAGCCAGTGACAACAACTGTAAACACAACAACAAAAAAACACAGAACAAAAAAAAAACACAAAAAAAAGCCAGTGACACCAACTGTAAACACAACAACAAACAAAGAACAAAACAACACAAAAACAAAAGACAGTGACAACAACTGTAAACACAACAACAGACAAACACAGAACAAAACAAGACAAAAACAAAAGCCAGTGACAACAACTGTAAACACAACAACAAACAAAGAACAAAACAAGACAAAAACAAAAGCCAGTGACAACAACTGTAAACACAACAACAAACAAACACAGAACAAAACAAGACAAAAACAAAAGCTAGTGACAACAACTGTAAACACAACAACAAACAAACACGGAACAACACAAAAACAAAAACAAAAGCCAGTGACAACAACTGTAAACACAACAACAAACAAACACAGAACAAAACAAGACAAAAACAAAAGCTAGTGACAACAACTGTAAACACACAACAAACAAACACGGAACAACACAAAAACAAAAGCTAGTGACACCAACTGTAAACACAACAACAAATAAACACAGAACAAAACAAGACAAAAACAAAAGCTAGTGACACCAACTGTAAACACAACAACAAACACAGAACAAAACAACACAAAAACAAAAGCCAGTGACACCAACTGTAAACACAACAACAAACACAGAACAAAACAACACAAAAACAAAAGCCAGTGACAACAACTGTAAACACAACAACAAACAAACACAGAACAAAACAAGACAAAAACAAAAGCCAGTGACAACAACTGTAAACACAACAACAAATAAACACAGAACAAAACAACACAAAAACAAAAGCCAGTGACAACAACTGTAAACACAACAACAAACAAACACGGAACAACACAAAAACAAAAACAAAAGCCAGTGACAACAACTGTAAACACAACAACAAACAAACACAGAACAAAACAAGACAAAAACAAAAGCCAGTGACAACAACTGTAAACACAACAACAAACACAGAACAAAACAACACAAAAACAAAAGCCAGTGACACCAACTGTAAACACAACAACAAACACAGAACAAAACAAGACAAAAACAAAAGCCAGTGACAACAACTGTAAACACAACAACAAACACAGAACAAAACAACGCAAAAACAAAAGCCAGTGACAACAACTGTAAACACAACAACAAACACAGAACAAAACAACACAAAAACAAAAGCCAGTGACAACAACTGTAAACACAACAACAAACAAACACAGAACAAAACAAGACAAAAACAAAAGCTAGTGACAACAACTGTAAATACAACAACAAACACAGAACAAAACAAGACAAAAACAAAAGCTAGTGACAACAACTGTAAACACAACAACAAACACAGAACAAAACAAGACAAAAACAAAAGCCAGTGACAACAACTGTAAACACAACAACAAACAAACACAGAACAAAACAAGACAAAAACAAAAGCCAGTGACAACAACTGTAAACACAACAACAAACAAACACAGAACAAAACAACACAAAAACAAAAGCCAATGACAACAACTGTAAACACAACAACAAACAAACACGGAACAAAACAACACAAAAACAAAAGCCAGTGACAACAACTGTAAACACAACAACAAACAAACACGGAACAAAACAACACAAAAACAAAAGCCAGTGACAACAACTGTAAATACAACAACAAACACAGAACAAAACAACACAAAAACAAAAGCCAGTGACAACAACTGTAAACACAACAACAAACAAACACAGAACAAAACAACACAAAAACAAAAGCCAATGACAACAACTGTAAACATAACAACAAACAAACACAGAACAAAACAAGACAAAAACAAAAGCCAGTGACACCAACTGTAAACACAACAACAGACAAACACAGAACAAAACAACACAAAAACAAAAGCCAGTGACACCAACTGTAAACACAACAACAAACAGAACAAAACAACACAAAAACAAAAGCCAGTGACAACAACTGTAAACACAACAACAAACACAGAACAAAACAACACAAAAACAAAAGCCAATGACAACAACTGTAAACACAACAACAAACAAACACGGAACAAAACAACACAAAAACAAAAGCCAGTGACAACAACTGTAAACACAACAACAAACAAACACAGAACAAAACAAGACAAAAACAAAAGCCAGTGACACCAACTGTAAACACAACAACAAATAAACACAGAACAAAACAAGACAAAAACAAAAGCCAGTGACACCAACTGTAAACACAACAACAAACAAACACAGAACAAAACAAGACAAAAACAAAAGCCAGTGACACCAACTGTAAACACAACAACAAATAAACACAGAACAAAACAACACAAAAACAAAAGCCAATGACAACAACTGTAAACACAACAACAAACAAACACGGAACAAAACAACACAAAAACAAAAGCCAGTGACACCAACTGTAAACACAACAACAAACACAGAACAAAACAAGACAAAAACAAAAGCCAGTGACAACAACTGTAAACACAACAACAAACAAACACAGAACAAAACAAGACAAAAACAAAAGCCAGTGACAACAACTGTAAACATAACAACAACAAACAAAGAACAAAACAACACAAAAACAAAAGCCAGTGACAACAACTGTAAACACAACAACAAACACAGAACAAAACAACACAAAAACAAAAGCCAGTGACACCAACTGTAAACACAACAACAAACACAGAACAAAACAACGCAAAAACAAAAGCCAGTGACACCAACTGTAAACACAACAACAAACAAAGAACAAAACAAGACAAAAACAAAAGCCAGTGACAACAACTGTAAACACAACAACAAAGAACAAAACAACACAAAAACAAAAGCCAGTGACACCAACTGTAAACACAACAACAAACACAGAACAAAACAACACAAAAACAAAAGCCAATAAAACCAGCTCTAAAGAAAATGAGAATGGAGACATGTGCTCAAGACGAGTAAGCAGTTCTGTCAATCCAGGAAAAGACAAGTCTGGTTAAGGAAGATACTACACAAACTTTTATAACAAACCTACATCTGAATACATTTGAGAGACAGATATATTGCATACAATCAAACTTGAAATAGCAACCTCCTCCATACGACTTCATGGCCATCACAGTCAAACACACAAGTAGTAATATCTGATGATCTCAAAAAATTTTTATGATTTTTAAAATGGATAAGATGGTCATTAAAGAAATATAATGTTTTTTGTCACATTATTTATGATATTACACAGTATGTCAATACTGTAATACCCAACTATGCAGGCTTGTGTCGTCTGCTACAATACCCACCTATGCAGGCTCGTGTGGTTTGCTACAATACCTACCTATGCAGACTCGTGTCGTCTGCTACAATACATACCTATGAAGGCTCGTGTCGTCTGCTACAATACATACCTATGCAGGTTCGTGTCGTTTGCTACTATACCTACCTATGCCGACTCGTGTCGTCTGCTACAATACCCAGCTATGCAGGCTCGTGTCGTTTGCTACAATACCTACCTATGCAGGCTCCTGTCATCTGCTACAATACCCACCTATGCAGGCTCGTGTCGTTTGCTACAATACCTACCTATGCAGGCTCGTGTCGTCTGCTACAATACCCAGCTATGCAGGCTCGTGTCGTTTGCTACAATACCTACCTTTGCAGGCTCATGTCATCTGCTACAATACCCACCTATGCAGGCTCGTGTCGTTTGCTACAATACCTACCTATGCAGGGTCATGTCATCTGCTACAATACCCACCTATGCAGGCTCGTGTCGTTTGCTACAATACATACCTATGCAGGCTCGTGTTGTTTGCTACAATACATACCTATGCAGACTCGTGTCGTCTGCTACAATATCTACCTATGCAGGCTCATGTCATCTGCTACAATACCCACCTATGCAGGCTCGTGTCGTTTGCTACAATACCTACCTATGCAGGCTCACCTCGTCTGCTACATGTATATTTTTCCAAAACTTACAGGTTCCTTTGCCAGACACATACAGAGGAAAGTACAGGGAGGACTGTGCCAACCCAGGTGTAAATTATGCTAATGAGGCTAAAAGTTTAATCCAGAAAGCCCACGAGAAGAACAGAAATGTAGGTGGTCATTACAGTTAGTATAGAATTGGGAGGCCAATAATCTTATCTTTATTTTCCTGCACTTCTTTCAGTTTTATATCTGGCCATCACATATTTTCAGTGCAATTGCTCTGAAACTACTGAACAGAATTTTATTAAACTTGGCATGGATTGAGGGTAAAAATTGTAGTTGTGAAGATTTTTTTTATTCTTGGAATTTTGTGGGAGTTGCACCCCTTTGAAATGTCACAAAATATACCACCAAACCATGTTGTCAGTGCAACTCCTCTGAAGCGACTAAACAGAATTTCATTAAACTGTATAGATAGTTGGCACAACATGTGTAGTTTTGCATATTACTGTGATTTATTTCCTTCCATGGACAATTGGGGCCTCGGTGGCCGAGTGGTCAAGGTAGTTCGTCTACTATTGATCACGTGGTCTGTCAACACTGAGATTGCGGGTTCGATTCTCACTGCAGGCAGGGTGTACTCGACTCCAATCTTAATTGACAAGGATTGCCAGTTTTCCTACCGCAGGTCGGGGGTTTTCTCCGGGTACTCCGGCTTCCTCCCCCAATAAAAACTGGACGCCATGAAATAGCTGAAAAATTGCTGAAAGTGGCGTTAAAACACCATTCAAACAAACAAACAAACAATCCATGGACAATTTGGGTACAGAGGCCGGGGGTGGGGATGGAGGGGGGGGGGGGGGGTGAGAGATATAAATTTTTGCTGGCAAAAACAAACTTTAAATATATATATAATATTTATTTTAATAAGATCATTTTTAATAATTTATTATACTGCTCATATGATACTGTTGCTGTTTCTTTTTATATTTTTAGCTCACCTGGACCGAAGGTCCATGTGAGCTTTTGCTATCACTTGTCGTCCGTCGTTTGTCGTCCGTCGTAAACTTTTTCACAAATCTTCTCCTCTGAAACCACTGGGCCAATTTTTTTCAAACTTGGCCACAATCATCCTTAGGGTTCCTAGTTTCAAGTTTGTACCCAGGGTGTTGATCAACAGACAAATATGACCACTGTTACTAAAAATAGAACGTGGGGGTCAACACAGGTTTTTGATCTAAAAAATTATAATAGCTATAGAGAAAACCGTTACTTCAAATTGATCAGCACGTTAAGGTCTACAATAGTTGCTATTAGTGTGAAGTTGTGTATTGGCTCCTTGTAGGAGTTATTGCCCTTTATTGACGATTTTTGATAAAATTTTTGGTATTTACAATATATAAAACTATACGAGGTAGAGTGAAACTGTAAATGGCAAAAAATGATCAGCAAGAAAAGCCCTACAATTTACTTGATTGGTCTGAAATTGTCAGATGACTATTTTTATGAGTTATTGCCCTTAAATGACAATTTTTTACGAAATTTTCACTAATTGTCCCGTATAACAGCTAGAGTAAAACTGTAAATAACAAAAATGATCATCGATACAAGCCCTACAATTCATTGTATTAGTTTGAAATTTTCAGATGACTCCTTATAGGAGTTATTGCTCTTAAATTACAATTTTTTATGAAATTTTCCGTTTTTTGTCCTGTAACTTGAAAACTATAGCAGCTAGATTGAAACTGTAAATTGCACAAATGATCAGCAATAAAGGCCTGTCAATTCACTTGATTGGTCTGAAATTGTCAGACAACTTCTAATATGAGTTATTGCCCATAAATGGCAATTTTTTATGAAATTTTCCGTTTTTGTCCTGTAACTTAAAAACTGTAACAGCTAGAGTGAAACTGTAAATAGCAAAAATGATCAGCAATAAAAGCCCTACAATTCACTTAATTGGTCTGAAATTGTCAGATGACCCCTTATAGGGGTTATTGCCCTTAAATGAAATTTTTTTACGAAATTTTCCCTATTTGTCCCATAACTGGAAAACTATAACAGCTAGAGTAAAACTGTAAATTACAAAAATGATCAGCAAAACAAGCCCTACAATTCACTGTATTAGTCTGAAATTGTCAGATGACTTCTTATAGGAGTTATTGCCCTTATATGGCAATTTTTTTATGAAATTTTCCGTTTTTTTCCTGTAACTTGAAAACTATAACAGCTAGAGTAAAACTGTATATAGCAAAAATGATCAGCAATACAAGCCCAACAAATTACTACAAAGTCTGAAATTGTCAGATGACTCCTTATAGGAGTTACTGCCCTTAAATTGCAATTTTTTATGAAATTTTCCGTTTTTGTCCTGTAACTTTAAAACTATAACAGCTAGAGTAAAACTGTAAATAGCAAAAATGATCAACAATACAAGCCCTACAATTCACTTTTTTAGTCTGAAATTGTCAGATGACTCTTTGTAGGAGTAATTGCCCTTAAATTGCAATTTTTTATGAAATGTTCAGTTTTTGTCCTGTAACTTAAAAACCATAACAGCTAGAGTGAAATAATAAATTGCAAAAATGATCAGTAATAAAAGCCCTACAATTCACTTAATTGGTATGAAATTGTCAGATGACTCCTTATAGGTGTTATTGCCCTTAAATGACAATTGTGTTATGAAATTTTCCATTTTTGTCCTGTAACTTGAAAACTATAGAAGATAGATTAAAACTGTAAATTGCACCAATGATCAGCAATAGAAGCCCTACAAATGATTGCTTAGTCCAGAATTGCAAGATGACTCTTTATAGGAGTTATTGCCCTTCATTATAAATTTGGACAAATGAACAGTTTTTGAATTATAAATTAGTCTATAACACACCTATTAGTAGAGTAAAACTGTAAATTTCTAAAGTATCCTAAAGGACAATGCCTTAAAACCATTTAATTTTCAGAAATTGTCTGATAGCACCTTATAGGAGTTATTGTATTTAACCAAAATTTTGGAATAAATGTTTAGTTTTTGCACAGTAACTTAAAAGCTATAACAACTTGACTGAAACTGTTAATTTCAAAAATTTTAATATAGTTGAAGTCATGCGGATTCCAGGTGAGCGATTACAGGCTCCTGGGAGCCTCTGGTGTACAAAATGTTTACAATTATATATTTAGGTTGCCACATGGAAAACAATTCATTTTTAATTTAAACCGTTCTAAAAATATAGAACAAATCAGGAATTTGCCATCATAATGACAAAACAAAACATGACTGCTATGGTCAACTACAAAGTATGGAAATTAATTAAGGTTGTTAACTTTATTGTTTGACAGAATGCAGCCTTTATTTGTGAGTCGTTAATGGTTACAGTGTTTAATATTCTATGTTGACAGAATGCAGCCTTTATTTGTGAGTCGTTAATGGTTACAGTGTTTAATATTCTATGTTGACAGAATGCTGCCTTTATTTGTGAGTCGTTAATGGTTACAGTGTTTAATATTCTATGTTGACAGAATGCTGCCTTTATTTGTGAGTCGTTAATGGTTACAGTGTTTAATATTCTATGTTGACAGATTGCTGCCTTTATTTGTGAGTCGTTAATGGTTACAGTGTTTAATATTCTATGTTGACAGAATGCAGCCTTTATTTGTGAGTCGTTAATGGTTACAGTGTTTAATATTCTATGTTGACAGAATGCTGCCTTTATTTGTGAGTCGTTAATGGTTACAGTGTTTAATATTCTATGTTGACAGATTGCTGCCTTTATTTGTGAGTCGTTAATGGTTACAGTGTTTAATATTCTATGTTGACAGAATGCTGCCTTTATTTGTGAGTCGATAATGGTTACAGTGTTATATATTCTATGTTGACAGATTGCTGCCTTTATTTGTGAGTCGATAATGGTTACAGTGTTTAATATTCTATGTTGACAGAATGCAGCCTTTATTTGTGAGTCGATAATGGTTACAGTGTTTAATATTCTATGTTGACAGAATGCTGCCTTTATTTGTGAGTCGTTAATGGTTACAGTGTTTAATATTCTATGTTGACAGATTGCTGCCTTTATTTGTGAGTCGATAATGGTTACAGTGTTTAATATTCTATGTTGACAGAATGCTGCCTTTATTTGTGAGTCGATAATGGTTACAGTGTTTAATATTCTATGTTGACAGATTGCTGCCTTTATTTGTGAGTCGATAATGGTTACAGTGTTTAATATTCTATGTTGACAGATTGCTGCCTTTATTTGTGAGTTGTTAATGGTTACAGTGTTTAATATTCTATGTTGACAGATTGCTGCCTTTATTTGTGAGTCGATAATGGTTACAGTGTTTAATATTCTATGTTGACAGATTGCTGCCTTTATTTGTGAGTTGTTAATGGTTACAGTGTTTAATATTCTATGTTGACAGAATGCAGCCTTTATTTGTGAGTCGATAATGGTTACAGTGTTTAATATTCTATGTTGACAGATTGCTGCCTTTATTTGTGAGTCGTTAATGGTTACAGTGTTTAATATTCTATGTTGACAGATTGCTGCCTTTATTTGTGAGGCTGTCATGGTTACAGCAGGAGTGATCCCATACCCTCCTAATTTCCTCACTCAAACTTTCAGGTATATTTAATTACTAGATAAATGGGGATGGGCGATGGTTGCCATAGAAACTATTCGCCATGCAAGAGTGTAACATATAAGCATGACTGTTGGGGACAGACACAGTTGTGAATTAATCTTATATGGCCTGATAGATTCTTTGTACTTTGAAGTTTGACCGGCACTTTTTAGCTCACCGGGACCTTCGGGTCCATGTGAGCTTTTGCTATCACTTGTCGTCCGTCGTAAACTTTTTCAAAAATCTTCTCCTCTGAAACCACGGGGCCAATTTTTTTCAAACTTGGCCACAATCATCCTTAGGGTTCCTATATTCAAGTTTTTACCCAGGGTCTTGATCAACAGACAAATATGGCCGCTGTTACTAAAAATAGAACATGGGTGTCAACACAGGTTTTGGGGCCTCGGTGGCCGAGTGGTCAAGGTAGTTCGTTTACTATTGATCACATGGTCTGTCAACACTGAGATTGCGGGTTCGATTCTCACTGCGGGCAGGGTGTACTCGACTCCAATCTTAATTGACAAGGATTGCCAGTTTTCCTACCGCAGGTCGGGGGTTTTCTCCGGGTACTCAGGCTTCCTCCCCAATAAAAACTGGACGCCATGATATAGCTGAAAAATTGCTGAAATTGGCGTTAAACTCCATCAAACAAACACACAATCAACACAGGTTTTTGATCATTATCTCAAAAATTATAATAGCTATAGAGAAAACCGTTACTTCAAATTGATCAGCAGATTAAGGTCTACAATAGCTGCTATTAGTGTGAAGTTGTGTATTTGCTTCTTGTAGGAGTTATTGCCCTTTATTGACGATTTTTGACAAAATGTTTGGTATTTGCAATATAACTTGGAAACTATAAGAGGTAGAGTAAAACTGTAAAAGGCAAAAAATGATCAGCAATAAAAGCCCTACAATTTTCTTGATTGGTCTGAAATTGTCAGATGACTCCTTTTATGAGTTATTGCCCTTAAATGACAATTTTTTACGAAATTTTCACTATTTGTCCCGTAACTTGAAAACTATAACAGCTAGAGTAAAACTGTAAATAACAAAAATGATCATCAATACAAGCCCTACAATTCACTGTATTAGTTTGAAATTTTCAGATGACTCCTTATAGGAGTTATTGCTCTTAAATGACAATTTTTTATGAAATTTTCCGTTTTTGTCCTGTAACTTGAAAACTATAGCAGCTAGATTGAAACTGTAAATTGCACAAATGATCAGCAATAAAGGCCCTACAATTCACTTGATTGGTCTGAAATTGTCAGACAACTCCTAATATGAGTTATTGTCCATAAATGGCAATTTTTTAATGAAATTTTCCGTTTTTGTCCTGCAACTTAAAAACTGTAACAGCTAGAGTGAAATTATACATAGCAAAAATGATAAGCAATAAAAGACTTACAATTCACTTAAATGGTCTGAAATTGTCAGATGACTCCTTATAGGAGTTATTGCCCTTAAATGAAAATTTTTTACAAAATTTTCCCTATTTGTCCCATAACTTGAAAACTATAACAGCTAGAGTAAAACTGTAAATTACAAAAATGATCAGCAATACAAGCCCTACTATTCACTGTATTAGTCTGAAATTGTCAGATGACTTCTTATAGGAGTTATTGCCCTTATATGGCAATTTTTTTATGAAATTTTCAGTTTTTTTCCTGTAACTTGAAAACTATAGCAGCTAGATTGAAACTGTAAATTGCACAAATGATCAGCAATTAAGGCCCTACAATTCACTTGATTGGTCTGAAACTGTCAGACAACTCCTTATAGGAGTTATTGCGCTTAAATTGCAATTTTTTATGAAATTTTCACTATTTGTCCCGTAACTTGAAAACTATAACAGCTAGAGTAAAACTGTAAAAAGCAAAAATGATCAGCAATAAAAGCCCTACAATTCACTTAATTGGTCTGAAATTGTCAGATGACTCCTTATAGGAGTTATTGCCCTTAAATGAAAATTTTTTACGAAATTTTCCCTATTTGTCCCATAACTTGAAAACTATAACAGCTAGAGTAAAACTGTAAATTACAAAAATGATCAGCAATACAAGCCCTACAATTCACTGTATTAGTCTGAAATTGTCAGATGACTTCTTATAGGAGTTATTGCCCTTATATGGCAATTTTTTTATGAAATTTTCCGTTTTTGTCCTATAACTTGAAAACTATTGCAGCTAGATTGAAACTGTAAATTGCACAAATGATCAGCAATTAAGGCCCTACAGTTCACTTTATAGGAGTTATTGCCCTTAAATTGCAATTTTTTATGAAGTTTTCCGTTTTTGTCCTGTAACTTAAAAACCATAACAGCTAGAGTGAAATTATACATATCAAAAATGATCAGCAATAAAAGCCCTACAATTCACTTACTTGGTCTGAAATTGTCAGATGACTCCTTATAGGGATTATTGCCTTTAAATGACAATTTTTTTAATGAAATTTTCTATTTTTCGTCCTGTTACTTGAAAACTATAGCAGCTAGATTGAAACTGTAAATTGCACAAATGACCAGCAATAAAAGCCCTACAAATGATTGCTTAGTCCAAAATTGCAAGATGACTCTATAGGAGTTATTGCCCTTTTTATTATGAATTTGGACAAATGAACAGTTTTTGTATTATAAATTAGTCTATAACACACCTAGAGTAAAACTGTAAATTTCTAAATTTCCCTGAAGGAC
Organism: Limnoperna fortunei; assembly: GCA_944474755.1. Lineage (NCBI taxonomy): Eukaryota > Metazoa > Mollusca > Bivalvia > Mytilida > Modiolidae > Limnoperna > Limnoperna fortunei. The sequence continues at coordinate 2,781,389 of OX104117.1, read as the reverse complement.
AAGGCCTACAAACCATTTAATTTTCAGAAATTGTCTGATGGCACCTGATAGGAGTTATTGTACTTAACTAAAATTTTTGAAGAAATGTTTAGTTTTTGCACAGTAACTTAAAAGCTATAACAACTAGACTGAACTGTTAATTTCAAAAATTTTAAATATAGTTGAAGTCATTTGGATTCCAGGTGAGCGATTACAGGCTCCTGGGAGCCTCTAGTTGATCTTGCCTTGCTTATTCATGGCTGGTAATCATGCTCATACACCACGAAATGTGATGAAAATAAAATCTTTTATTGACAAACCGGCGATGCGATTCTGTGACCAATACATTTTAGTGTATTTCCATTAGCATTATTCATGTTATTATAAAACCTTTTTCCATAATTTCTGGATAACTTAAAAAAGAACCAATTATTCTAATATGTTATGTCTATCTTTAGTTAGTATTGATTCATTGTTACTGGTACCTTATTGATTAACAAATAGTGGTACTTGAATAGGTAATCAGAATCTGTTACCAGTAAGATGAACTGTTACTGGTACCTTATTGAATAACACATAGTAGTACTTTAATAGGTAATCAGAATCAGTTACCAGTACGATGAACTGTTACTGGTACCTTAAGCCAGGATTTATAGACAGTATTTGGTAACTGTGACTGGTACTTACAGCCCAGAACAGTATATGACATGTATGATACTTGGTTCAGCCTAAACACATACTAGACTGTGGTACTTGCAGAAAACTGCTACCAGAACTTTAAGCTATCTTGAATTGAGTAACTGTTCCTTCAGCCTTTTTTAACTTCTACTAGTCATATGAGCCAGTATGAAGAAACTTATGTACCTTAGGACTGTTTTCCAAAACATTAATGGAACTTTGTGGGGTTTGTTTTTCGTTTGTTTTGCTGTATTGCTGTACCAACTTTAAAGGCACTATCAATAGCTGGTTGAATACATAACGTTATTACAGGCATGTTAGAGAAGCTGGTGGACTCTGCATAATCGACGAAGTACAAACAGGCCTTGGCAGGATTGGAGACCATTTTTGGGCTTTCCAATCTCATGGTAAGACTATGTTTCATATTAATATTTATTACCATTTCTGAGTTTTCCATCTCAAAGAAGGACACCACAAATTATCAGCAAGAGTAGATTATGTCAAAACATGATCTTATCGTCTGTAGGAGTTATTTTGAATATTATCTCGAAAAGTGTATAATTATGTAATAGGTAAAACAAAAACTTAAACAGAATGATCATCAAGACAATGTTTATAAAAAAGGCAATTGATCAGTTTTTGAATTGACTCCTTTTAGGAGTTATTGCAAGTTAGGCCGAATTTTACTGCCATGATAATCTGATGTTAGTTTTGTGATTTGTATGGTTAACGGCCGAATGTCAATAAATGCACAGCGGGTTATTAAAAACGGCAATAATTATCATCACGTTCAATAATGATCCATCTTAAACACGAAACCAATAAAAAAATAGTGACGCTGTCGAAAGATATCAAGATTGACAATGACTGATTATATATGCAACCTCGTTTGGACATCAAAGTGCCGGGAGCGATTCATTCCCGCTCTGCTACATTACGAGTAATAGGACTAAATTCATAGCCATGCCAGAAAAAAGAAGAGTGGTGAAAGTATGATTATCAATTCTAATTGCCTGTAAATGACTATTTTTCCCATGAATTGCAATATTTGTTTGTTTGTTTTGATTGGGCGTAATGCCACTTGCAGTCATTTTTAAGCCCCCTGTATCGTGGCATCAGATTCCATATTTGATTGGAGAAAGATTCTTGTGTCTTGATATATTTGCTATTATCTTAAAAAATATTATAGTAAAAAGTAAATAAGTCTGCATTGCCTACAGTCCCAAATTGACTACTTATTCAAGTTGTTGGCTTTAGTTTTTATACCCCCGTGACTACATGTCGGGGGCATTAAGTTTTACTCATGTCCGTCCGTCTGTCTGTCCGTCCGTACATCCGTACGAATTTCTGTCAAGCTTTTCTCAAAAACCGTGCATGAGGACAATTTGAAATTTGGCAGGGTGGTTCAGTATCACAAGTTGTACGTCCTAAGCGACTTTCAGACCTGTTGGACAACTACTTCCTGTTTGCAACTTGGCTGATATGAAAATTTGTTAACATGAGTATGAAAATTTCCGTCAAGCTTTTCTCAGAAACCGTACATGAGAACAATTTGAAATTTGGCATGGTTGTTCAGTATCACAAGTTGTACGTCCTAAGCTACTTTCAGACCCATGGGACAACTACTTCCTGTTTGGGACTAGGCCGATATGAAAATGTGTTCACATGAGTATGAAAATTTCCGTCAAGCTTATCTCAGAAACCGTACATGAGAACAATTTGAAATTTGGCAGGGTGGTTCAGTATCACAAGTTGTATGTCCTAAGCGACTTTCAGACCTGTCGGACAACTACTTCCTGTTTGCGACTGGGCCGATATGAAAATGTGTTCACATGAGTATGAAAATTTCCATCAAGTTTTTCTCAGAAACCGTATATGAGAACAATTAGAAATTTGGCAGGGTGGTTCAGTATCACAAGTTGTACGTCCTAAGCGACTTTCAGGCCTGTCGGACAACTTCTTCCTCTTTGCGACTGGGCCAATATGAAAATGTGTGAACACAAGTATGAAAAGTTCCGTAAAGCTTTTCTGAGAAACCGTACATGAGAACAATTTGAAATTTGGCATTGTGGTTCAGTATCACAAGTTGTACATCCTAAAAGAAAAGGACAACAGAAGACACAAGCAGAGAAAGAAGATGTGATAGAGACTGAAATATCAAAAAAGTATTAGGATGTAACGTGATCGAATCAGAAAAACACTTAGTTCTGAAGCTGAGAAGGAGAACAGCCCAGTGGACAATAATTTTATTGAATTATGTTTTATCTATAGTTTTTCTCCATTTCTATCACAAAATTTTTTTATGCCCCCGTGACGACATGTCAGGGGGCACTAAGTTTTACTCATGTCCGTCCTTCCGTCTGTCTGTCCGTATGTTTGTACGAATTTCTATCAAGCTTTTCTCAGAAAGTATACATGAGAACAATTTGAAATTTGGCAGTGTGGTTCAGTATCACAACTTGTATGTCCCAAGCAACTTTCACAGCTGTTGGACAACTACTTCCTGTTTTAGACTGGGCCGATATGTAAATGTGTTAACACGAGTATGAAAATTTTCGTCAAGCTTTTCTCAGAAACCATACATGAGAACAATTTGAAATTTTGCAGGGTGGTTCAGTATTACAAGTTGTACGTCCTAAGCAACTTTCGCACCTGTCGGACAACTACTTCCTGTTTTGGACTGGGCCGATATGAAAACGTGTTAACTAAAGTATGAAAATATCCATCAAGCTTTTCTCAGAAACTGTACATGTTGTACGTCCTAAGCAACTTTCAGACCTGTCTGACAACTACTTCCTGTTTGGGACTTTATTTAGCTGGGGCATCCGTGTCCCATGGACACATTCTTCAATTTTTGTTAATGATTTTGCTGATTATGCAAAAAATGCTTATTTTAACAAAACTGTCAAATAAAATTATTTTTATTTCCAACCACTATACCAATTTTAGTTTGACAAGTTTTTTTGTGTGCAATTAATCCTTTTGCAGATGTCCTTACTGACATTTAGAAAATAATAGGGTGCAGTCAGTCTTGAAGATGTCGTCCCTGATAGTTATTTTCAGTGAATAATTCAGTGGAATCAATCTTTTAGCAGATATTGTTCCTTACATTTATTTCCAGAGAAAAATTGGATGTAATCGATTCTTTAACTGATGTTATTCCCGAATTTATTTCAGAGAATACCGGGTTAATTTGCACAATAATTCTTCTTGCAGATGTAATTCCTGACATATTGACAGTCGGAAAGCCATTAGGTAATGGATTTCCTATGGCGATGCTGGTGACATCTAGAGAAATAGCTGATACTCTTAGTGAGTATAAAAATTCTGTAAGTTATATATACACTGCATTCAATTAAAAATGAACTTATCGGCACTATCACTATAATTTCAGTTTGGAGGAAATCCCCTGGCATATGCTGTAGGTTTGTTATTGTAATTTCAGTTTGGAGGAAATCCCCTGGCATGTGCTGTAGGTTTGTTATTGTAATTTCAGTTTGAAGGAAATCCCCTGACATGTGCTGTAGGTTTGTTATTGTAATTTCAGTTAGGAGGAAATCCCCTGGCATGTGCTGTAGGTTTGTTATTGTAATTTCAGTTTGGAGGAAATCCCCTGGCATGTGCTGTAGGTTTGTTATTGTAATTTCAGTTTGGAGGAAATCCCCTGGCATTTTCTGTAGGTTTGTTGTTATAATTTCAGTATGGAGGAAATCCCCTGGCATATGCTGTAGGTTTGTTATTGTAATTTCAGTATGGAGGAAATCCCCTGGCATGTGCTGTAGGTTTGTTATTGTAATTTCAGTATGGAGGAAATCCCCTGCCATTTGCTGTAGGTTTGTTGTTATAATTTCAGTATGGAGGAAATCCCCTGGCATGTGCTGTAGGTTTGTTATTGTAATTTCAGTATGGAGGAAATCCCCCTGGCATGTGCTGTAGGTTTGTTGTTATAATTTCAGTATGGAGGAAATCCCCTGGCATGTGCTCTAGGTCTGTTGTTATAATTTCAGTTTGGAGGAAATCCCCTGGCATGTGCTGTAGGTTTGTTGTTATAATTTCAGTATGGAGGAAATCCCCTGGGATGTGCTCTAGGTCTGTTGTTATAATTTCAGTTTGGAGGAAATCCTCTTGGCATTTGCTCTAGGTATGTTGTTATAATTTCAGTGTGGAGTAAATCCCCTTGGCATATGCTGTAGGTTTGTTATTGTAATTTCAGTATGGAGGAAATCCCCGGGCATGTGCTATAGGTTTGTTGTTATAATTTCAGTATGGAGGAAATCCCCTGGCATGTGCTTTAGGTTTGTTGTTATAATTTCAGTATGGAGGAAATCCCCTGGCATGAGCTTTAGGTTTGTTGTTATAATTTCAGTATGGAGGAAATCCCCTGGGATGTGCTCTAGGTCTGTTGTTATAATTTCAGAATGGAGGAAATCCCCTGGGATGTGCTGTAGGTCTGTTGTTATAATTTCAGTGTGGAGGAAATCCCCTGGCATGTGCTGTAGGTTTGTTGTTATAATTTCAGTATGGAGGAAATCCCCTGGGATGTGCTGTGGGTTTGTTATTGTAATTTCAGTATGGAGGAAATCCCCTGGCATGTGCTGTAGGTTTGTTATTGTAATTTCAGTATGGAGGAAATCCCCTGGCATGTGCTGTAGGTTTGTTATTGTAATTTCAGTATGGAGGAAATCCCCTGGCATGTGCTGTAGGTTTGTTATTGTAATTTCAGTATGGAGGAAATCCCCTGGCATGTGCTGTAGGTTTGTTATTGTAATTTCAGTATGGAGGAAATCCCCTGGCATGTGCTGTAGGTTTGTTATTGTAATTTCAGTATGGAGGAAATCCCCTGGCATTTGCTGTAGGTTTGTTGTTTTAATTTCAGTTTGGAGGAATCCCCTGGCATGTGCTATAGGTTTGTTGTTATAATTTCAGTTTGGAGGAAATCCCCTGGCATGTGCTGTAGGTTTGTTATTGTAATTTCAGTATGGAGGAAATGCCCTGGGATGTGCTGTAGGTTTGTTGTTATAATTTCAGTATGGAGGAAATCCCCTGGCATGTGCTGTAGGTTTGTTATTATGATTTCAGTTTGGAAGAAATCCCCTGGCATGTGCTGTAGGTTTGTTTTTATAACTTCAGTTTGGAAGAAATCCCCTGGCATGTGCTGTAGGTTTGTTTTTATAACTTCAGTTTGGAGGAAATCCCCTGGCATGTGCTGTAGGTTTGTTATTACAAGTTTAGCTTTTCTAAAAAGCTAATCGTCTCTTAGCTGCATTACAAATTTTATGGAATTATTAAAGTATCTGCTGTTTTGTAATTTACATGTAGGATAGGTAAACAATGTACATGTACCTTGTAAGGACTTTGTTTACGCTAAACTATTATCCAATGGTGCTTGAGAGATTTAAATTCCTGTCGTCACTTCACACGTGCTTTTTAAAAAATAATTAAACAAAAGTTGACTCCTTAATCAAATGATCAAAATTAGCGGTAAAAATATGTTTAGTTAAATTTGCATCAATATCAGAATGAAAATAAAGATACAGAACATATAATTTTTTCCTAACCCAAACAGCTTTAAAAAGTAGGGAGATTTTGGTAAAATGCTCACTGAACAATGCATTGAATGAAATAGAAGTCAATATGTGGAACGTAACATTACTACACTAAAATACTGATTAACGAAAATAAAGATATAGAACATATAATTTTTTCCAAAACAGCTTTATAAAGTAGGGAGATTTTGGTACAATGTTTACCTTATAATTGTTCACTGACCTATGCATTGATGAAATAGAAGTCAATATGTGGAACGTAACATTACTACACTAAAATACTGATTACTACCCCGATTCAACCTAAGAATATATCGAAATTTCAGTACACAACTAGTGCAATCATGACGTAAACCAATGAAATGAGAAAAGTATTTATAGATTTAGTAAACCACCCAATCAAGTAACAGAGAGACATTTACTAAGAAGACTGATCGTCATTTGACTATGTATACAGTCTCACATGGGAGACGGTAATAATTTCAGTTTGGAGGAAATCCCCTGGCATGTGCTGTAGGGTTGTTGTTATAATTTCAGTATGGAGGAAATCTCCTGGCATGTGCTGTAGGTTTGTTATTATAATTTCAGTTTGGAGGAAATCCCCTGGCATGTGCTCTAGGTCTGTTGTTATAATTTCAGTTTGGAGGAAATCCCCTGGCATATGCTGTAGGTTTGTTATTACAGTTTCAGTTTGGAGGAAATCCCCTGGCATATGCTGTAGGTTTGTTGTTATAATTTCAGTTTGGAGGAATCCCCTGGGATGTGCTGCAGGTTTGTTGTTATAATTTCAGTTTGGAGGAAATCCCCTGACATGTGCTCTAGGTTTTGTTGTAATAATTTCAGTTTGGAGGAAATCCCTTGGCATGTGCTGTAGGTTTGTTGTTATAATTTCCGTATGGAGGAAATCTCCTGGCATGTGCTGTAGGTTTATTATTATAATTTCAGTTTGGAGGAAATCCCCTGGCATATGCTGTAGGTTTGTTATTATAATTTCAGTTTAGAGGAAATCCCCTGGCATGTGCTGTAGGTTTGTTGTTATAATTTCAGTTTGGAGGAATCACCTGGCATATGCTGTAGGTTTGTTATTATAATTTCAGTTTGGAGGAAATCCCCTGGCATATGCTGTAGGTTTGTTATTATAATTTCAGTTTGGAGGAAATCCCCTTGCATGTGCTGTATGTTTGTTATTATAATTTCAGTTTGGAGGCAATCCCCTGGCATGTGCTCTAGGTCTGTTGTTATAATTTCAGTTTGGAGGAAATCCCCTGGCATATGCTGTAGGTTTGTTATTATAATTTCAGTTTGGAGGAAATCCCCTGGCATATGCTGGAGGTTTGTTATTGTAATTTCAGTTTGGAGGAAATCCCCTGGCATATGCTGCAGGTTTGTTATTGTAATTTCAGTTTGGAGGAAATCCCTTGGCATATGCTGTAGGTTTGTTATTGTAATTTCAGTTTGGAGGAAATCCCCTGGCATGTGCTGTAAGTTTGTTATTGTAATTTCAGTTTGGAGGAAATCCCCTGGCATGTGCTGGAGGTTTGTTATTGTAATTTCAGTTTGGAGGAAATCCCCTGACATGTGCTGTAGGTTTGTTATTGTAATTTCAATTTGGAGGAAATCCCCTGGCATGTGCAATAGGTTTGTTATTGTAATTTCAGTTTGGAGGAAATCCCCTGGCATGTGCTGTAGTTGTGTTATTGTAATTTCAGTTTGGAGGAAATCCCCTGGCATGTGCTGTTATTTTTGTTATTGTAATTTCAGTTTGGAGGAATCCCCTGGCATGTGCTATAGGTTTGTTGTTATAATTTCAGTATGGAGGAAATCCCCTGGCATGTGCTTTAGGTTTGTTGTTATAATTTCATTTTGGACGAAATCCCCTGGGATGTGCTGCAGGTTTGTTATTGTAATTTCAGTTTGGAGGAAATCCCCTGGCATGTGTTGTAGGTTTGTTATTATTATTTCAGTTTTGAGGAAATCCCCTGGGATGTGCTGCAGGTTTATTGTTATAATTTCAGTTTGGAGGAAATCTCCTGGCATGTGCTGTAGGTTTGTTATTGTAATTTCAGTTTGGAGGAAATCCCCTGGCATATGCTGCAGGTTTGTTATTATAATTTCAGCTTGGAGGAAATCCCCTGGCATATGCTGTAGGTTTGTTATTGTAATTTCAGTTTGGAGGAAATCCCCTGGCATGTGCTGTAGGTTTGTTATTGTAATTTCAGTTTGGAGGAAATCCCCTGGCATGTGCTGGAGGTTTGTTATTGTAATTTCAGTTTGGAGGAAATCCCCTGACATGTGCTGTAGGTTTGTTATTGTAATTTCAATTTGGAGGAGATCCCCTGGCATGTGCTATAGGTTTGTTATTGTAATTTCAGTTTGGAGGAAATCCCCTGGCATGTGCTGTACTTGTGTTATTGTAATTTCAGTTTGGAGGAAATCCCCTGGCATGTGCTGTAGGTTTGCTATTGTAATTTCTGTTTGGAGGAATCCCCTGGCATGTGCTGTAGGTTTGTTATTATAATTTCAGTATGAAGGAAATCCCCTGGCATGTGCTGTAGGTTTGTTGTTATAATTTCAGTTTGGAGGAAATCCCCTGGGATGTGCTGCAGGTTTGTTATTGTAATTTCAGTTTGGAGGAAATCCCCTGGCATGTGTTGTAGGTTTGTTATTATTATTTCAGTTTGGAGGAAATCCCCTGGGATGTGCTGCAGGTTTATTGTTATAATTTCAGTTTGGAGGAAATCCCCTTGCATGTGCTGTAGGTTTGTTATTAAAATTTCAGTTTGGAGGCAATCCCCTGGCATGTGCTCTGGGTCTGTTGTTATAATTTCAGTTTGGAGGAAATCCCCTGGCATATGCTGTAGGTTTGTTATTATAATTTCAGTTTGGAGGAAATCCCCTGGCATATGATCTAGGTTTGTTATTGTAATTTCAGTTTGGAGGAAATCCCCTGGCATATGCTGTAGGTTTGTTATTGTAATTTCAGTTTGGAGGAAATCCCTTGGCATATGCTGTAGGTTTGTTATTGTAATTTCAGTTTGGAGGAAATCCCCTGGCATGTGCTGTAGGTTTGTTATTGTAATTTCAGTTTGGAGGAAATCCCCTGGCATGTGCTGGAGGTTTGTTATTGTAATTTCAGTTTGGAGGAAATCCCCTGACATGTGCTGTAGGTTTGTTATTGTAATTTCAATTTGGAGGAAATCCCCTGGCATGTGCAATAGGTTTGTTATTGTAATTTCAGTTTGGAGGAAATCCCCTGGCATGTGCTGTAGTTGTGTTATTGTAATTTCAGTTTGGAGGAAATCCCCTGGCATGTGCTGTAGGTTTGTTATTGTAATTTCAGTTTGGAGGAATCCCCTGGCATGTGCTATAGGTTTGTTGTTATAATTTCAGTATGGAGGAAATCCCCTGGCATGTGCTGTAGGTTTGTTGTTATAATTTCAATTTTGGAGGAAATCCCCTGGGATGTGCTGCAGGTTTGTTATTGTAATTTCAGTTTGGAGGAAACCCCCTGGCATGTGTTGTAGGTTTGTTATTATTATTTCAGTTTTGAGGAAATCCCCTGGGATGTGCTGCAGGTTTATTGTTATAATTTCAATTTGGAGGAAATCCCCTGGCATGTGCTGTAGGTTTGTTATTGTAATTTCAGTTTGGAGGAAATCCCCTGGCATATGCTGCAGGTTTGTTATTATAATTTCAGTTTGGAGGAAATCGCCTGGCATATGCTGTAGGTTTGTTATTGTAATTTCAGTTTGGAGGAAATCCCCTTGCATGTGCTGTAGGTTTGTTATTGTAATTTCAGTTTGGAGGAAATCCCCTGGCATGTGCTGGATGTTTGTGATGGTAATTTCAGTTTGGAGGAAATCCCCTGACATGTGCTGTAGGTTTGTTATTGTAATTTCAATTTGGAGGAAATCCCCTGGCATGTGCTACAGGTTTGTTATTGTTATTTCAGTTTGGAGGAAATCCCCTGGCATGTGCTGTAGTTGTGTTATTGTAATTTCAGTTTGGAGGAAATCCCCTGGCATGTGCTGCAGGTTTGTTATTGTAATTTCAGTTTGGAGGAATCCCCTGGCATGTGCTGTAGGTTTGTTATTATAATTTCAGTATGGAGGAAATCCCCTGGCATGTGCTGTAGGTTTGTTGTTATAATTTCAGTTTGGAGGAAATCCCCTGGGATGTGCTGCAGGTTTGTTATTGTAATTTCAGTTTGGAGAAAATCCCCTGGCATGTGTTGTAGGTTTGTTATTATTATTTCAGTTTGGAGGAAATCCCCTGGGATGTGCTGCAGGTTTATTGTTATAATTTCAGTTCGGAGGAAATCCCCTGGCATGTGCTGTAGGTTTGTTATTGTAATTTCAGTATGGAGGAAATCCCCTGGCATGTGCTTTAGGTTTGTTGTTATAATTTCAGTTTGGAGGAAATCCCCTTGCATGTGCTGTAGGTTTCGTTATTATAATTTCAGTTTGGAGGAAATCCCCTGGGATGTGCTGCAGGTTTATTGTTATAATTTCAATTTGGAGGAAATCCCCTGGCTTGTGCTGTAGGTTTGTTATTGTAATTTCAGTTTGGAGGAAATCCCCTGGCATGTTCTGTAGGTTTGTTATTGTAATTTCAGTTTGGAGGAAATCCCCTGGCATATGCTGTAGGTTTATTATTGTAATTTCAGTTTGGAGGAAATCCCTTGGCATGTGCTGTAGGTTTGGCAGTGTTAGATGTCATACAGAATGAGAAATTGCAGTCAAGTGCAAAATCTGTTGGAAAGTGTTTAAAAGATGGATTGAATGCTATAGCAAAAAATCATCCAATGATAGGAGATGTAAGGTACTGTATGACAGCAAAAAAAACATCCAATGATAACAGATGTAAGGTACTGTATGATTGCAAAAAAATTATTTTTTTTTGCACTGGCAAAATAGTTTTGCAAATTAGAATGGGAGACTGATGTGATATGATTTTTTGTGCATTTTATAAACCATAAAAAGTAATAAGGCAATCAGAACATCTCTCGGCCATTTCTGTCAATGAGGTAAGTGATCTCCATTTTGAACTATTTTCAGTTACTAGCAATGAATCTATTACATCATGACTTCATTTGTGAGTTTGTGGTTCATTTATTTGATTGGTTCGTGAGTGACATTTATGCTCATTGTTACCGATGACCTCAGATTACTTCTCGGTCAAAAACTTGTATAGGAAAGAATTTTTTGCAGTTTTAGCAAATATTACTTAAAAAAATACAATGATCTGATAATAAGCTGTGTTCAAGTATTATTTGTATAATAATATACTGGCAATTCATTTCCTCGCAGTAAAAATAATGTTGCTGTGTAAACAGGCTAACTGTATCACATTTGGACCAATTTATGGTCTGTTCCTACACTTTCTTCGGAGATTACTTCCCCAACTTAGGCGGAAAAAACTAGGTGGTCCGATTGGTAATAAGGTTATATATTATTTATGGTCTATACCTTATATTCAGCATTTATGACTTTATTCGCCAGACATTTTATTACTGATCACTGATTCGCTGCCACAGATTCTGAAAATTGAGCCATATATATATTTAGAGGTAATACATCAAACACATTCCTCAAATTTCAATGACAAATATAAGGGAATGGACATCATGATATAGCTGAAAAATGGCTGAAAGGACAAATATAAGGGAATGGACACCATGATACAGCTGAAAAATGGCTGAAAGTGACTAAACAGCATTCAAACAAACAGAACCAACAAAAGCGCCACCATTATTTTCATAGATCTACACAACATGTACAAACAAAAGAGGAACAATAAAATACATAGATAAAAAAACTTTAAAAAAGAGCAAAAAAGAGAAATGTAACATTTATTTCTTACAGCTGCATACAGTCTGTAATGGGTTGTTAACATTAGTGAGCCATTTTACTACAGCTGCATACAGTCTGTAATGGGTTGTTAACATTAGTGAGCCATTTTACTACAGCTGCATACAGTCTGTAATGGGTTGTTAACATTAGTGAGCCATTTTACTACAGCTGCATACAGTCTGTAATGGTTTGCTAACATTAGTGAGCCATTTTACTACAGCTGCATACAGTCTGTAATGGGTTGTTAACATTAGTGAGCCATTTTACTACAGCTGCATACAGTCTGTAATGGGTTGTTAACATTAGTGAGCCATTTTACTACAGCTGCATACAGTCTGTAATGGGTTGTTAACATTAGTGAGCCATTTTACTACAGCTGCATACAGTCTGTAATGGGTTGTTAACATTAGTGAGCCATTTTACTACAGCTGCATACAGTCTGTAATGGGTTGTTAACATTAGTGAGCCATTTTACTACAGCTGCATACAGTCTGTAATGGGTTGTTAACATTAGTGAGCCATTTTACTACAGCTGCATACAGTCTGTAATGGGTTGTTAACATTAGTGAGCCATTTTACTACAGCTGCATACAGTCTGTAATGGGTTGTTAACATTAGTGAGCCATTTTACTACAGCTGCATACAGTCTGTAATGGGTTGTTAACATTAGTGAGCCATTTTACTACAGCTGCATACAGTCTGTAATGGGTTGTTAACATTAGTGAGCCATTTTACTACAGCTGCATACAGTCTGTAATGGGTTGTTAACATTAGTGAGCCATTTTACTACAGCTGCATACAGTCTGTAATGGTTTGTTAACATTAGTGAGCCATTTTACTACAGCTGCATACAGTCTGTAATGGGTTGTTAACATTAGTGAGCCATTTTACTACAGCTGCATACAGTCTGTAATGGGTTGTTAACATTAGTGAGCCATTTTACTACAACTGCATACAGTCTGTAATGGGTTGTTAACATTAGTGAGCCATTTTACTACAGCTGCATACAGTCTGTAATGGTTTGCTAACATTAGTGAGCCATTTTACTACAGCTGCATACAGTCTGTAATGGTTTGCTAACATTAGTGAGCCATTTTACTACAACTGCATACAGTCTGTAATGGGTTGTTAACATTAGTGAGCCATTTTACTACAGCTGCATACAGTCTGTAATGGGTTGTTAACATTAGTGAGCCATTTTACTACAGCTGCATACAGTCTGTAATGGGTTGTTAACATTAGTGAGCCATTTTACTACAGCTGCATACAGTCTGTAATGGGTTGTTAACATTAGTGAGCCATTTTCAAATTACAATATGAACATTGCCATCAACCAACAATCAGCTTTCAACAATATTTAATGGGACATTAGTTAACCAATCAGCTTTCAACACCAGCTGAGATGTACAACCATAAATATTCAGTAGGACATTAATCAACCAATCAGAGATGTACAACCATAAATATATTTGTTATATCTACACAAATTCCCAAATAATTATGAAGTATTATAATTTATATTGACAGAGGGATGGGTATGATTGTCGGCATAGAGATAGTGGTAGACAAGGAGAGCAGAAAACCCGCACCAGAGGCTGCCGATCTGTTGGCTTTTAAGTATGTTATTAGTTCTTGTTGTAGAAACATATCTAAGGACCCTGACACTGCCGATCTGTTGGCTTTGTTATCATTGGTTCTTGTTGTAGAAACTAATCTAATCCATTGGAGGCTGCCGATTTATTGGCTTTCAAGTATCTTATCTTTAGTAGTTTTTGTTGTAGAAACTAATCTAATCCATTGGAGGCTGCCGATTTATTGGCTTTCAAGTATCTTATCTTTAGTAGTTCTTGTTGTAGAAACTAATCTAATCCATTGGAGGCTGCCGATTTATTGGCTTTCAAGTATCTTATCTTTAGTAGTTCTTGTTGTAGAAACTAATCTAATCCATTGAAGGCTGCCGATTTATTGGCTTTCAAGTATCTTATCTTTAGTTCTTGTTGTAGAAACTAATCTAATCCATTGAAGGCTGCCGATTTATTGGCTTTCAAGTATCTTATCTTTAGTTCTTGTTGTAGAAACTAATCTAATCCATTGAAGGCTGCCGATTTATTGGCTTTCAAGTATCTTATCTTTAGAAGTTCTTGTTGTAGAAACTAATCTAATCCATTGGAGGCTGCCGATTTATTGGCTTTCAAGTATCTTATCTTTAGTTCTTGTTGTAGAAACTAATCTAATCCATTGGAGGCTGCCGATTTATTGGCTTTCAAGTATCTTATCTTAAGTTGTTCTTGTTGTAGAAACTAATCTAATCCATTGAAGGCTGCCGATTTATTGGCTTTCAAGTATCTTATCTTTAGTTCTTGTTGTAGAAACTAATCTAATCCATTGAAGGCTGCCGATTTATTGGCTTTCAAGTATCTTATCTTTAGTTCTTGTTGTAGAAACTAATCTAATCCATTGGAGGCTGCCGATTTATTGGCTTTCAAGTATCTTATCTTTAGTTCTTGTTGTAGAAACTAATCTAATCCATTGAAGGCTGCCGATTTATTGGCTTTCAAGTATCTTATCTTTAGTTCTTGTTGTAGAAACTAATCTAATCCATTGGAGGCTGCCGATTTATTGGCTTTCAAGTATCTTATCTTTAGTTCTTGTTGTAGAAACTAATCTAATCCATTGAAGGCTGCCGATTTATTGGCTTTCAAGTATCTTATCTTTAGTTCTTGTTGTAGAAACTAATCTAATCCATTGAAGGCTGCCGATTTATTGGCTTTCAAGTATCTTATCTTTAGTAGTTCTTGTTGTAGAAACTAATCTAATCCATTGGAGGCTGCCGATTTATTGGCTTTCAAGTATCTTATCTTTAGTTCTTGTTGTAGAAACTAATCTAATCCATTGAAGGCTGCCGATTTATTGGCTTTCAAGTATCTTATCTTTAGTTCTTGTTGTAGAAACTAATCTAATCCATTGGAGGCTGCCGATTTATTGGCTTTCAAGTATCTTATCTTTAGTTCTTGTTGTAGAAACTAATCTAATCCATTGAAGGCTGCCGATTTATTTGCTTTCAAGTATCTTATCTTTAGTTCTTGTTGTAGAAACTAATCTAATCCATTGGAGGCTGCCGATTTATTGGCTTTCAAGTATCTTATCTTTAGTAGTTCTTGTTGTAGAAACTAATCTAATCCATTGGAGGCTGCCGATTTATTGGCTTTCAAGTATCTTATCTTTAGTTCTTGTTGTAGAAACTAATCTAATCCATTGGAGGCTGCCGATTTATTGGCTTTCAAGTATCTTATCTTTAGTTCTTGTTGTAGAAACTAATCTAATCCATTGGAGGCTGCCGATTTATTGGCTTTCAAGTATCTTATCTTTAGTTCTTGTTGTAAAAACTAATCTAATCCATTGAAGGCTGCCGATTTATTGGCTTTCAAGTATCTTATCTTTAGTTCTTGTTGTAGAAACTAATCTAATCCATTGGAGGCTGCCGATTTATTGGCTTTCAAGTATCTTATCTTTAGTTCTTGTTGTAGAAACTAATCTAATCCATTGAAGGCTGCCGATGTTTTGGCTTTCAAGTATCTTATCTTTAGTTCTTGTTGTAGAAACTAATCTAATCCATTGAAGGCTGCCGATTTATTGGCTTTCAAGTATCTTATCTTTAGTAGTTCTTGTTGTAGAAACTAATCTAATCCATTGGAGGCTGCCGATTTATTGGCTTTCAAGTATCTTATCTTTAGTTCTTGTTGTAGAAACTAATCTAATCCATTGAAGGCTGCCGATGTTTTGGCTTTCAAGTATCTTATCTTTAGTTCTTGTTGTAGAAACTAATCTAATCCATTGAAGGCTGCCGATTTATTGGCTTTCAAGTATCTTATCTTTAGTAGTTCTTGTTGTAGAAACTAATCTAATCCATTGGAGGCTGCCGATTTATTGGCTTTCAAGTATCTTATCTTTAGTAGTTCTTGTTGTAGAAACTAATCGAATCCATTGGAGGCTGCCGATTTATTGGCTTTCAAGTATCTTATCTTTAGTTCTTGTTGTAGAAACTAATCTAATCCATTGAAGGCTGCCGATTTATTGGCTTTCAAGTATCTTATCTTTAGTTCTTGTTGTAGAAACTAATCTAATCCATTGGAGGCTGCCGATTTATTGGCTTTCAAGTATCTTATCTTTAGTAGTTCTTGTTGTAGAAACTAATCTAATCCATTGAAGGTTGCCGATTTATTGGCTTTCAAGTATCTTATCTTTAGTTCTTGTTATAGAAACTAATCTAATCCATTGGAGGCTGCCGATTTATTGGCTTTCAAGTATCTTATCTTTAGTTCTTGTTGTAGAAACTAATCTAATCCATTGAAGGCTGCCGATTTATTGGCTTTCAAGTATCTTATCTTTAGTTCTTGTTGTAGAAACTAATCTAATCCATTGGAGGCTGCCGATTTATTGGCTTTCAAGTATCTAGTTGTAGAAACTAATCTAATCCAATGGAGGCTGCCGATTTATTGGCTTTCAAGTATCTTATCTTTAGTTCTTGTTGTAGAAACTAATCTAATCCATTGAAGGCTGCCGATTTATTGGCTTTCAAGTATCTTATCTTTAGTTCTTGTTGTAGAAACTAATCTAATCCATTGAAGGCTGCCGATTTATTGGCTTTCAAGTATCTTATCTTTAGTTCTTGTTGTAGAAACTAATCTAATCCATTGGAGGCTGCCGATTTATTGGCTTTCAAGTATCTTATCTTTAGTAGTTCTTGTTGTAGAAACTAATCTAATCCATTGGAGGCTGCCGATTTATTGGCTTTCAAGTATCTTATCTTTAGTTCTTGTTGTAAAAACTAATCGAATCCATTGAAGGCTGCCGATTTATTGGCTTTCAAGTATCTTATCTTTAGTTCTTGTTGTAGAAACTAATCGAATCCATTGGAGGCTGCCGATTTATTGGCTTTCAAGTATCTTATCTTTAGTAGTTCTTGTTGTAGAAACTAATCTAATCCATTGGAGGCTGCCGATTTATTGGCTTTCAAGTATCTTATCTTTAGTTCTTGTTGTAGAAACTAATCTAATCCATTGGAGGCTGCCGATTTATTGGCTTTCAAGTATCTTATCTTTAGTAGTTCTTGTTGTAGAAACATATCTAAGCTAACAATTGATGCATTATAGCTGTCTGCTAAATAAGAAAAAAGACAATAGACAATATAACAGGGGCAGACAAACAAAAAGAGAAGATGACAAGAAAATAAATAAACAATAAGACAGGGGCAGACAAACAAAAGAGAAGACGACAAGAAAATAAATAGACAATAAGACAGGGGCAGAAAATCAAAAGATAAGACGACAAGAAAATAAATAGACACAGAAAACAATATAAAAAAATTAAGTAATACATGAGGTAGGGGTGAGGCCAGGTCCTCCATAAGGGTAAGCAACTCCTACTCCAAGTGAGGCATTCATCATATCAGTCAGGTTAAAATCTGGTTATTAGACATATACTGATCTTAATCATATTATGACATATACAGTTAAAAGTAGTGAAAGTGGTTACTATCGATAGTCATTTCTGACCCTTTCATTCGTTGCTCAGTTTGAAAGTTTTGACATTTTTGTTTTTAGGTTAAAAGAGAATCATAAAATAATCATTGCCAGTGAAGGTCCTGATAAAAATGTGATGTTGATGACTCCGCCATTGTGTTTTACATGTGACAATGCCAGACATGTGATACAGGCAATCGATACAGCACTGGCAGAAATAGAAAAAGGGGCTTCCGAGGTCGGACTGACAGCATCTAGTTTTGGTGATGGAAAGACTGACATTCCTCTCAATATCTTGTCAGCCCCAGTGACATCTTTATATTCGTCAGAGGAGGAGGATAGTGATTCAGAAAGTCCAAAAAAGAAACAGAAAATATATGAAGACGTGGATTAAGGATGAAGGACATTTGTCGTTCTACTCTGTTGTCTTTCAGTACTTATGTAACTCTGTTGTCTTTCAGTACTTATGTACCCTCCAAGTGTTCACATTGTATCTCCATGTACTTTGTATAGTCCATGTAATGGACTTTAATCTGAAGTGAAACACAACTGTTTGGGTAAATATCTCTGCTCTGTTTTAAAATTTTCAGTTTGTTTTAACTATTTCATGGCATCAGGTTTTTTAATATCATTTTCTTGAATATTTCCTCAACCTTTTATTTAATTTTTATAAGAAACTATCATGATTATCATGCCTTATCTGTGGAGTATTGGATTATTTCTCTGAGGAATAATAAATGCCTGGACTGTATCATAACATCATTTGTCATAATCTGTATGATATTCTATATATGTATTATACACAAGTGTTCATATCATAGAAGAGGCAGGGCATTTACATGTATACCAGCTCAAAATAGTGCAATATTTACCACTACAGACTGTAATGACCAGTCACATTATACAGGCTCTTAGATAACTTATGTTTAAATTGACTTTTTTTTTAGGTGATTTGACATAACTACAGTGCAGAACATAACAATCTGTGTAGGTCTGTAAGCAGTGCTGCCATCTGTGTAGGTCTGTAAGCAGTGCTGCCATCTGTGTAGGTCTGTAAGCAGTGCTGCCATGTTGGTAGCTGTAAATAATATCTTGTTCCACCCAGCATGTCATCAAAATGTCTCATTGTTTTTTTTGTCATTGTGTATTGCGGTTCATTAACAATGATGTTATATGTACTGTGTTACCTGGAAGTGGATTATAGGTTTGTTTGTTTGTTGGTTATTTTTGGATAAATGTGTAAATATTAAGCTTATTTCATATGAAGCAAGCTAATTACAACCAGTCTACATAATTAGTTATCTAACTTGAAAATGCTTTAAAATGCTAGGGAAAGAATTAACAGTTGCTTGCTTTGAAACCATGACAAATTAAATTTTGTTCACTGGAGACATACAATTTTTCAACCAATCATAAAATGTTTTACATATAAAATTGTCTGAATATCTGACATTGTTTAGTCAAACCACATCCCAGAATGAAGTATGTGAATGTTGTTTTGTTTGTGTGTTTTATGTTTACTGAATCTCATTTAATGACTGAATGTTACTAATTGAATAAATTGAAAGGACAATTTTAAGGCACTATATTCTTAGTTGGCAGAGACTGAAAAAAACTCTGGCAAACTCCATGTTTTACTGAGATAAACTTTGGCAAACTCCATGTTTTACTGAGATGAACTCGGGCAAACTTGTTTTACTGTGATGAACTTTGGCAAACTCCATGTTTCACTGAGATGAACTCGGGCAAATCTCAAGTTTTATCGGAAAGAACATATTGTTTTTTTTCTTTTACACCCTCATATATGAAACAAAACAATTTGTAAAAAATGTTTGATAATAACTGTATGGGGAATTATAACTCTAAACATGTAAGGGGAATAACTCTAAACATGTAAGGGGAATAACTCTAAACATGTAAGGGGAATAACTCTAAACATGAAGATTTCCAAATCATGTTCTGATCTTTACAAAGATATTAATTGATTTGTATATTATTCAATGTGTTGGACTATTTTATTTAACTATATATAGACACTACTTGCCAAAATTATAAAACATATAAAACTCACCTCTACATATATGATTTTAGAGTAAAGTTCTTTATTCCTCAATCATTTTTATGTACATTCTAGATTTTAAGGAAACATTAGTCATTGGTTTTACATCTGTTAATTGTTTTTTTAATCATTCTTTAAATGCCATATTTAGCCTTTTATCGAAAATTTAGTATGTATTTTATCAAAATCTGAATCTGAAAAATTAGCAATTGATACAATCTGTGTGATACAAAACCTTGTATTTTCTATATAGGTGATACAATATGTACTTTTGTCAAACTACTTTTTAATGTGACAATGGATAGTATAACCAATGATTTGGTGAATTAGTTTCATTCTTTGTATGAAATATAACAGGTGATAAATATAATGTGATATTAGGGACTATATTTCATTAAAAAAATGCTTCATTGAATGTTAAATTAAAAATTTTAAACATTCAGTTTTGTTCTGCCTTTATACATCTTAATTTTAGATAAACTTATTACATACATTTAAGCGAAGTTACAACTACCTGTATCACGTTTCAACAGTTGCGTACATTCCACATCTCAACTGGATGCTTCTCCTCTTGTAGTGATATAAATGTACATAATTGTCTCAACATGATACAAGTTGTTGTGCCTACACATAATGTATGTAATGTGTATGTCTCGACATGATACAAGTTGTTGTGCCTACACATAATGTATGTAATGTGTTATTTATACATTTATAAAACATTTTTATTCTGAAATACAGTTATAAATGTATCATGCAGTATGTATACTGAACAGGTCAGAGTGAATCATGCAATATAATAATTTGACCTAATTTGTTATATTATCTCATTATGTATTCAATATTTATCTGTATTTCATATTACACAGCAAACATTGCAGACATGTTTTATGTAACCCCTACCTTCTCAAATTTAGTCAAAGAGATGTTCAGAACAATGCATGAAAAACATAAGTCAGAAATAACTTATTTAATAATTAGGAGATAAATGTATTGTATTTGAAGATTTGCAGGCATCAGTTGGTGATTTGATGGTCAGAAATTGAGTTTACTAGCGAGGCGTCATCAGAGCCAGTAAACTGATATTTCCGATCAAATCACCAGATAATACCGGCAAATCTATAAATACATTACTGTTATCTCTATTCTAATGCTATGGTAATAAAAAACTCTAATTACCGGACTAAAATGTTAATTTGTTATTTACTGGAAATAATGTCTGCGCTTGTGTTAAATTCTGACTGCATCAATCATGGAATTAATGCCATGAAATTATTCACCTTGTCCAATCAGAATTAACATTACATCTAGAATTGCATTAGAATTAAGTAATCCAAATACTTGTAAATTTGTATAGATTATCACAAATTTTTGATTTAACTCAAATTTTCAGGTATGTCTATAGATAAGTGACTTTGGTGATCCCAATGTTTTATTTTGTTTAATTTTTAAACAGAATATTGAACTTACAGAAAACTTATGTGTCATTACATGGCTAATACAGGTCTAAAAAACACAAACACAAATGTAAACATGCAATGTTGAATGCATGGATAACAACTTGTATGTGTATTTGACCTTTAACCTTTTATCTGTATTTGACCTTTAACATTTTATATGTATTTTAAACTATTGATCTCTTGTTCCACGTCCATTTAATGCATAGTGTCTAAAGTGTCTTGCATGGTATGACAAAAAACTTTTATTTTCTTTCACGTAAATCATCATTTTGTGATTTTTCCTGTGTAATAATTGTTTAATGCTTTTAAAATGTTGTGAATATTAAAGTTGTTGTTGATAATAAAATGATTAGAAAATAAATTATTGTGTTTTCTTCTTTAACTAAAAAAAACATTGGTGTAGGTATTTGATTGTACCAACTGAACCTCTTAGGACCTCATGAACATTGGTGTAGGTATTTGATTGTACCAACTGAACCTCTCAGGACCTCAAGAACATTGATGTAGGTATTTGATTGTACCAACTGAACCTCTCAGGGCCTCAAGAACATTGGTGTAGGTATTTGATTGTACCAACTGAACCTCTCAGGACCTCAAGAACATTGGTGTAGGTATTTGATTGTACCAACTGAACCTCTTAGGACCTCAAGAACATTGGTGTAGGTATTTGATTGTACCAACTGAACCTCTCAGGACCTCAAGAACATTGGTGTAGGTATTTGATTGTACCAACTGAACCTCTCAGGACCTCAAGAACATTGGTGTAGGTATTTGATTGTACCAACTGAACCTCTTAGGACCTCAAGAACATTGGTGTAGGTATTTGATTGTACCAACTGAACCTCTTAGGACCTCAAGAACATTGGTGTAGGTATTTGATTGTACCAACTGAACCTCCCAGGACTTCATGAACATTGATGTAGGTATTTGATTGTACCAACTGAACCTCTCAGGGCCTCAAGAACATTGATGTAGGTATTTGATTGTACCAACTGAACCTCTTGGGACCTCAAAAACATTGGTGTAGGTATTTGATTGTACCAACTGAACCTCTCAGGACCTCAAGAACATTGGTGTAGGTATTTGATTGTACCAACTGAACCTCTCAGGACCTCAAGAACATTGATGTAGGTATTTGATTGTACCAACTGAACCTCCAACGACATCAAGAACATTGATGTAGGTATTTGATTGTACCAACTGAACCTCTCAGGACCTCCAGAACATTGGTGTAGGTATTTGATTGTACCAACTGAACCTCTCAGGACCTCATGAACATTGGTGTAGGTATTTGATTGTACCAACTGAACCTCTCAGGACCTCCAGAACATTGGTGTAGGTATTTGATTGTACCAACTGAACCTCCAACGACATCAAGAACATTGGTGTAGGTATTTGATTGTACCAACTGAACCTCTCAGGACCTCAAGAACACTGATGTAGGTATTTGATTGTACCAACTGAACCTCTCAGGACCTCAAGAACATTGATGTAGGTATTTGATTGTACCAACTGAACCTCTCAGGACCTCAAGAACACTGATGTAGGTATTTGATTGTACCAACTGAACCTCTTAGGACCTCAAGAACATTGGTGTTGGTATTTGATTGTACCAACTGAACCTCTCAGGACCTCAAGAACATTGGTGTAGGTATTTGATTGTACCAACTGAACCTCTCAGGACCTCAAGAACACTGATGTAGGTATTTGATTGTACCAACTGAACCTCTCAGGACCTCAAGAACATTGATGTAGGTATTTGATTGTACCAACTGAAACTCTCAGGACCTCATGAACATTGATGTAGGTATTTGATTGTACCAACTGAACCTCTCAGGACCTCATGAACATTGGTGTAGGTATTTGATTGTACCAACTGAACCTCTCAGGACCTCAAGAACATTGGTGTAGGTATTTAATTGTACCAACTGAACCTCTCAGACATCAAGAACATTGATGTAGGTATTTGATTGTACCAACTGAACCTCTCAGACATCAAGAACATTGGTGTAGGTATTTGATTGTACCAACTGAACCTCTCAGGACCTCATGAACATTGGTGTAGGTATTTGATTGTACCAACTGAACCTCTCAGGACCTCAAGAACATTGGTGTAGGTATTTGATTGTACCAACTGAACCTCTCAGACATCAAGAACATTGGTGTAGGTATTTGATTGTATCAACTGAACCTCTCAGGAAATCAAGAACATTGGTGTAGGTATTTGATTGTACCAACTGAACCTCTCAGACATCATGAACATTGGTGTAGGTATTTGATTGTACCAACTGAACCTCTCAGGACCTCATGAACATTGGTGTAGGTATTTGATTGTACCAACTGAACCTCTTAGGGCCTCAAGAACATTGATGTAGGTATTTGATTGTACCAACTGAACCTCTCAGGACCTCATGAACATTGGTGTAGGTATTTGATTGTACCAACTGAACCTCTCAGGACCTCATGAACATTGGTGTAGGTATTTGATTGTACCAACTGAACCTCTCAGACATCAAGAACATTGATGTAGGTATTTGATTGTACCAACTGAACCTCTTAGGACCTCAAGAACATTGATGTAGGTATTTGATTGTACCAACTGAACCTCTTAGGACCTCAAGAACATTGATGTAGGTATTTGATTGTACCAACTGAACCTCTCAGGACCTCAAGAACATTGGTGTAGGTATTTGATTGTACCAACTGAACCTCTCAGGACCTCATGAACATTGGTGTAGGTATTTGATTGTACCAACTGAACCTCTCAGACATCAAGAACATTGATGTAGGTATTTGATTGTACCAACTGAACCTCTTAGGACCTCATGAACATTGGTGTAGGTATTTGATTGTACCAACTGAACCTCTCAGGACCTCAAGAACATTGGTGTAGGTATTTGATTGTACCAACTGAACCTCTCAGGACGTGAAGAACATTGATGTAGGTATTTGATTGTACCAACTGAACCTCTCAGGACCTCAAGAACATTGGTGTAGGTATTTGATTGTACCAACTGAACCTCCAACGACCTCAAAAACATTGGTGTAGGTATTTGATTGTACCAACTGAACCTCTCAGGACCTCAAGAACATTGGTGTAGGTATTTGATTGTACCAACTGAACCTCTCAGGACCTCAAGAACATTGGTGTAGGTATTTGATTGTACCAACTGAACCTCTCAGGACGTGAAGAACATTGATGTAGGTATTTGATTGTACCAACTGAACCTCTCAGGACCTCAAGAACATTGATGTAGGTATTTGATTGTACCAACTGAACCTCTCAGGACCTCAAGAACATTGGTGTAGGTATTTGATTGTACCAATTGAACCTCTCAGGACCTCAAGAACATTGGTGTAGGTATTTGATTGTACCAACTGAACCTCTCAGGACGTGAAGAACATTGGTGTAGGTATTTGATTGTACCAACTGAACCTCTCAGGACCTCAAGAACATTGATGTAGATATTTGATTGTACCAACTGAACCTCACAGCACCTCAAGAACACTGATGTAGATATTTGATTGTACCAACTGAACCTCTCAGGACCTCAAGAACACTGATGTAGGTATTTGATTGTACCAACTGAACCTCTCAGGACTAAAAGAACATTGGTGTAGGTATTTGATTGTACCAACTGAACCTCTCAGGACCTCAAGAACATTGATGTAGATATTTGATTGTACCAACTGAACCTCACAGCACCTCAAGAACATTGGTGTAGGTATTTGATTGTACCAACTGAACCTCTCAGGACCTCAAGAACATTGGTGTAGGTATTTGATTGTACCAACTGAACCTCTCAGGACCTCAAGAACATTGGTGTAGGTATTTGATTGTACCAACTGAACCTCTCAGGACCTCAAGAACATTGATGTAGGTATTTGATTGTACCAACTGAACCTCTCAGGACGTGAAGAACATTGATGTAGGTATTTGATTGTACCAACTGAACCTCTCAGGACCTCAAGAACATTGGTGTAGGTATTTGATTGTACCAACTGAACCTCTCAGGACCTCAAGAACATTGATGTAGATATTTGATTGTACCAACTGAACCTCACAGCACCTCAAGAACACTGATGTAGATATTTGATTGTACCAACTGAACCTCTCAGGACCTCAAGAACACTGATGTAGGTATTTGATTGTACCAACTGAACCTCTCAGGACCTCAAGAACATTGATGTAGGTATTTGATTGTACCAACTGAACCTCTCAGGACCTCAAGAACATTGATGTAGGTATTTGATTGTACCAGCTGAAACTCTCAGGACCTCAAGAACACTGATGTAGGTATTTGATTGTACCAGCTGAACCTCTCAGGACCTCAAGAACATTGATGTAGGTATTTGATTGTACCAACTGAACCTCTCAGGACGTGAAGAACATTGGTGTAGGTATTTGATT
Source organism: Limnoperna fortunei (assembly GCA_944474755.1). Classification (NCBI taxonomy): domain Eukaryota; kingdom Metazoa; phylum Mollusca; class Bivalvia; order Mytilida; family Modiolidae; genus Limnoperna; species Limnoperna fortunei. The sequence continues at coordinate 2,755,882 of OX104117.1, read as the reverse complement.
GTACCAACTGAACCTTTCAGGACTAAAAGAACATTGATGTAGGTATTTGATTGTACCAACTGAAATTCTCAGGACCTCAAGAACATTGGTGTAGGTATTTGATTGTACCAACTGAAATTCTCAGGACCTCAAGAACATTGGTGTAGGTATTTGATTGTACCAACTGAACCTCTCAGACATCAAGAACATTGGTGTAGGTATTTGATTGTACCAACTGAACCTCTCAGGACTAAAAGAACATTGATGTAGGTATTTGATTGTACCAACTGAACCTCTCAGGACCTCAAAAACATTGATGTAGGTATTTGATTGTACCAACTGAACCTCTCAGGACCTCAAGAACATTGGTGTAGGTATTTGATTGTACCAACTGAACCTCTCAGGACCTCCAGAACATTGATGTAGGTATTTGATTGTACCAACTGAACCTCTCAGGACCTCATGAACATTGATGTAGGTATTTGATTGTACCAACTGAACCTCTCAGGACTTAAAGAACATTGGTGTAGGTATTTGATTGTACCAACTGAACCTCCCAGGACCTCAAGAACATTGGTGTAGGTATTTGATTGTACCAACTGAACCTCTCAGGACCTCAAGAACACTGATGTAGGTATTTGATTGTACCAACTGAAATTCTCAGGACCTCAAGAACATTGGTGTAGGTATTTGATTGTACCAACTGAACCTCTCAGACATCAAGAACATTGGTGTAGGTAATTGATTGTACCAACTGAACCTCTCAGGACCTCAAGAACACTGATGTAGGTATTTGATTGTACCAACTGAAATTCTCAGGACCTCAAGAACATTGGTGTAGGTATTTGATTGTACCAACTGAACCTCTCAGGACCTCAAGAACATTGGTGTAGGTATTTGATTGTACCAACTGAACCTCTCAGGACCTCAAGAACATTGATGTAGGTATTTGATTGTACCAACTGAACCTCCCAGGACTTCAAGAACATTGGTGTAGGTATTTGATTGTACCAACTGAAACTCTCAGGACCTCAAGAACATTGGTGTAGGTATTTGATTGTACCAACTGAACCTCTCAGGACCTCAAGAACATTGGTGTAGGTATTTGATTGTACCAACTGAACCTCCCAGGACTTGAAGAACATTGGTGTAGGTATTTGATTGTACCAACTGAACCTCTCAGGACCTCAAGAACATTGATGTAGGTATTTCATTGTACCAACTGAACCTCCCAGGACCTCAAGAACATTGGTGTAGGTATTTGATTGTACCAACTGAACCTCTCAGGACATCAAGAACATTGGTGTAGGTATTTGATTGTACCAACTGAACATCTTAGGACCTCAAGAACATTGGTGTTGGTATTTGATTGTACCAACTGAACCTCTCAGGACCTCAAGAACATTGGTGTAGGTATTTGATTGTACCAACTGAACCTCTCAGGACCCCAAGAACATTGGTGTAGGTATTTGATTGTACCAACTGAACCTCTCAGCACTACAAGAACATTGGTGTAGGTATTTGATTGTACCAACTGAACCTCCCAGGACTTCAAGAACATTGGTGTAGGTATTTGATTGGACCAACTGAACCTCTCAGGACTTCAAGAATATTGGTGTAGGTATTTGATTGTACCAACTGAAATTCTCAGGACCTCAAGAACATTGGTGTAGGTATTTGATTGTACCAACTGAACCTCTCAGACATCAAGAACATTGGTGTAGGTAATTGATTGTACCAACTGAACCTCTCAGGACCTCAAGAACACTGATGTAGGTATTTGATTGTACCAACTGAAATTCTCAGGACCTCAAGAACATTGGTGTAGGTATTTGATTGTACCAACTGAACCTCTCAGGACCTCAAGAACATTGGTGTAGGTATTTGATTGTACCAACTGAACCTCTCAGGACCTCAAGAACATTGATGTAGGTATTTGATTGTACCAACTGAACCTCCCAGGACTTCAAGAACATTGGTGTAGGTATTTGATTGTACCAACTGAAACTCTCAGGACCTCAAGAACATTGGTGTAGGTATTTGATTGTACCAACTGAACCTCTCAGGACCTCAAGAACATTGGTGTAGGTATTTGATTGTACCAACTGAACCTCCCAGGACTTGAAGAACATTGGTGTAGGTATTTGATTGTACCAACTGAACCTCTCAGGACCTCAAGAACATTGATGTAGGTATTTCATTGTACCAACTGAACCTCCCAGGACCTCAAGAACATTGGTGTAGGTATTTGATTGTACCAACTGAACCTCTCAGGACATCAAGAACATTGGTGTAGGTATTTGATTGTACCAACGGAACATCTTAGGACCTCAAGAACATTGGTGTTGGTATTTGATTGTACCAACTGAACCTCTCAGGACCTCAAGAACATTGGTGTAGGTATTTGATTGTACCAACTGAACCTCTCAGGACCCCAAGAACATTGGTGTAGGTATTTGATTGTACCAACTGAACCTCTCAGCACTACAAGAACATTGGTGTAGGTATTTGATTGTACCAACTGAACCTCCCAGGACTTCAAGAACATTGGTGTAGGTATTTGATTGTACCAACTGAACCTCTCAGGACTTCAAGAATATTGGTGTAGGTATTTGATTGTACCAACTGAACCTCTCAGGACCTCAAGAACATTGATGTAGGTATTTGATTGTACCAACTGAACCTCTCAGGACCTCAAGAACATTGGTGTAGGTATTTGATTGTACCAACTGAACCTCCCAGGACTTCAAGAACATTGGTGTAGGTATTTGATTGTACCAACTGAACCTCCCAGGACTTCAAGAACATTGGTGTAGGTATTTGATTGTACCAACTGAACCTCTCAGGACTTCAAGAACATTGGTGTAGGTATTTGATTGTACCAACTGAACCTCTCAGGACCTCATGAATATTGGTGTAGGTATTTGATTGTACCAACTGAACCTCTTAGGGCCTCAAGAACATTGGTGTAGGTATTTGATTGTACCAACTGAACCTCTCAGGACCTCAAGAACATTGATGTAGGTATTTGATTGTACCAACTGAACCTCCCAGGACTTCAAGAACATTGGTGTAGGTATTTGATTGTACCAACTGAACCTCTCAGGACCTCAAGAACATTGATGTAGGTATTTGATTGTACCAAATGAACCTCTCAGGACCTCATGAATATTGGTGTAGGTATTTGATTGTACCAACTGAACCTCTCAGGACCTCAAGAACATTGGTGTAGGTATTTGATTGTACCAACCGAACCTCTCAGGACCTCATGAACATTGGTGTAGGTATTTGATTGTACCAACTGAACCTCTCAGGGCCTCAAGAACATTGATGTAGGTATTTGATTGTACCAACTGAACCTCCCAGACATCAAGAACATTGGTGTAGGTATTTGATTGTACCAACTGAACCTCTTAGGACCTCAAGAACATTGATGTAGGTATTTGATTGTACCAACTGAACCTATCAAGACCTCAAGAACATTGGTGTAGGTATTTGATTGTACCAACTGAACCTCTCAGGACCTCATGAACATTGGTGTAGGTATTTGATTGTACCAACTGAACCTCTCAGGACCTCAAGAACATTGATGTAGGTATTTGATTGTACCAACTGAACCTCTCAGGACCTCAAGAACATTGGTGTAGGTATTTGATTGTACCAACTGAACCTCCCAGGGTGTCAAGAACATTGATGTAGGTATTTGATTGTACCAACTGAACCTCCCAGACATCAAGAACATTGGTGTAGGTATTTGATTGTACCAACTGAACCTCTTAGGACCTCAAGAACATTGATGTAGGTATTTGATTGTACCAACTGAACCTATCAAGACCTCAAGAACATTGGTGTAGGTATTTGATTGTACCAACTGAACCTCTCAGGACGTGAAGAACATTGGTGTAGGTATTTGATTGTACCAACTGAACCTCTCAGGACCTCAAGAACATTGATGTAGGTATTTGATTGTACCAACTGAACCTCTCAGGACGTCAAAAACATTGGTGTAGGTATTTGATTGTACCAACTGAACCTCTCAGGACGTGAAGAACATTGGTGTAGGTATTTGATTGTACCAACTGAACCTCTCAGGACGTGAAGAACATTGGTGTAGGTATTTGATTGTACCAACTGAACCTCTTGGGACCTCAAAAACATTGGTGTAGGTATTTGATTGTACCAACTGAACCTCTTAGGACCTCAAAAACATTGGTGTAGGTATTTGATTGTACCAACTGAACCTCTTAGGACCTCAAGAACATTGATGTAGGTATTTGATTGTACCAACTGAACCTATCAAGACCTCAAGAACATTGGTGTAGGTATTTGATTGTACCAACTGAACCTCTCACGACTTCAAGAATGTTGATGTAGGTATTTGATTGTACCAACTGAACCTCCCAGGACTTCAAGAACATTGGTGTAGGTATTTGATTGTACCAACTGAACCTCTCAGGACCTCAAGAACATTGATGTAGGTATTTGATTGTACCAACTGAACCTCTCAGGACCTCAAGAACATTGGTGTAGGTATTTGATTGTACCAACTGAACCTCTCAGGGCCTCAAGAACATTGATGTAGGTATTTGATTGTACCAACTGAACCTCTCAGGACCTCAAGAACATTGGTGTAGGTATTTGATTGTACCAACTGAACCTCCCAGACATCAAGAACATTGGTGTAGGTATTTGATTGTACCAACTGAACCTCTTAGGACCTCAAGAACATTGATGTAGGTATTTGATTGTACCAACTGAACCTATCAAGACCTCAAGAACATTGGTGTAGGTATTTGATTGTACCAACTGAACCTCTCAGGACCTCATGAACATTGGTGTAGGTATTTGATTGTACCAACTGAACCTCTCAGGACCTCAAGAACATTGATGTAGGTATTTGATTGTACCAACTGAACCTCTCAGGACCTCAAGAACATTGGTGTAGGTATTTCATTGTACCAACTGAACCTCCCAGGGTGTCAAGAACATTGATGTAGGTATTTGATTGTACCAACTGAACCTCTCAGGACTAAAAGAACATTGGTGTAGGTATTTGATTGTACCAACTGAACCTCTCAGGACCTCGGGAACATTGATGTAGGTATTTGATTGTACCAACTGAACCTCCCAGGACTTCAAGAACATTGGTGTAGGTATTTGATTGTACCAACTGAACCTCCCAGGACTTCATGAACATTGGTGTAGGTATTTGATTGTACCAACTGAACCTCCCAGGACTTCAAGAACATTGGTGTAGGTATTTGATTGTACCAACTGAACCTCTCAGGACCTCAAGAACATTGGTGTAGGTATTTGATTGTACCAACTGAACCTCTCAGGACCTCGGGAACATTGATGTAGGTATTTGATTGTACCAACTGAACCTCTCAGGACCTCAAGAACATTGGTGTAGGTATTTGATTGTACCAACTGAACCTCCCAGGACTTCAAGAACATTGGTGTAGGTATTTGATTGTACCAACTGAACCTCTCAGGACCTCAAGAACATTGATGTAGGTATTTGATTGTACCAACTGAACATCTCAGGACCTCATGAATATTGGTGTAGGTATTTGATTGTACCAACTGAACCTCTCAGGACCTCTTGAACATTGGTGTAGGTATTTGATTGTACCAACTGAACCTCTTAGGGCCTCAAGAACATTGATGTAGGTATTTGATTGTACCAACTGAACCTCCCAGGGCCTCAAGAACATTGGTGTAGGTATTTGATTGTACCAACTGAACCTCTTAGGACCTCAAGAACATTGGTGTAGGTATTTGATTGTACCAACTGAACCTCTCAGGACCTCAAGAACACTGATGTAGGTATTTGATTGTACCAACTGAACCTCCAACGACATCAAGAACATTGGTGTAGGTATTTGATTGTACCAACTGAACCTCTCAGGACCTCAAGAACATTGGTGTAGGTATTTGATTGTACCAACTGAACCTCTCAGGACCTCAAGAACATTGGTGTAGGTATTTGATTGTACCAACTGAACCTCTCAGGACCTCAAGAACATTGGTGTAGGTATTTGATTGTACCAACTGAACCTCTTAGGGCCTCAAGAACATTGATGTAGGTATTTGATTGTACCAACTGAACCTCCCAGGGCCTCAAGAACATTGATGTAGGTATTTGATTGTACCAACTGAACCTCTTGGGACCTCAAAAACATTGGTGTAGGTATTTGATTGTACCAACTGAACCTCTAAGGACTTCAAGAACATTGATGTAGGTATTTGATTGTACCAACTGAACCTCTCAGGACCTCAAGAACATTGGTGTAGGTATTTGATTGTACCAACTGAACCTCTCAGGACCTCATGAATATTGGTGTAGGTATTTGATTGTACCAACTGAACCTCTCAGGACCTCATGAACATTGGTGTAGGTATTTGATTGTACCAACTGAACCTCTTAGGGCCTCAAGAACATTGATGTAGGTATTTGATTGTACCAACTGAACCTCCCAGGGCCTCAAGAACATTGATGTAGGTATTTGATTGTACCAACTGAACCTCTTGGGACCTCAAGAACATTGGTGTAGGTATTTGATTGTACCAACTGAACCTCTCAGCACTACAAGAACATTGATGTAGGTATTTGATTGTACCAACTGAAATTCTCAGGACCTCAAGAACATTGGTGTAGGTATTTGATTGTACCAACTGAACCTCTCAGGACCTCATGAATATTGGTGTAGGTATTTGATTGTACCAACTGAACCTCTCAGGACCTCATGAACATTGGTGTAGGTATTTGATTGTACCAACTGAACCTCTTAGGGCCTCAAGAACATTGATGTAGGTATTTGATTGTACCAACTGAACCTCCCAGGGCCTCAAGAACATTGATGTAGGTATTTGATTGTACCAACTGAACCTCTTGGGACCTCAAGAACATTGGTGTAGGTATTTGATTGTACCAACTGAACCTCTCAGCACTACAAGAACATTGATGTAGGTATTTGATTGTACCAACTGAAATTCTCAGGACCTCAAGAACATTGGTGTAGGTATTTGATTGTACCAACTGAACATCTCAGGACCTTGGGAACATTGGTGTAGGTATTTGATTGTACCAACTGAACCTCTCAGGACCTCATGAATATTGGTGTAGGTATTTGATTGTACCAACTGAACCTCTCAGGACCTCATGAATATTGGTGTAGGTATTTGATTGTACCAACTGAACCTCTCAGGACCTCATGAACATTGGTGTAGGTATTTGATTGTACCAACTGAACCTCTTAGGGCCTCAAGAACATTGATGTAGGTATTTGATTGTACCAACTGAACCTCCCAGGGCCTCAAGAACATTGATGTAGGTATTTGATTGTACCAACTGAACCTCTTGGGACCTCAAGAACATTGGTGTAGGTATTTGATTGTACCAACTGAACATCTCAGGACCTTGGGAACATTGGTGTAGGTATTTGATTGTACCAACTGAACCTCTCAGGACCTCATGAATATTGGTGTAGGTATTTGATTGTACCAACTGAACCTCTCAGGACCTCATGAATATTGGTGTAGGTATTTGATTGTACCAACTGAACCTCTCAGGACCTCAAGAACATTGGTGTAGGTATTTGATTGTACCAACTGAACCTCTCAGGACCTCAAGAACATTGATGTAGGTATTTGATTGTACCAACTGAACCTCTCAGGACCTCATGAACATTGGTGTAGGTATTTGATTGTACCAACTGAACCTCTCAGGACCTCAAGAACATTGGTGTAGGTATTTGATTGTACCAACTGAACCTCTCAGGACCTCAAGAACATTGATGTAGGTATTTGATTGTACCAACTGAACCTCCCAGACATCAAGAACATTGGTGTAGGTATTTGATTGTACCAACTGAACCTCTAAGGACTTCAAGAACATTGATGTAGGTATTTGATTGTACCAACTGAACCTCTCAGGACCTCAAGAACATTGGTGTAGGTATTTGATTGTACCAACTGAACCTCTTAGGGCCTCAAGAACATTGATGTAGGTATTTGATTGTACCAACTGAACCTCCCAGGGCCTCAAGAACATTGATGTAGGTATTTGATTGTACCAACTGAACCTCTTGGGACCTCAAAAACATTGGTGTAGGTATTTGATTGTACCAACTGAACCTCTCAGGACCTCCAGAACATTGGTGTAGGTATTTGATTGTACCAACTGAACCTCTCAGGACCTCAAGAACATTGATGTAGGTATTTGATTGTACCAACTGAACCTCTCAGGACCTCAAGAACATTGATGTAGGTATTTGATTGTACCAACTGAACCTCCCAGACATCAAGAACATTGGTGTAGGTATTTGATTGTACCAACTGAACCTCTCAGGACCTCATGAACATTGGTGTAGGTATTTGATTGTACCAACTGAACCTCTCAGACATCAAGAACATTGGTGTAGGTATTTGATTGTACCAACTGAACCTCTAAGGACTTCAAGAACATTGATGTAGGTATTTGATTGTACCAACTGAACCTCTCAGGACCTCAAGAACATTGGTGTAGGTATTTGATTGTACCAACTGAACCTCTTAGGGCCTCAAGAACATTGATGTAGGTATTTGATTGTACCAACTGAACCTCCCAGGGCCTCAAGAACATTGATGTAGGTATTTGATTGTACCAACTGAACCTCTTAGGGCCTCAAGAACATTGATGTAGGTATTTGATTGTACCAACTGAACCTCTTAGGGCCTCAAGAACATTGATGTAGGTATTTGATTGTACCAACTGAACCTCTTAGGGCCTCAAGAACATTGGTGTAGGTATTTGATTGTACCAACTGAACCTCTTAGGGCCTCAAGAACATTGATGTAGGTATTTGATTGTACCAACTGAACCTCTCAGGACCTCAAGAACATTGATGTAGGTATTTGATTGTACCAACTGAACCTCTCAGGACTAAAAGAACATTGGTGTAGGTATTTAATTGTACCAACTGAACCTCTCAGACATCAAGAACATTGGTGTAGGTATTTGATTGTACCAACTGAACCTCTCAGGACATCAAGAACATTGGTGTAGGTATTTGATTGTACCAACTGAACCTCTCAGGACCTCAAGAACATTGATGTAGGTATTTGATTGTACCAACTGAACCTCTCAGGACCTCAAGAACATTGATGTAGGTATTTGATTGTACCAGCTGAACCTCTCAGGACCTCAAGAACATTGGTGTAGGTATTTGATTGTACCAACTGAACCTCTCAGGACGTGAAGAACATTGGTGTAGGTATTTGATTGTACCAACTGAACCTCCCAGGGCCTCAAGAACATTGATGTAGGTATTTGATTGTACCAACTGAACCTCTCAGGACCTCATGAACATTGGTGTAGGTATTTGATTGTACCAACTGAACCTCTCAGGACCTCAAGAACATTGATGTAGGTATTTGATTGTACCAACTGAACCTCTCAGGACCTCAAGAACATTGATGTAGGTATTTGATTGTACCAACTGAACCTCTCAGGACCTCAAGAACATTGATGTAGGTATTTGATTGTACCAACTGAACCTCTCAGGACCTCAAGAACATTGATGTAGGTATTTGATTGTACCAACTGAACCTCTCAGGACTAAAAGAACATTGGTGTAGGTATTTAATTGTACCAACTGAACCTCTCAGACATCAAGAACATTGATGTAGGTATTTGATTGTACCAACTGAACCTCTCAGGACCTCAAGAACACTGATGTAGGTATTTGATTGTACCAACTGAAACTCTCAGGACCTCATGAACATTGGTGTAGGTATTTGATTGTACCAACTGAACCTCTCAGGACCTCAAGAACATTGGTGTAGGTATTTGATTGTACCAACTGAACCTCTCAGGACCTCAAGAACATTGGTGTAGGTATTTGATTGTACCAACTGAACCTCTCAGGACCTCATGAATATTGGTGTAGGTATTTGATTGTACCAACTGAACCTCTCAGGACCTCAAGAACATTGGTGTAGGTGACTTTAGCATGACCACATATAAGCTCTTGGTGACCTAGGCATGAGCTACAACACTACAAGAGTTTACAAAACAGTTTATTTTGATGATAATATAGGAATCCAGCAGTGTACAACCTTGAATAGTCTGGGAATACATCTTGGCGCACAATGCGTCAGATGTGGCAGCATACAACAAAATAATGTTTGTGCTATATTACAAAACAAGTACTGTGATATAAACTAAATAAAACACGATCAGAATATCGGGCCTGATCATGTGACATAATCAGAATATCGGGCCTGATCATGTGACATAATCAGAATATCTGGCCTGATCATGTGACATAATCAGAATATCGGGCCTGATCATGTGACATAATCAGAATATCGGGCCTGATCATGTGACATAATCAGAATATCGGGCCTGATCATGTGACATAATCAGAATATCGGGCCTGATCATGTGACATAATCAGAATATTGGGCCTGATCATGTGACATAATCAGAATATCGGGCCTGATCATGTGACATAATCAGAATATCGGGCCTGATCATGTGACATAATCAGAATATCGGGCCTGATCATGTGACATAATCAGAATAAAATCTGTGACGCAACCCAAGAAATTATAAGAAGAACATTAGAAAATGATCGTATGCTGTTTTACCTTTCAAAAGGAAGGACATGTCTATACATGTAATGTATCGTATAGAGGAATCAACATCTCATTGTCTCATTTTGCAGTACTATAGTTTATTACTATATTCATATGCTGCACCTTCAGTCTAATTTATTTAATTTTACCGAAATAGTAAAAATGAATAATTGGCCTTTTATTCCACTTATAACTCAAAAACAGACAAATCCATTAACTGTACCAAAAGCTCATTCAGAAAAAAAAACCAATAAAAAACATCAAATCTGGTAACACATTAATTTAAACAACACACAACTTTAGAGCTTTTTGGCACCATATATCTCCAAATACATTGAGGACAGGAAAAATCTGTTGAGACCATATTAGCTCATTAAAAAAGCAATTAAAAAAAATGAAAAAAATCCCAAACACAATTTTTTCCCTTATCGGCCCCTTATGTAAAGAAAACAGTAAAAATTTGTTGGAACATAACCGAAAGCTCATCACATGAGAAATCTTAAAAAATATTTGGTCTTAAAAGGAATAAAAATACAATTTTCAATGTATTAACAATATTGCAACTTTGTCCCCTTTAATTGAAAAAGCTAAAGGAGTTACATCAATAATATTAATGTGCAGAACTAAATCAACAGAGAAAATTCCAATCGAATCAGATAAAAATAAAATTTGTTGGAACCCTTGTACTTTAAAACTTTGAAATGGTACAGACATTCTGACAGCACATCCTCACTAGTCCGAGTCCAAGAATCCCTGACAAATTTAGCTAAGAAATTCCCAGGCAAGGTTTTCATATGACGTCCACCTTCGAAACATCAACAAATAAAATTGCTGGAAAGAAGCAAGTGTTTGGAAGTAGAATATACCACATTGCTGCAGATGAATCGATTGATAAAGGCAACAAATAAATATCACATTCATAACAAGCTGCTAACACTATTGTACAAAATACATCGATTTTCATGAAAGCGAGTTTTTGATTGGCTACATGCAGGTATAATGTAGCCAATCAAAAATCAAAAATCTTGCACAGGAATTTCCTAGCTAAGGTTGTCAGGGTTTTGTGGACACATAAACCTAGTGAGGATGGCATGGCATAATACTGAAGGATATATTCTGAGGGACGTAATGAAAACAAAATACAACTGAATCTGATTCAGGTAAAGCAATTACTACTCAAAGAATAAATGTTAAGCCTTTTTTAAACAAGGCATCCTACTTCTTTTGTTTTGCCACAGGGACATAACTGAAAGCAATTAGTAAACAAGGATCAAATTGTACAGCCTGGAAACAATGCTGAGTATGACAATGCCGAGTCATACCACAATATCAATGCAAAAAATATTGTGGTCCTTACTACACTCGCTTTGATGAAATAAATATTTGAAAATAATGTTAAAAACTTAGCACAGAATACATGTCTGAGCACAGAATACATGTCTGAGCACAGAATACATGTCTGAGCACAAAATACATGTCTGAGCACAGAATACATGTCTGGAATTTAATGGCAGATTTGGTAAAAGATAAACACAATTACACATACAAAGTTCTAACATACTTCTATGTTCTAATAACTTTCATGCCAAGACATTCACAAAAACAATGAAATGTTGATAACTGGGTTATCCAATCAGAAATCATGTATACAAACAGGTGATAACTGGGTTATCCAATCAGAAATCATGTATACAAAGAGGAACTAACTGGGTTATCCCATCAGAAATCATGTATACAAACAGGAACTAACTAATAGGTAATATTATTTTGGTTCTTTTATTTCTTTCAAGCATGATGAATTTCTTATTTCTCGAAATGATTTTTTTTGTACAAAAATATTTTATGATTTGATGAAATCCCTTCAATGTCACTGTCCAGCAGACACTCCGAGCATTAAATACAGTATTGGTTGTTTTAAATTGCACAAATGGTAAAAACAGTGTATATCAGCCCTTTTGATTTCAGAAAAACATTGTAGATACAGTTACACTTTAAAGATCTGTTTTAAATAATAGTCTGAATATTACAACCATAAAAAAAGAAAAAAATCCCTGTCTGAACATCATCTGAGCTATGATTTGTTGTGTGATGCCAATACATGTTTTGATTGATGGATCATGATTGGATCATTTTTATCCAGAACAGGAATTCTGATAAAAATATAATATAAATCTTAAAAAAAAACCTTTATACCAAAGAATATTATAGTTTACATAATAATAAATAAAATCTTTTGCAAAATCAATATTAAAACATAACACTGATCTTGTATCAGTACTGATAATTAAAACATAACACTGATCTTGTATCAGAACTGATGTAGTAGTCCTGATAATTTAGGCTAATCGTTTCTATGGGAATTTGCTGAATATCTAAAACATATAAAATTAAACATATATGAATAATATCTGCAAAAAATAAAATAAATGCTGAATAAATATTAAAATATGAACATGAAATAAATGAAGTGATTTACCTTGCTATAGAACATGGTATACATCGCATACTATTAAGTGAACAGAGGGAAGAGAACTATAACATTATATATATAGTCAGAACAACAAATGCATTATTCAGTGAGAACAACCTTTTATCACAATTGTTTACGGTTAGACATACTGGAACCCATTATGGAGCCCTTACCCACGATTATATACTGTACAAAACTAACTAAAAAATGATTTATGTTTTTAAAGTGCGTAGAAATAAAACCACCAACAAGAAGAGTATCAATATTTACCAATTTTTTATGGCATTTTTAAATGTCCGACATGACGACCCCGACCGGAAAATCACACAAGCATGTTACACTCCTTTGGATATAAAAGACTGCTCCCCTGGGTATACATCAAAAACATTGGTCCATTAGACTCCCCTGGATAGAAAAGCCTGTTTCCATGGGTACACATAAAAGACATTGGTCTCTTAGGACTCCCCTGGATAAAAAAGACTGCTCCCTTGGATACACATCAAAGACATTGGTCTTATAAAGTCCCCTTATAAAAGCCTACACTCAAATCCATTGATCTCATACATTTTGGTACCAGTCTAATTATAGTTGCATTTTGTAAATAATACCATCAATGTGTATTGGCTTAATCTAGAATACTTTTGCCAAAAATTGAACCATTTTGTACTAAGGAAAATAGCATGGTTCAGAAAATATTAAAAGTTGAACAAGTTGAACTGATGAAAAGAGCTGGACACTGAGTGTATAACTAGGAGTAGATCTAGTATTGTAATATATAACAAATCAGTTTGCTTGTTTTACATTGTCATTAAAATAAATAGCAACTCATTAATTCAAGGCATAATGACTCTGAATACTGCTGCATGCTATGAAGAAATGGATAATATGTTCAATGTGAATTCAGCTGAATATATACAATGTATAAGGCAGTCAAACATAACAAATATTTCATACATATATTTTGATTTCTTATGAAAAAATCATCAACATAAACAATTACAAAGCACACTTAAAATATACACTGTATATACCTTCAGTTCTGTCGTTTGGCAAATTATAATTAAAAAAAATATTTTTAAAAAGATCAGAAAAAACGTCAATAAAAGTGACATATTTTAATATTAAGTAAAACCGAATGTCAAGTAAAACAATGGAGAATGGATTGTGCAAAATATGTAATTAAATAAAAAATCTAGCATTGTATTGGTTTCAAATACTGACGTGCCTAGGATTATTTTTGTGGCTTAGACTCAATTACTGATGTACCCCTTTTTAGAGTGTATTAATCAACAAGTCTTTACAATTTAATTTAGATGCCTAATTTATAGCATTGATATGAAAGTTTCTGCTAAATAACCAGTGAACCAATTAGGCCCAGAAATACATAGCACATGTACCGTGTTCACCAGCTGTATGCATAGCACATCTACCGTGTTCACCAGCTGTATGCATAGCACATGTACCGTGTTCACCAGCTGTATGCATAGCACATCTACCGTGTTCACCAGCTGTATGCATAGCACATGCACCGTGTTCACCAGTTGTATGCAAAGCACATGTACCGTGTTCACCAGCTGTATGCATAGCACATCTACCGTGTTCACCAGCTGTATGCATAGCACATGTACCGTGTTCACTATGACGAACATCCATGATGTACCATTACTAGTATGACATTCTTTTGCTTAGAGAACATTTTTTCATTGACAGTTATCAGTAAAGCTATTGATTTCTGTGTCACAATCATCCCTGTCCTTATAGAGTATTTGCATAATCCATTCTGGTCACAGTGTATACATCTGTCATAAAATTTTTCAACAAATACAATTGACAGCAACTGAAAATCTTTATTTTAAAACAGAAATTTGATGGTTCCTACTAAATATAGGCAAAGTTTGACTACTGTATATATAGTTTGGCCATTGACAATTTGTTTACCTATTGGACTAAATTTAAACTAGAGCCCCCAAGAGACTGTTATTTCCCCCCTAGAAGACAAATGACGGAGATATCTTCACATTTTTGCAAGCTGCAATTTTACTCTTGCTGTTACAGCTTTATACAAAAAAATTCATAAAAGGCAGCAACTCCTATAAGAAGTCATCTGACAATTTTCAGACCATGAAATGATTCGTTAGCCTTGTCCTTATAATTATTTTTATTATTTACAGTTACAATTTTTTTTTAAGGCAAAAACTGCTTATTTGTAAAATTGTCATTAAACAGCAATAACTACTCCTATATAAAGGATTCATCTTGTACTTTACAGTTACTTTAGCTGTTATAGTTTTACAACCTGAAAATTTCATAAAGTTTTAAAAAATTTCAGGGCATTAACTACTATAAGGACAAAATTTGGACCAAGGACGTGATTTGTAGGCATTTTCTTGCTTTCATTTTAGCAATGTACAATGTCAATATGTCTTATAGTTTTAGTCATATTGTAAAAACTGAAAAATCTGTCAAAAATCACAAATTAAGAGCAAAAACTCCTATAGGAATTTATTACATGACTTTGGACTATAAGGTAAATTTGTAGAATTTAGAAAAACATATGTTCTGTTTTTAGTAAAAGCAGCCATCTTTGTCCATAGATCAACAGCCGGTTATACTAAATGCCTCAAAATTAACCCCTTTGGCTTTGTTACTGACTTTCCTTTTCAACAAACACATCTTATTTTCTTTTATATTGTGGAAAATAATCATTAGCACCACCATAGCCGGTAATGAACAACTTTCAGTAATGTTATAATTCATAATGCATAAAACATGATGAAAATATAATTTCTACTATAGAAACAGATACAAAACTAATTAGAATATTTGGCATGATGGTAATTAGACATCAGTATATAAAACGGGAATATATTTCAGTTTAACAACCTAAAATTCACCAGATTTTCATTGAAATATACAAAGTAACAGTCACTGACTGATTAGACAATCCCACTTTTAGTCTTGTACATGTTGCTCGTCTACTTGCCGTTTGTACCGTCAATAAATGTTCGGTGGGCAATGGTATATCATGAAATACCTTTTATTTTGGGAGAATAATATTTCAAGAAAAAGATGTTGGCATCATTTAACTTTTTTCTTTCCTTACAAATGTATTTAAACAAAACAGTTTCAATGGTAATCTCTGTATGCCCAATGTTTGAAATATCTTAATGTCTGTGGGAGATTTTTCATGAGTTTCAGTAATAAAAATCTATAAATACAATATGATAAAATATGTCACATTTTATGTGACAGGTAAGTATAAAATTAGGATAAAATACAATAATCACAACAAATCTCCCTAATAATAGACTAGTCTGTTTGAGCTTCTGTTCCTATGGTAACCACTACTGTAACATCAAAGACCTGAGGTTTTCTTGGAGAATGATATCTTTCACAGCTTGAAAGACAAATTTGATGTTTTCAGTATCTATGGCTGTTGTAAAATGATGAAACAAAGCTTTGCCACGTTCTTTACGACATTCGTCAAATAGACTCAGTTCAAATTCTTGGACATCACTGATGGTGTGAGGATTTCCTTTGAAGTTAGGAAAGTAATCCTTGATGCTTACACGTGGCACTTTTTCCTTCAGAAGGTCAAATTTATTTAAAAATAGAATGATTGACACATTAGAAAAGGTTCTATTGTTGATGATTGTTTCAAAGATGTCACATGACTCCTGTAACCTGTTTGTCTTCCTATCTTCCAACAAGACTTGATCGTATTCACTGGAAGAGGCTACAAATAAAATTGATGTAACATTTTCAAAACACCAGTACCATTTTTGTCGTTGTGACCTCTGACCTCCGACATCAACAAATAGAAAGGGTACTCCATTAATGTCTATCGTATGTTCGCTAATTCCTTTGGTGGCTTTCCTTGCATGAAGTATGTCTAACTTTGATGGCACATAATTCTGAATAAAACATAAAAACATGTTATATTACAAATAATTCTGCTTTATTTAATGACTTCTACCAAAGGTAAGATATATAAATTAGACAATACATTAAAAACACATGGAAACATTTGAAATAGTACTATGGACTCATTGTTACTGCTGAGGAGTCCAGTGTAGAAATAGTACTGTGGACTCATTGTTACTGCTGAGCGTTCCAGTGTGGAAATAGTACTGTGGACTCATTGTTACTGCTGAGCAGTCCAGTGTGGAAATAGTACTGTGGACTCATTGTTACTGCTGAGGAGTCCAGTGTAGAAATACAATGTCATACAATGAATTCATTTTTACTGCTGATGATGGATACCAATAACTGACCATATCAATATCTAAGATAAACATATACACCTAAGACTGAATCACATGGAATTAAGGTCTTTCCCACTTCCAGTGGGAAGACCTTATTGTTTTTGTTCGGATTATTTTTCTTTTTTTTTTTTTTCCGCCAACTTTCAAAACCAAACAGTTTAAAAAGTACGCGACATATCTTTTTGGTCTTTCGTGACAAGTTTTGGGCACTGAAAGTCTATTCGGAATTCACCCTGTGAAATCGAAACATTTTTCTTTACGGAGTTATCTGCCCAAACACCGAAAACCTTGTTATCGCGTAATCTCTGGAACTATAACAGATACAAGAAAACTAAAAAGTGACAAATGTTAAGGAACTTTTAGGACAACTTTATGACATATTTTGGCTAAAAATTTCTGACTAGCGAAGGCGAGCGGTATACCTTGAATGTTTCAAGGACTCCGCTTATCACAAAAACTCACAAACTGCAAGTCGAAATCACAAAAGTTCTTTGCCATTTATCGTCCTGTGATATGTCCTTAAAGAAAATCTCAAAGTCAAAGTTCAGAAGTGACCTCGACCTTAGGCCTCCAATCTTGTTATTATTACAACTCAAACACTATAAAAGATAGAAGAAGACAATAAATGGGAAAAATACTCCTCTCATCAAGGCCTCCATTTGATACATTTGATCTGAAACTGTGCGATGAACCGTTTTCGAGTTCGGGCTCTTGGCTCATTTCGTTTAATCAGTTTTTGGCATACAACTTGAAAACCGTTACAGATAATATAGTAAACATATAGGTTTAACATGATCATCAAGTAAAGGCCTTCAATTTGAGCCCAAATTCAAAGGTCACAGGTCAAGGTCATACCACAGCAACCAGGTCACCATTACAAAAAGTCCTTAGCAACCATATATTTTTTAAATCAGGATGATGTACTTTACGGAAATATGTCATTTTACAACCGGAAGTGGCATTTTGTCCTTAGCAACGGCCACCAAAGTCCTTGACAACCATGTTTCTTTTTACTCAGGACCACAGAAATAGTCTATTCCGCCTAAAAAATGGTTCAGTAACTTAGGTAGTCAAGTTTACAACAAGGGATGAAAACAAAATTAATTTTATAAAGGTATCTGGGAAAGACCTTTCTAATTGTTCTTGAACAATTAGCCCTATCTTTATTTCTGGTATCCAACAAGCATGACAAGGCTCAACCAAGCTAAGACCCAAAAAATAACTTTCAGTGAAGTGTGTTGAGATTTGCCCCATCTCGATTCCAATGGCTGTTTGATTCACTACATGTTTTTATTTGGTTTATGTAAAGGGTAGAAATATGTCAACAGAGTTGAAAGTTGTGTACATTTTTTGTGTAAACGTTTTTGTTTTGATGTGTACCACTTTTGCAGTCATAGAAACAGAAATTATGTTATTGTTTAGCATGCTAATATTTAAATATTTTGTGATTTTTATTGCTTAACAGACTGTTGACGTCCCAAGACCTTTTAATGATAAAATGTAAAAGGAGCACAAAATTCTCTTGCCCATGGTTGAGACAAGAATATTTTGACCGACTAAAATAGGTACAGAGTTGTATCATTTTACAAGAAAAAGAAAACATTCCTTTGGATTCATTTTTACTGTTGAGGAATAGTCCAGACCAATAATTTGTGATTGAATGTCAAGAATACAACAAATGTTTTAATGGTGGTTTGGCCTTCTTCAAACAAGTATAAATTAAGCTATTCTATTCTTAACTACTATTGCATTTCTTTACATTTGACAAGCTGGGTTGTTTCCTGTATTTTTATATTAACAGTAGTTTATATGGAAAAAACTCGAGGTAAAGTTCTTTATGGCAATACAGACATATGTTTGTTTGGTAAGTTATGCCCCTTGGTGTATGGGCAATTAGTTATATTTAAACACATGTAAACATAAAAAATAGTCAAGGTCAGAAAAACTACATAAAAGGAAATATAGTCACAAAAATATCTTTATAAGGTGGGGGTGGTGGGTTAAAAAAGATATTTACATTACTTAAACAAGAAAAATGACCATTTTTTACAAAAACAAATGGGGTGCTGCCTGGTAGGGAGCATATTAAAAATATGATATTCTGCCTTCAATTTATAAAAGTAATATGATACACTGTAATTGTTGTCAACCTGACATGACATTTATCATACATTTGACCTTGAAGTACTGCAATATTATATAATCAGCATGTTGCATAATTACTACTTCCTGGTATTGTGTTTACTTTTTCATTAACAAATCAAATCACTATGACTGTATTTGGTTTATTTATTCAGGAAGGTACTTTTAAGCTATAAATAGACACATCTTGAATAATGATACATGTGTAAAACTCTCATAATAAAATGTTTTAAGTACACACAAGTTGTGATAATTAAACATTTTTTATATACAGGCATTTTACGTTTTATGAGTATATGGTTTAGGACTGGGCAAAAATAACTCCCTTTGAATTTATGCTGGGCTATAAACTAAACTAGAGGCTCCCAGTAATTGCTCACCTGGAACACAAATGACTTCAACTATATTAAAATTTTTGCAATTTTCAGTTTCAGTCTAGTTGTTATAGCTTTTAAGTTACTGTGAAAAAACTAAACATTTCTTCAAAAATTTTGGATAAGTACAATAACTCCTATAAGGTGCCATCAGACAATTTCTGAAAATTAAATGTTTTGTAGGCCTTGCCCTTTAGTTTTACTCCAGGTGGGTTATAGACTAATTTATAATACAAAAACTGATTTTTTGTCCAAAATCGTAATTAAAGGGCAATAACACCTATAAAGAGTCATCTTGCAATTTTAGACTAAGCAATGATTTGTAGGCCTTGCTTTGCTGATATTTTGTGCAATTTAAATTTTTATTCTAGCTGTTATAGTTTTCAAGTTACAGGACATAAATGGAAAGTTTCATATAAAATTGTCATTTAAGGGCAATAAGTGAATAACTTCTATAAGGAGTCATCTGACAATGTCAGACCAATTAAGTGAATTGTAGGGCTTTATTGCTGATCATTTTTGCTATTTATAGTTTCACTCTAGCTGTTTCAGTTTTTAAGTAACAGGACAAAAATGAAAAATTTCATTAAAAAACTGTCATTTAAGGGCATTAACTCATCTAAGGAGTCATCTGACAATTTCAGACCAATAAAGTGAATTGTAAGAGCTAAATTTTTGCCATTTACAGTTTCCTCCTAGCTCTTACAGTTTTCAAGTTATATAGTAAATACCCCAAATTTTGTCAAAATCTTCATTAAAGGGCAATAACTCCTACAGGAAGCCAAAACACAACTTCACACTAATAGCAACTATTGTGGACCTTAATATGCTGATCAATTTGAATTAACGGTATTCTCTATAGCTATTATAGTTTTTGAGATAATGATAAAAAAAGTGTGTTGACACTAGGGGTGAAACGATACTCCGAAGTACCGAAAATCCACGGTATTTTGTTGAATTTCGGTGTACGGTACAAAATTGTCAATTTTCGATTTGGTATGGGTTCGGGACCGAACATCACTATTTTTAGCCTTTTCCATTGGAAATCTTCAATGCGGAGATAAAAAATCCGCCATAGCTATGGCTGAGGAAAACGTGATTGCCGATGGTAGTGCCGTGATTAAATTGAAAGATCCGCCAACAAGCTATAGATCTCAATATGAATACATATAACAAAAATCAATGAATATATATATAACGATGGAATGTATCGAATCGTAAGTAATAGTATCATTGAGAAATTCTACGATATGTATCGTATAGTCGAGTAACTGTATCGTTTTACCCCTAGTTGACACCCATGTTCTATTTTTAGCAACAGGGGCCATCTTTGTTGATCAACACCCTGGGTACAAATTTTGAAACTAGGAACCCTATGGATGATTGTGGCCATGTTTGAAAAATTGGCCCATTGGTTTCAGAGGAGAAGATTTTTGAAAACGTTTATGACGGACGACGAGTGTGGGCAAAAGCTCACATGGACCATCGGTCCAGGTGAGCTAAAAAAGTAATTACACACATACATCTTCCCTGCCATTTCTTTAAAATCAATTGTCTTAGAACTAGATAATTAATGGCTAAAATTCATAGTGGATATGTATTAAAAAAAATAGGTATCAGTTTTGACATAAAAAATGTAACCACACGTTTCTATTGTTGATAATTTTATTTCCTGTATTTGTGCATGTACACTGACTTCATGAATTATGTTTTAATCTTGTCACCAGCTGTTAATTGTTGCTATTATAGATCAGTGGTTGCGCTGGGCTTTGCCAATGTTGCCATTTGCTAATTTTTATTTCAATTTGTGACAAGAAATTGTCTACAGATTTTTTTTGGTGACATTATATCTTAATTGCAAAATGAAGAAATGACCGGATATAGTCCATAAATTAGCCAAAGGTGTTTTTCTAGATCACTCACTTACAATAGAGTTAAAGTTGTACACAATTCAGGGATATTTTATGGCCTGTATAATTGTTACCACAGCAGGTGTCAAAAGCGTGGTGTTCCCTGTCATGGTTGATCAAACATAATTTCTTTGATCTTACTGAGAAAATGTAAATTGCAAAAAATGGAAATCTCAAAAAGTACAAGATAAATGTTTTTTAAACAATTTTCTGGTATTTTCTTTTTTTATTTTAAAACTTTGGGTTAGAATTAGATCGAGGACAAAATGTTATAAACAAATTTCTAAAAATAAATTACACAATGCAGTTACTTCCCTTGTTTTTCAATGAAATGCAAAAATTTGCACCAGGCAGACTTTTCTATATTTGTATTACAAATAATAACTTTAATAAAACAAGTTTTAAACAATAAATTTATAGAAATTTGGTGGTTAATTATGTTTTAAATTAAACAATTAAAAAATAAAATTGAGTATTTTACCTTTAGTGTTATATTAACTGGAATTCAATATTTCAATGAAGAAACAGTGTTTTAAAGTCAGTGCAAGACCGTTTTTACGGTTAAAAAACCCCATAAGTAAGTGTATCACCCGTAAACATGTTAACTACTAATTTGTGGTAGTGAAATTCTTGAATTTAACTTTTGGTACTCCTAACTGAAAGTAAGATATTAATGCAGCATGAATTTACTGTCCTTAATTTTTTTGGTTTTTCACCACCCTCCTATATAGCATGTGAAATTTAGTATTTTAAAACCTCCACCAGTTGTAAGTAGGAATTATTTAGAAAAAGTGTTTTGCTGCAGATGTCTAGTCTTAATACTATCATGTCCAAAAACAATGAAACTTTTTTGCAAAAAAACAAAAAACAAAAACACCTTATCCGAGTGTTTGTCAGTGACCATAAGCAATAGTCAATACACATGTAGAATATATATTGGCATGAAAAAAATTGCTTTTTACTTTGGCCACAGATTTTGGAATATGTCGACAGAAAATTGCACTTGGCGATTTTTTTAGAACCCAGAGCAAGCCCTGATGGATTACTTACTTTCTGTCCTATTTTATCCAAGCCCTGATAGATTACTTACTTTCTGTCCTATTTTATCCAAGCCCTGATAGATTAATTACTTTCTGTCTTATTTTATCCAAGCTCTGATAGATTACTTACTTTCTGTCCTATTTTATCCAAGCTCTGATAGATTACTTACTTTCTGTCCTATTTTATCCAAGCTCTGATAGATTACTTACTTTCTGTCCTATTTTATCCAAGTTGTCTGTAAAGTACTTTAGAGAATCACCCTAAAAACAAAAAATAAATCATCTTTACTGGTACATGTATATACATATATAATTCAGGAATAAATAATACATCAACTCTATGGTACATGCAATTCCTCCAATCAAAAAATTAGAATTTTAGCAACATTTTGCTTATTATTTTAAGGAGCCTCGGTGGCCAAGTTGTTAAGGTAATTCCTCTACTATTGATCATGTGGTCTGTCAACACTGAGCTCGGGTTCGAGTCTCACTGTGGGCAGGGTGTACTCGACTCCAATCTTAATTGACAAGGATTGCCAGTTTTCCTGAAGAAGGTCACAGGTTCTCTCCAGGTAGTCTGGCTTCCACCACCAATAAAAACTGGACACCATGATATAGCTGAAAAATTGTTGAAAGCGATGTTAAAACACCATTCAAACAAAAAAACAAACTTATTATTTTAAGACACGTTTAAACAAACAATTTGTGAAGAATTCTTTTTAACATTTATAATATAAATAATAAATAATGATAGTATATTGTTAACAAAGTCAAAATGGCACCATTTTTCAACTGACCCACTAGTCAATACAGCACCTGCTTGGCTTTATAAATAAAAATTACTATGCCTATTTCTTATGATCATGTTTGGCTTTTGAAGTTTTGTAATTTAAAACAGATCAAACAAACTAGTTAAAAAAGTGCCACTATTCTTCAACTGTAATTTAATGATTACACAAGCATAGATACACACAACAAAGGCCAATTACAATGTAACAATTGTAACCAAACAAATATTTGAATATTTAGACATTCAAGCAGCTTATGGCCTCATAACACTAGTAAACCTAAATGGCTCAAGTGTCTGCTTTTTCAGGGGTTGCACTAGGCAGCACCAATGTTGCCATTTGCGATTTTTTATTTCAAATGGCGACAAAATATTGTCTTTGGCGATTATTTGGGCAACAGTATATCTTTATTGTAAAATAATTTAATTTGCTTTGTAAGCTGAAATAATGATTGGTCAATTCAAATCGGGCAACCCATATTATAAGAAATAACTTGCGTGACCTATGCAGGGTATTTTTTAGGATTTTGAGGGCTTTAGTCACTTTAGCGGATGAGCAGTATAAGCATCTGCTCAGAAGCATGCATTCATTGTACTGGTGAAATATCATAGTAAAAAAAACTGTATTCTTTCAATTGCAGTGTATAAATTGTTTTAAAAAATGATTATAACAAAATGTTTATAAATTTTCAAAGAATTTTAATTTTAAAACTTATTTAAAAAGTGTTTGTATATCAATCGGTAACAATTTTTCATTAAGGGCCGTTGTACTCTTCGTTTTCTAAGTGGTAGCCAACGGTATTTAGACGTATCTCGGATGTACACAAATGGCGCGTAATCCATTTGAAACCAGCAAAACATACGAAATATGAGTGAAATACGCAAAATCTTTGCAATTTTTATTTGCATTACATATTTTATCAAAAGGTGGAAGTCTGTGCGCATCAGTACGATCTACGACACTTTTGTTTGCGTATATTGACCAGGAGCACCACTTTATCATGTTAATCGGATTACCTGTAAAAACATCGATTCGGCGATTGACACCTGCTGTTTAAATCTATCAAGGTGACATAATTAAATTTCCTGTTAATTGGCTTCGGGGTCATAAATATGTCGTTTTACAATTGGTAGAATGAATTTGTAACGAAAAATTTTAGTACTTGTTCGAAATCAGGTGACGAAATTGATTTAGAAATCTATCGTCAATTTTCAAATGATTTCGTCAAACTTTTTGAATTATCATCCGGAAACCAAATGTGGACGGACGAACGGACGGACGGACAGACGGACGGACGGACATGAGGACCACTATATACCCCCGACTCTGTCGAGCGGGGGTATAAAAAAAACCTTATCAGAGTGTGTGTCAGTGACCATAAATTGTACTAGTCAATACACATGTAGAATATATTGGCATGGCAATCCCTGCTTTTAATATAAACTAGTTAAAAACACTTGTCTTTTTTTCAACCATATTTCATAATTTTAATGTATTTTGCCCAAAATTCGACAAAAGCTTTATATTTAACCTTTAACCGTAACTTTACTGTAAATATATATATTGAATCGACCAAACAATATAAAATATTTATTGCAATATCAGTCTTTTAGTGATGACAGCTGTAGTTTTTTTAACCGTAGGTAAAAGAGGATATAAATCTTTAAAAAATAACAAGGGGTCAATTAATTATGAAATTAACTGCAATTATAATGTGCCATTCTTCAGACAGATATGGGTGTTTATTAATGTGTATTTGCCAAGTTTGACCAGGACACATTTGACATAATTATCAATTATTCAATTGTGTAATTTGTGTAACTGTATCTGTCAGAAGAATGGTAAATAATAATAGAAGTGTACAATAATTCATATAATTTGGGCATTTTTACTTTTTAATTGTTATAAGAAGTGTTTCTAATTACGGCGATCTGACATGAATTCTATGAAATGAATCAAACATACAACCAGGAAGTACATTACACTGCAACCAATTATCTTTATGTCATTTGACTTATACAGAAAATGATTGTCTGTAGTAGTAATTTATAATTAATGAGTAGCGCAAGCACCGATAAGTGAATGTTGTGATACTAATTTGTGTATACAATACTAGTAGTAGTAACTCTAGATATATTTAATTAGTGTACTGTTCATTTATGAACACAATACTTGTATCTTGTCATACAGCTATACATTATTATAAATATAACACCCTTAATCTTTAAATGGTGTGTATAAAGGAACACGATGATGTTTTTATAAGTGCAAGGGAGAAGCAACTAACAAATATTTGTAAAATGGTGGAATCAAGTGTAAATAATCATTTTCTGTTCCAACAAAGAGTGTGTAAACTCTGTCTTATAGCAACTTGTACACACCAGTTGGAATTCCCTTCTGCGATCATATGCTTGTTGGATTCCAGTATCTTTCCACAATGCCTTCATTGGTTCAACATACTTCTCAAATGTCAATTCATCCAGTTTGTTTGCATTATCACAACTAAATACAAAACTACCATGTTTGGAGTTGATATCATCACCCCAGGGAATACCAAGTTTGTCTCTTGCATCTATAAGGACCCTCAAGCCTTTTACAATATTTCCATAAATCACACTTTTAAATTCTCTAACCGCATCTTCATCAAATTCTTGTCCATGAATTATTTTCATTTGTTTTAAGAATGTGCTTTTGCCACTTTCACCCGCACCAAGAAGCAAAATTTTTATGGTTCTTCTGAAAGTTATCTTTTCTTTTGCCAGTTCCTTATCTATCATTTTACTCCGATTTCTTTGCTGTTTATCTGTATCGGTCATACAGCATGACATGATTATGTCAGCCATTGTAGGCTCTCACCCCGCCCATGACGTCAAAACAACAAACCAACTTCCGTTAGATTAATATCCTGGTTCCTAATCATATATTCAATACACCTAAAATAGGAAGTAAAATTGAAACCAGTATTTTCCCACTAAAATATCATTCATGAGAAATCTTCGCGAATTTTGATATTTTTATTTGCTTTTATTAAAAGAAACAATCTTATTACATACTGAAAATTTTCTTATTTATGTAAACTAGTTTTATCAATAAAACTGGTACCCTCAAAGTTTGTTGCATGGAAATCAGTCCAGTTTAAAAATGGCAGCCTCCATCGTCAGAGGACATGGTAAACTGCTGCAACATATATGCCGAAAATGCAACCTTTCAAAGCATGTTAAGAAACCATATTCCACATCTTTTTATGTTCTGTAAGATTGTAGATAAAAGATTTTATCATATTTGATCTGGTCTCAGTATGTGGCTTACTCTGCACAGTATCGGGTATCTGAGTCATTTCACCCAGATACTTGTTCGCACTGGGTCGATTCGCCCGATTTCTAATTGACGACTTTCCAATTTAAAAAAACGCCACCTATAGTCCACTTCCGGTACTAAAAACTGCGGCTGCAGCCGACGCAGGTTTTTGTTCTGTTGAAAAATTATGAAATGGATAAATTGTAACACTTTATGTTAGTTACAGGTGTCAAAATCTAATTGAGGATGTTATTAAAACCCCATGCTGTGTAAACATGATTGTTAATTAATTAACCATTATGTTTATTGCCCCATTTATATTACCTGATGCTAATCAAAGGTAGAACCCCTGCTGTTTTATAGCTTAATTAAACAAGCATGGTAAAATCGCCCCTGTCAAAAACGCCCCCACTTTTTGCAAAATCTCCCCTACTGTAAAATCGCCCCCTGTAAAATCGCCCCCACCAGAAGCAAAATCGCCCCGTCAAAAACACCCCCAATTTTTGCAAATTCGCCCCACTCTAAAATCTCCCCGTGTAAAAACGCCCCCACATTTAGCAAAATCGTCCCACTTACAAAAATCGCTTATTAGGTCATAGTTTGATTTTTCTGTGATTATATGTTATGATCAAAGTGAAGATAAATGATCAATTTGTGCTGTTTCTTCGGTCTTGTTTGTTTGTTATGTATGTTTACAGTTTTTAATCGTTCTTATTATATGAAAAGACGAAGACAACAACAATTTCAACTTTTTTATTTTAGCAGATAACAAGATAACAATGTGTACAAACAACACATTATGCACTATTGTTTTTAAATTTGCACTATTAAAGAAGAGGTAAACAAATAATTCTAATGTGACGTGCTTTAAAGGCTTTGAGACCACAACTGTTGTTAGTGCGTGTTGGCTGGCTGAAGACTTCTTGTTAATATATTTTTTGTGTGTGTTTATTGATTAACAAATTTTTGATTATTTAATTGTAAGTACAAAAGAATCATTACTGATATAGTTCATTAGGGTAATTATCATAATTGTATAATTATTAAAGCAAAATAACCACATAAGCGATCATTATTAACAAAACATTTCTAAATTTTAATCAGCGACAATTAACTCCTAAAAGTAGAAAATATTTGAACAACTTGACAATTTTATACTACAGGGCTCACCACACTGGGCGAAGTGGGCGACAAAGTCGCCCTACTAGGACCTGAAGTCGCCCTAAGGCGCCTCAAAAGCGAAGTCGAAGTCGCTCTGTTATTTCCCTCAAGTCACCCGATCGTTCACATAAGATACTTGTAAATCTGGTCCAAATACTTCACCCAGACTACCAGTTTATCAGTAAATGTGTAATTCCAATAAAAACGGCAAACAAAATGCGTATTTAACATATTTTCAAACGATTTACGTATTTCAAATGTATTACGCGCCATTTGTTTATTAACCGGATGTGACTAATTACCGGAAGTGAACAACAAAGAAAAGTAATGTACAAAGGCCCATAATGAAAAATCGTTTTGTTTTTTTTTTGATAAACAAACACTTTTAATTGATTTCAAACCAGTTCTTTCCAAGAGTATTTTACTTTAACAATTTTCTTTTATAAGTATATGGGCTAACTTGAAAGAATAAATGTATAGTAATTATTGTTCTGTAGATGGGTGTCCCATGAAACAATTTGGATCAGCACAACTTTGTCCAAATGGAAGTGTGCTGAAGAATTATTTCTTGGTTTAATGTAATGTTATTCTATCTATCTTCTGAATCTAATTGTGTTATGGTTTAAAAAACACAAGAGAAATATCATGGAAATTGATGTAAATAATGAAAAATGTATGTAACTTCTGCGAAATTAATTATTTGTACGGTTCCCCTGACTTCTCCCTAGTGTCTCCTGAAGTCTCCCTTTCAGTGCCTGACTTCTCCCTGTTTAGCTGCCAGGGAGAAGTCACTTCTCTCTACTTTTTTAGAGTGTGGTGACCCCTGATACTATAGTAATTTTTAAAAGTGTAGAAGATGGGGTGATTTTGCAAAAGGGGGGGGGGGGGCGTTTTGGACGGGGCGATTTTGTTAAGTGGGGCGATTTTGCTTTAGGTGGGGGCGTTTTTACAGGGGGCGATTTTACAGTGGGGGCGATTGTACAAAAAGTGGGGGCATTTTTGACGGGGGCGATTTGACCAGCTACCTAAAATATAGGTTATAAAATACTAAAAGACTGCTGTATATGATTATCCAGATATTATACATTATTTTGTTTGTTTATGGTGCAGGTGTTTGATGTTTGGTTATCTGATTGATTGGTGATCAAAATCAGCTGTAATTAGTTATTTGCTTGTTATTTTATGACTATGAATGCTGGCGAGGTCTGACTTGCAGATTACAATAAACACATACACATATAGGTCTGTCATTTTTTTAATGATTTACTTTGATTGCATCTCCTTTTTACAAGCACAGTGCGGGAAACGGCCACTAACCAACACACCAAAATCCAGTTGAGAAGAATTTTGGCAAGTTCATCTGCAACTCGTCAGTTTGGCGAGCTGAAATTTTGAGGCAAGTTCAAGAAAAAAAGTCATGCTTTCCAAATGATAAATGTATCTTCAAAGAGTGTGTTCGGTGTATTTTCAATGTTAATTCAAGAATCTGTTAATTTTAAGATCTTTATTTACCCTGTGTAAATGTTAAATGGTGTAGGCTTTTGTTGACAAACTTTGAAAACCTACTTCCCAACTATGGCTAGTCGATTATTAATTTGGCGAGTACTATTATTTTGATACCAACCAGAATGGTGAGCTGAACAAAAATTTTGTTTCCCTCACTGTAATCAAGATATAAAGACAACACAAGCTAACATAACTATGTACCAGAGTCATAAACTGTACTCATAGCAAGCCAAGAAGCCATTTAATTACGGACTTGGATGGGAGCGTGGGAGAACTTTCCTTAGAAACAGCTGATTTTGCAACACAGGTTGGCAGAGGACATGTATAACAATATGATTTACCCTTAAGTGGATAACAAGTTATGAAATTTTCTACAGATATTATATGTGTTAAGCATGTTTTGGTGGAGGTTTTTTGTCTGACAAATAAAAACTGCTTACTGCATATGGTCGAGCTTTTGTAGATCCCAAAAATTATATTTTGAAATTAATAATTATTTCCTCAGAAAAAGTTATTGTTTGGAAATGCAGCAGGTTTTTTGTCTTGCCTGTGACGATAGTCGCTGGAGGGGAGACATATGTATGGGAATCAGGCGGAGGCATCGTAAACACTTGGACATCTTGCTTCATATCTTTGTAAGCCTAAGTCCAAAGTCCATCAAATTTGGTCCAGTGGTAACTTATGATGAGTACTTACCAGTCACTCACCTGTCACCTGAACTTGACCACAATTTCATGGTCCAGTGACTTCATTTAAGTTTTTGAATTATGGCAGTTCCTCTGTAACCAGGCATGGTAGGATGACAGTGTTTGGTATATTGGTTGCTGATGAATAGTACATGACTGTCTGATAGTCACCTGACCTTGACCTCAATTTCATGGTCCAGCTACTACATTAAAGTTTTTGTATTAGGGCAGTTCATCTGTATCTATGCATGGTAGGATAACAATATTTGGTTTATAGGTTGCTGATGAGGCAAAAAAAAAAATGTGTGTTTCCGGTTACCTACCTATTTTTTTAAAGCCAAAATCCCGACCATAAAGTTTTTTTTTGTTTTTTTTTAACGAGGTTACTTCAAATCAGAAAACTCCCGGTATTGTTCCGAGTTTTAGTTCTATTTTCATACTTTTGCCCCAACATGGCAGCCATGCTGCAGGCATCAAGTGTGTTCGTGTTTACATGTAAGAAATGTAAACATATGAACACTTGTAACAAAATTGATCGCTCATTCAATGACTGTATACTATTAAAGGCTTTATAGGAAATTCTTGAAACTTTTTTTTTTTTTTAAATTTTTTTTTTTCCGTCATCAGTTACATACAGAGTTACATAAATGGTATAGCACAACATGACATATAAACAGTTTACACAAATTGATAATAGTACGTTTGTTATGAGCTATTTGTCAGTATTCAATTATCACAATTGTCCTGTATGTAATATGACAATGGTTGTTTTATATATATATATATATGAGAGAGAGAAATAGATGTAGAGAAAGGAGAGATTTAAAACAAAAAAAAATACAAACAAAAATAAGATTTTTGTTACACATTTGAAATACCTGTGATGCTTACAATATCTTTAAAAAAAATAGGAAAGAGATGAAGTGCTGGCTTGATGTCTGGTTTGGGGGGGTGTGGGGGAGGAGTGGATGTCCTGGTCTTAAAGTGATATGAATATACTTTGCAAAGGTGAATCTAGAGTATAATAAAGCGGGATATATTAAATTTCCAGGGACAATGAGATTTTTATTGAAGCATTGAAAACTATAACTTATGATGATAGACAGGCTTAAATATCGGTAAACAATACCTCAAATTTCCTCCAATTTGATTGAAATTCATTGAATATTTGTTTTTTCACGGATATCATCTTTTCAGTTTGATACATGTCTTTAAGTTTAGTTTTGAATACAGATAAAGATAGATGTTTTTTTAGACATCTTTGAGTGTATATGTAATATTTAATTATAAGTAGTATAAAGTTAAAAACATTCCCTCTGCAAGCATTTTCTGTATCACCAAAATGAATTTGTTTTAGAAAAAGACTGAAAATCTGAAACATTCTTATCTTTGAACCAACTTTCGATTTCATTAAGGAACTTCTGAATCCAGGGACAGTCCCATAAAATGTGTTCTATAGTTTCGTCTTGGTTATGACAAAAACTGCATGTTTGGCTGTCAAGAATCTTAATTTTTCCTAAAATATGATTTGTAACCAGTATACTGTGGTTAACTCTGAATTGTAACCATTGTAATTTTGTGTTTTTTGTGACAACAAATGGAAGCATATATATTTTGTGCCACTGATCGTGAGAAAGTTTGTAAATTTTTGTTAATTTTTGTTGTGCTGTTGGAATGATGTTATTTCTATTAAGTACATTATATATGTCTTTTGATCCCTTTTTATTATTCAAAATAATCCTTATGTATTTGGAATAAAAGGATTACATAATTTTCTTTTTTCCAGCACTTTGAAACAATACAACTTTGACATATCTTGAAGGCAACTAATAATACTATTAAATGTCATAAAATTTACCTTAATATTAAATATTTCTGAAAATTTTTCAAATGTGTAATATTTACCTTCCTCATCAACAAGATCATTTATATATCATGCCCTTTTTAAACCAATCTTGATAGAGTACAGCTCTATTTTCAATTTGTATATGTTTATTTAACCAAATCGGTGTTGACAAGTATATACATTTCCATGAAACCAGCACATCCTTCCAAAATTTGTTGGTAATTGTATTAATAGTTTTGTCTATATATGCTATTCCACATGAAAAAAGTGTTTCAAAATCTATACATGAGTTTACAATACTCTGCCACTTAC
The DNA here is from genome assembly GCA_944474755.1 of Limnoperna fortunei. Classification (NCBI taxonomy): domain Eukaryota; kingdom Metazoa; phylum Mollusca; class Bivalvia; order Mytilida; family Modiolidae; genus Limnoperna; species Limnoperna fortunei. The sequence continues at coordinate 2,723,483 of OX104117.1, read as the reverse complement.
TGTCACTTAACACCAATCTTCTTATCCAAGTTGTTTTTAATGCCATTATGAAATTCTTTACATTAATCATTCTTAACCCACCATCCCTGAACTCTTTTTCAACTACTTCTTTTCTAACTTTACTCAAAGGTGATTTCCAAACAAAATCTAATAACATGCATTCAATTTCGTGTATAGTTTCTTTATTTGAATTCTTGAAACTTACAAGCTTTACACCTCCAAAGGTATAAAAGATAAAGGTCCAAAAAAAAAATTGACCTACCTACCTATTTTATAATTCTATGTAACCAGAAACACACATTTTTTTTTGGTTCTGAAGAGTATATGACGGTCTTGCAGGTGTCACCTGACCTAGACCTCAATATCACAGTCCGTGGACTACTTTAAAGTTTTTGTATTAGGGCAGTTCCTGTGTAACTATGCTTAGGAGGGTGGCAATATTTGGTAAACAGGTTGCTGCTGAAGAGTACATGACTGTCTGGTAGGTGTCACCTGACCTTGACCTCAATTACATGGTCCAGCGACTGCGTTACAGTTTTTGTATTGGGGCAGTTCCTCAGTAGCTATGCATGGTAGGATGACAGTATTTGGTATACAGGCTGCTGCTGAAGAGTACATGACTGTCTGGCAGGAGTCATCTGACCTTGACCTTAATTTTACAGTCCAGCGAATATGTTAAAGTTTTTGGATTAACGCAGTTCTTCTTTAACCATGCATGGTAGGATGACAGCATTTGGTCAATAGGTTGCTAATGATTAGTACATGAGTGTCTGGTAGGTTTCAACTGACTATGACCTCAATTTCGTGGTCCAGTGACCACATTAAAGTTTTTGTATTAGGTCTGTTTCTCTGTAACCATGCATTGTATATTTTTAATAATAACAATTTAATGCTATTTACGTAATGCTTATGACGTAATTTTGTTTGTTACTGATGCAGGCTAGACATTTGTCTGTGTCCACACTTGTTCAGTTTGATAGGGCAATTTTAAATAAAAGTAAGTTAGTGTTTTTTGACAATATTCCACTAAACCTATGACTGCCAAAGTTTTGAAAACTTTTTGAGAATTGCTGCAACGTGTTTGAGACAATCAAATTTGCCGGTCTGGCTTAGTACATGGTAGTTTATAAAGTCCTCAAGTTGGCTACCTTTATCAATTAACACCAGTCACCTGAACAGGGGGACATTTTTTGAGCTCACCTGGACCGCAGGTCCATGTGAGCTTTTGCCATTACTTGGCGTCCATCGTCCGTCGTCTGTCGTACGTTGTAAAGTTTTTCAAAAATCTTCTCCTCTGAAACCACTGGGCCAATTTTTTTCAAACTTGGCCACAATCATCCTTAGGGTTCCTAGTTTCAAATTTGTACCCAGGGTGTTGATCAACAGACAAAGATGGCCACTGTTACTAAAAATAGAACATGGGTGTCAACACACATTTTTGATCATTATCTCAAAAATTATAATAGCTATAGAGAAAACCTTACTTTAAATTGATTAGCACATTAAGGTCTACAATAGTTGCTATTAGTGTGAAGTTGTGTATTGGCTTCTTGTAGGAGTTATTGCCCTTTAATGACGATTTTTGACAAAATTTTTGGCATTTACAATATAACTTGAAAATTATAACAGGTAGAGTGAAACTGTAAATGGCCAAAATGATCAGCAAAACAAGCCCTACAATTCATTTTTATGTATGAAATTGTCAGATGACTCCTTATATGAGTTATGGCCCTTAAATGACAATTTTTTATGAAATTTTCTGTATTTGTACGTAACTTAAAAACTATAACAGCTAGAGAAAAACTGTAAATAGCAAAAATGACCATCAATATAAGCCCTACAATTCACTTTATTAGTCTGAAACTGTCAGATGACTCCTTATAGGAGTTATTGCCCTTAAATGGCAATTTTTTGTCTCGCCTGCGACGAAAGTCGCTGGAGGCGAGACATATGTATGGGAATCCGGCGGCGGCGGCGTAAACACTTGACATCTTGCTTCATATATTTGTAAGCCCAAGCCCTAGGTCCATCAAATTTGGTCCAGAGGTAGCTTATGATGAGTACTTGCCAGTCAGTCACCTGTCACCTGACCTTGACCTCAATTTCACGGTCCAGCGACTACGTTAAAGTTTTTGGGTTACGACAGTTCCTCTGTAACTACGCATGGTAGGATGACAATATTTGGTGTATAGGTTGCTGATGACTAGTACATGACTGTCTGGTAGGTGTCACCTGACCTTGACCTCAATTTCACGGTCCAGCGACTATGTTAAAGTTTTTGGGTTACGACAGTTCCTCTGTAACTATGCATGGTAGGATGACAATATTTGGTGTATAGGTTGCTGATGGCTAGTACATGACTGTCTGGTAGGTGTCACCTGACCTTAACCTCAATTTCATGGTCCAGCGACTACGTTAAAGATTTTGGGTTACGACAGTTCCTCTGTAACCACGCATGGTAGGATGACAATATTTGGTATATAGGTTGCTGATGACTGGTACATGACTGTCTGGTAGGTGTCACCTGACCTTGACCTCAATTTCATGGTCCAGTGACTACGTTAAAGTTTTTGGGTTACGGCAGTTACTCTGTTACCACGCATGGTAGGATGACAATCTCTGGTATATAGGTTGCTGATGACTAGTACATGACTGTCTGGTAGGTTCCACCTGACCTTGACCTTAATTTCACGGTCCAGCGCCTACGTTAAAGTTTTTGGGTTACGACAGTTTCTCTATAACCACACATGGTAGGATGACAATATTTGGTATATAGGTTGCTAATGACTAGTACATGACTGTCTGGTAGGTGTCACTTGACCTTGACCTCAATTTCACGGTCCAGCGACTACATTAAAGTTTTTGGGTTTTGGCAGTTTCTCTGTAACTATGCATGGTAGGATGACAATATTTGGTATATAGGTTGCTGATGAATAGTACATGACTGTCTATTAGTTTCCACCTGACCTTGACCTCAATTTCACGGTCCAGCGACTACGTTAAAGTTTTTGGGTTACGGCTGTTCCCCTGTAACTATGCATGGTATGGTGACAATATTTCGTATACAGGCCGCTGCTGATATTTAATGCTATTTACGTAATGCTTATGACGAAATTTATTTTCATTACTGATGCGGAATGCAGGCGAGACATTTTTCTGTGTCCACACTTGTTTAATGAAATTTTCCGTTTTTGTCCTTAACTTGAAAACTATAGCAGCTAGATTAAAACTGTAAATTGTACAAATGATCAGCAATAAAAGCCCTACAATTCATGTACTTGGTCTGAAATTGTCAGATGACTCCTTATAGGAGTTATTGCCCTTAAATGACAGTTTTTCCATTTTCCATTTTTGTCCTTTAACTTGAAAACTAGCAGCTAGATTGAAACTGTAAATTGCACAAATGATCAGCAAAGCAAGGCCTACAAATAATTGCTTAGTCTGAAATTGCAAGCCGACTCTTTATAGGTGTTATTGACCTTTAATTATGAATTTGTAAAAAATGATCAGTTTTTGTCTCGCCTGCGACGAAAGTCGCTGGAGGCGAGACATATGTATGGGAATCCGGCGGCGGCGTAAACACTTGACATCTTGCTTCATATATTTGTAAGTCCAAGCCCTAGGTCCATCAAATTTGGTACAGAGGTAGCTTATGATGAGTACTTGCCAGTCAGTCACCTGTCACCTGACCTTGACCTCAATTTCACGGTCCAGCGACTACGTTAAAGTTTTTGGGTTACGGCAGTTCCTCTGTAACTACGCATAGTAGGATGACAATATTTGGTGTATAGGTTGCTGATGACTAGTACATGACTGTCTGGTAGGTGTCATCAGACCTTGACCTCAATTTCACGGTCCAGCGACTATGTTTAAGTTTTTGTGTTACTGCAGTTTCTCTGTAACTATGCATGGTAGGATGACAATATTTGGTATATAGGTTGCTGATGAATAGTACATGATTGTCTGGTAGGTGCCACGTGACCTTGACCTCAATTTCACGGTCCAGTGACTACGTTAAAGTTTTTAGGTTACTGCTGTTCCCCTGTCACCAAGCATGGTAGGATGACAATATTAGGTATATAGGTTGCTGATGAATAGTACATGATTGTCTGGTAGGTGTTACCTGACCTTGACCTCAATTTCGCGGTTCAGCAACTACGTTAAAGTTTTTGTATTTGGACAGTTCTTCTGTAACTATGCATAGTATGGTGACAATATTTGGTATACAGGCCGCTGCTCATAATTAAAGCTATTTACGTAATGCTTATGATGAAATTTATTTTCGTTACTGATGCGGAATTCAGGCGAGACGTTTGTCTGTGTCCACACTTGTTGTATTATAAATTAGTCTATAACACACCTAGAGTAAAACTGTTAATTTCTAAATTACCCTAAAGGACAAGGCCTACAAACCATTTAATTTTCAGAAATTGTCTGATGGCACATTATAGGAGTTAACCAAAATTTTTGAAGAAATGTTTAGTTTTTGCACAGTAACTTAAAAGCCATAACAACTAGACTGAAACTGTAAATTTCAAAAATTTAAATATAGTTGAAGTCATTTGGGTTCCAGGTGAACGATTACAGGCTCCTGAGAGCCTATAGTTTTATTATAAGTATGAAATTTACCATAATTCATAACTTTCTGAATCAGCTCTTGCACACATTTATATACACACATATATTAGTTGACCCCACAATAAAATCAAAGGTTTTCAATTAATGGACCATTCTATTTTGCATCCAGTGGATGACAGGTATCCTATTCCTAATTCCTCAGGCCACCATATAGGGAAAAGATGTTCACATCAACATTAACACCTACTGTTTATATTATAATAGTTTAAAGACACTATTATTGTATAAAAGTATACTGTTTCCATGTTTTGTTACCCCTGTTTACAAATTAATTTGAATATAATATTATGTAAACATAATGAATGGACCATGGTTTACTTGTGACTTTGAAACAATTTATAATGATTTAATGTCATTCAGTCCATTACAATGACGTTACGTTTGCTGACTTGTGGGGGAATTCCCGTATCCATGGGGGACTTTATATTGAAAGTGTCTGCGGATGATGAACTTCTGGCCTTCAGGAATTTCCGTGTACTACAATCGGTGTATATCATTGTCTGACAGACTTGGCGTAATACCTTTGGCTGTTGCCGACAAGATATTTCAAAAGATAATATTGTTTTAGCACTTAATTGTTTAATACAAACTAGTATTAGAAAAAAATTGCACTATATTGGCTGTTTTTAAATACATGAACTGTTTGTACAAGAAGAATATCCATCATTTGTATTTGTATCTAATTTTAACATAATGTATCCAAAATAAACATTTTATTAAACCTTTGTGGGGAAGTTGACCTAAAATATAGGAAAGCCAATTTATAAGGGACACTTTCCCTTGTAAAGTTAAGTTACAGAAAAATCCTATAACACTGCTGGTTATATGTTGCTGAAGAAGAGTAATTTTTTGTTATTATTGCTATTTTTGCATTTTTGCTATTTTTTTGACAGCAATGATACATGTAGATGAATAGACTGTAAACAGCATAAACCATCAGCAAGATGGAGGCCATTTAACTATTGCCGATAAAACTATAATAATGCATGGTTTACATTTAACTGATTGAATCATATCTGTCTTTCTAGGTTACCAGAAGTGCCACCAGACACACCAGAAACCAACCCATTACTGAGACGCACAAAACTGCCAGAATTTTCTAAAATAACTCCTGAAAATATCATAACAGGTGGAGCCAAGTCATCTATAGAGTTCGAGACAAAGTTATCAGATCATATTACTCAGTTAGCAGGTAAGATGCGCAATCATATAGTCAATGTCTGAACATAAACAATTACTAAGCAAAAACAAAAATCAGTTGCTAAAACTGAGAGAAAATTGAAGGTCAATTTGAAAGATGAAAGATGAGAAAAGTGTCTGTTCATTTCTACCTAGGAAATCCATGTAGATAGAATTTTTCTTCTTTTCATATTGTTTTTACATGTTAGTTGCCATTGTTATAGTGTTTAGATTTAAAAAGAGGAGAAAATTCAAAAAGAAACCTCACAATTCAATATATCACTATAGAGGAGACAATCCAAACAGAAAACCTCACAATTCAATATATCACTAAAGTGGAGACAATCCAAACAGAAAGTCTCACAATTCAATATATCACTAAAGTGGAGACAATCCAAACAGAAAGTCTCACAATTCAATATATCACTAAAGTGGAGACAATCCAAACAGAAAACCTCACAATTCAATATATCACTAAAGTGGAGACAATCCAAACAGAAAGTCTCACAATTCAATATATCACTAAAGTGGAGACAATCCAAACAGAAAACCTCACAATTCAATATATCACTAAAGAGGAGACAATCCAAACTGAAAGTCTCACAATTCAATATATCACTAAAGTGGAGACAATCCAAACAGAAAACCTCACGATTCAATATATCACTAAAGTGGAGACAATCCAAACAGAAAGTCTCACAATTCAATATATCACTAAAGTGGAGACAATCCAAACAGAAAACCTCACAATTCAATATATCACTAAAGTGGAGACAATCCAAACAGAAAACCTCACATTTCAATATATCACTAAAGTGGAGACAATCCAAACAGACAGTCTCACAATGCAATAAATCACTTAAGAGGAGACAATCCAAACAGAAAACAATTCTATATATAACTCAAAATCTAAAATTACTTATAAATTAACAAAAAAATAATTGACAATTAAAGTTCATTTTTCCTTCGGAAGAAAAAATCAGGGCTTTCCACATCAAGCGACATTTTTAACACCGCAGCGTAAAAAAAATAGTTTTTTTCTATATAAAAGTCCATAACTGCATAAAATATACGTGAAACGTAACAGCAAAACATGCAAAAAAGACATGTCACATCCTAGGCTCGAACCGACGATGTCAGTATTGCTAAGCAGCGATCTATCCACTGCGCCACGGAAGCCTGTTGTTAATATATCAAATTTTGACGTATATATACCTACTATGTGTTTTCTACATTTAAAATACAAAGACATTTTGTAATGTTTTCGTGTATTTACAACTGAAATAAATAAGAAAGACAGAAATTTGTATGATTTTTATTTATGAAATACATATAGAACGCTTTGATCTGAATGGGCAGCGTCTGATGTCACGTGACAATGCTATTATATTATCGTGGACTTAGTTTTAAATAAACCACTTGGGGGGCGGCCGTTAGACAGATAACATGGATATCACGATATACATAAAAGTATCATCAAAATTACATTTCGCGACGTCAACAGTGATGGTGTTGGTTACGTTTAATGAATACGAAAATCGTTCGTAACAGACGAGACACATCGCGTGGATTTTATTGTGATTTCAAAATAAATGCAAGTACAAAACATGTTTGTTTCAGCTAGAACAACTCACGAAGAGACGATACAGATGTAGATTTCAAGGATTTATCAATGCACAAAAATTCAACCGATGAAATCGAGGGGGTCCCGATGGGGTCTCGACATTTGATTTTTTCTGCCGATTTTCGAGTTTGTTGACATTTATGCACATCCGAGATACTTGGTTGGGGTAAAATCGACATTCTAAATCAATTGGCACCATTTTCGAAAAGCTAGGATTTATGGTTTTTCTGAAAATCGCGATTTTTGCATAAAAAACCCATCTTCAACTTTCATGACCTGGAAATTGTTTTATCTTTCTTCAGAACGATTTCTACTGTAGCGACAATTCAAGGACATCGACCTGAACGATTTGGTGTCCATTTTGTTTCACCATTCTCTGTGGTCTAGGATGAAATCTGCACACTACATTCTTATGGGGTCCCTTAGAAACACCCCCCCCCCCCCCCTTAATTTTTGATGGTTGGTGGAATACCCTAAAATTCCCCATGTTTTGCCCATGCCTGGCACTAAATTTCCTTGCGACATGTAGCAAGCTAAAAAATACAAAGCGAATCGAAAGGTACAAAAATTCACATGTCGTTGTACTGAAACACAGGTGACCTTGACCTTTGACCTTGTGACCTTGGGCAAGGTCAAGGTGAAAGTTGACATTTTTCTTATTACAAGTTATTGCCTATCTTTTACCGTTTCAAGGGAATAGCCATGGCAAGACAATGTCAAAATTTAGAACGTTACCTTGACCTTTGGCCTTGTGTCCATTTCCAAGGTCAAGGTCAATAATGACATGGCATAGATCACAATTTCAATGACCGGTCACATGTACAAAATATCAAAGCGTCACACAACAAAAAATGAGCTGTCCAGACTTGGCGGAAGAATTTTTCCGTAAAATAATAATAAGAAAAATAATAAACAGAAGAAATACAATAAGGGCTTTCCGTCGGAAGACGGGAAAGCCCTTAATAATAATAAACAGACGAATAACAGGAAGGGTTTCCACTCGGAAAGTGGAAACCCTTAATAATAATAATAATAATTAAAGATCAACTGTTCGGTTGAACATTTGAGGGTCTTTCCATATTAATTTTAATTTTGTATTACATGATCAAATTTAAAATAATCATCTTTTTGCAAAATGTTATAGCTTTGCTATAAATATTTAAAATAGAAATTATTTTATATTATTTGCTTCAGATTGGCATTCTAAGAGAGAGAAAAGTTTTATACAACTTTTAACGCCATGTCTTTATTTACTCGTAATTATTAATAGAACATTTTAGGACGAAAATAATTTCAATATCCTTAAAAATAGCAAAGGCCAAAAACTAGTACGTGACCTTGACCCATACAAGTTTTCAAGGTCAAAGGGCATGAGGGTCTATGGTGAAGACCCCATGCCTCTATCAATAATAGTTAATGAGTTACAAGTGAAAAACCAATAAGTTACATATATAATGGGAGATAACTCCTAAAAACTGAAGTCAAATCCTTTTTCTGTATGTGACAAAGTTGCTCCTTTAAAAGATCAACATTTTGCACTCTTTAGTTTCCCTCTATCATCAATAGTTAATGACTTATTTGTGAAAAACCAATAAGTTACATATATAATGGGAGGTAACTCCTATAAAATGAAGTCAAATAATTTTCCTGTAAATGTGACAAAGTTGCACCATTAAGAGGGCATGATTTCGCACTCTTTTGTTTCCCTTTATCATTAATGGTTAATGAGTAACTTGTGAAAAACCAATAAGTTACATATATAATGGGAGATAACTCCTATAAAATGAAGTCAAATCCTTTTTCTGTAAAGGTAACAAAGTTGCTCCTTTAAGAGATCAACATTTTGCACTCTTTGGTTTCCATTTGTCATTAACAGTTAATGAGGTACATGCGAAAAACCAATAAATTACATAAATTATGGGAGATAACTCCTGTAAGATGACTTCAAATCCTTTTCCTGTAAATGTGACAAAGTTGCTCCTTTAAAAGAACAACATTTTGCACTCTTTAGTTTCCCTTTATCATCAATAGTTAATGAGTAACATGTGAAAAACCAATAAGTTACATATATAATGGGAGATAACTCATATAAAATGAAGTCAAATCCTTTCCTTGTAAATGTAACAAAGTTGCTCCATTAAAAGTCCAACATTTTGCACTCTTCAGTTTCCTTTTATCATTAATAGTTAATGAGTAACATGTGAAAACCAATCAGTTACATATATAATGGGAGATAACTCCTATAAAATGAAACCAAATCCTTTCCCTGCAAATGTAACAAAGTTGCTCCTTTAAAAGACCAACATTTTGCACTCTTTAGTTTCCCTTTATCATTAATAGTTAATGAGTATAATGTAAAAAACCAATAAGTTACATATATAATGGGAGATAACTCCTATAAAGTGAAGTCAAATCCTTTCCCTGTAAATGTAACAAAGTTGCTCCTTTCAGAGATCAACATTTAGCACTCTTCGTTTCCCTGTACCATTAATAGTTAATGAATAACGTGTGAAAAACCAATAAGTTACATATATAATGGGAGATTACTCCTATAAAATGAAGTCAAATCCTTTCCCTGCAAATGTAACAAAGTTGTTCCTTTATCAGACCAACATTTTGCACTCTTTAGTTTCCCTGTACCATTAATAGTTAATGAGTAACGTGTAAAAAACCAATAAGTTACATATATAATGGGAGATAACTCCTATAAAATGAAGTCAAATCCTTTCCCTGCAAATGTAAAAAAGTTGCTCCTTTAAAAGACCAACATTTTGCACTCTTTAGTTTCCCTTTATCATTAATAGTTAATGAGTAACATGTAAAAAACCAATAAGTTACATATACAATGGGACATAACTCCTATAAAATGAAGTCAAATTACTTCCCTTCAAATGTGACAAAGTTGCGTCTTAATAAGACGAACATTTTACTCTCAATAAGTGTTTATCAATCTTTTATCGTTTCAAAGGAGTAGCGGACACAAGCAAATGTCAAAATTTAGGAAGTGACCTTGACCTTTGACCTTGTGTCCATTTTCAAGGTCAAAGGTCATGATGGTCTAAAGTGAAGACCCCAGGCCTCTATCTCGTTTAGTTGTTCAGATTTGTTTGAATATCACTTACTACTTTTATTTAAAGGGAGATAACTCCTATAAGATGTCATCAGAACCCTTCAATCAATCTGTCCCAAAGTTGCGCAAGGATATAGGACACATTTTGGTAAAGATTTGGTATTGCTATCTTTTTTGGTTTAGGAGGAGTAGCAGGAACAAGCTTTTTAGTAAAAGGGGAGACAACTCCGTAAAGAAAAAGGGTGCGGTCAGTCAGGGTGAACTGCGAAAGCGCAATTGGTAACCGACATCATATATAAAATATCAAAGCGACATGTCGCGAAGTGAAAAACCAGACATCGAAATAAGTTGGCGGAAGAAAAGAGAAAATAATAATAATAATTGAAGATCAACTGTTCAGTTGAACATTTGAGGGTCTTTCCATATTAATTTTAATTTTGTATTACATTATGACATTTAAAATAATCATCTTTTTGCATAATGTTATAACTGCTATAAATATTTAAAATAGAAATTATTTTATATTATTTTCTACAGATTGGCATTCTAAGAGAGATAACTCTTATAAAAGTTTTATGTAACTTTTAACGCCATGTCTTTATTTACTCTTAATTATTAATAAAACATTTTAGGACGAAAATAATTTCAATATCTTTAAAAATAGCAACGGTCAAAAACTAGTACGTGACCTTGACCCATTCAAGTCTTCAAGGTCAAAGAGCATGAGGGTCTATGGTGAAGACCCCATGCCTCTATCATTAATAGTTAATGAGTTACAAGTGGAAAAACCAATAAGTTACATATATAATGGGAGATAACTCCTATAAAATGAAGTCGAATCCTTTTCCTGTAAATGTGAGAAAGTTGCTCCTTTAAGAGATAAACATTTTGCACTCTTTAGTTTCCCTCTATCATTAATTGTTAATGAGTACCATGTGAAAAACCAATAGGTTAAATATGTAATGGAAGATAACTCCTATAAAATGAAGTCAAATCCTATATTTTTAAATGTAACAAAGTTGCTCCTTTAAGAGATCAACATTTTGCACTCTTTAGTTTCCCTTTATCATTAATAGTTAATGAGTACCATGTGAAAAACGAATCAGTTACATATATAATGGGAGATAACTCCTATAAAATGAAGTCAAATCCTTTCCCTATAAATGTAACAAAGTTGCTCCTTTTAAAGACCAACATTTTGCTCTCTTTAGTTTCCCTTTATCATTAATAGTTAATGAGTAACATGTAAAAAACCAATAAATTACACATATAATGGGAGATAACTCCTATAAAATGAAGTCAAATCCTTCCCTGTAAATGTGACAAAGTTGCCCCTTTAAGAGATCAACATTTTGCACTCTTTAGTTTTCCTCTATCATTAATAGTTAATGAGTAACATGTGAAAAACCAATCAGTTACATATATAATGGGAGATGACTCCTATAAAATGAAGTCAAATTACTTCCCTCCAAATGAGACAAAGTTGCGTCTTAATAAGGCGAATATTTTACTCTAAATAAGTGCTTATCTATCTTTTACCCTTTCAAAGGAGTAGAGGACACAAGCAAATGTCAAAATTTAGAACGTGACCTTGACCTTGTGTCCATTTTCAAGGTCAAAGGTCATGATGGTCTAAAGTGAAGACCCCAGGCCTCTATCTCTTTTTTTTGCTGAGATTTGTTTAAATATCACTTACTACTTTTATTTAAAGGGAGATAACTCCTATAAGATGTCGTCAGAACCCTTCAATCAATCTGTCCCAAAGTTGCGCAAGGCTATAAGACACATTTTGGTAAAGGTTTGGTATTGCTATCTTTTTTGGTTTAGGAGGAGTAGCAGGAACAAGCTTTTTAGTAAAAGGGGAGAAAACTCCTTAAAGGAAAAGGGTGCGGTCAGTCAGGGTAAACTGCGAAAGCGCAATGGGTAACCGATATCAGATATAAAATATCAAAGCGAAGTGAAAAAACCAGACATCGAAATAAGTTGGCGGAAGAAAAGAGAAAATAATAATAATAATAAATATAGGTTCAATCGTTCTAAAGAACGATTAATAGGCTTTCCACTTCAAAAGAAGACCTTAAATAAATGACCTTGAAACCAAAAAGCTAAGAAACATACGTAATTTGTCTATAGCAATTAATAAGAACAAAAATTATTAAAAAACTATTTAGATATCTTTAAACATAAGAAAGGTCATTAAATAGGACGTAAGAAAACTTGAATGACCTTGACAACTGATCTTTTAATCTACGTAAATATTACTTATAGGCAATAGCATTAAAAGAAGAAGCCATTCAAAATACATAGTACCATGAAAAACATTTATAAAGGACTTTGACCTTGACTTTTACATCATGACCTTGACCATGCTGAAGGTCAACAGTGATCAACATTGAAGATTTTATGCCAATATCTCTTAAAGTCATTAAGATATGACTACTTATAATATATACAAAAAATTAGAAAATGACCTTGACCTTTGACCTTGTATTTGTTTTCAAGGTCAAGGGTCCTAATGATCCATAGTGAAGACCCCATGCCTCTATTATCAATAGTTGATAAGTAATTAATGAAAAACTAATTATCAATGGTTGTTATGGGGGATAACTCCTATAAGATGAAGCCGGATCCTTTCCCTCTAAATAGAAAAAAGTTGCGCCTTTATGAGACCAACATTTTATCCATTATAACTTATAGCCTATCTTTTACCGTTTCAAAGTAATAGCGATGACAAGACAATGCCAAAATTTCAAACGTGACCTTGACCTTTGACCTTGTGTCCATTTTCAAGGTCAAGGTCAATGATGACCAATGATATAAGGTTTCATATATATATCTGTTATAGTTACTGAGATATAGTGATATAATGCAATTCACAATACATTTTATTGGTCTAGGGGAGATAACTCTTATAAAAATGTCAAATAAAAAAAGTGACGATTCAAGATCTTAGTATGATACACATTTTGGTAAAGGTTTCAGTTCTCTATCTATTATAGTAAAGGAGGAGATCTGCACACAACCAAGGGTCAAAAATTAGAACATGACCTTGACCTTTGACCTTGTGACCTTTTTCAAGGTCAAGGTCAATGATGACCAACTGTGAAATATCTAGTCTATATCACCTCTGGTTCATGAGTTACAATGGTACAATTTTTACTTCCAATAAATAAGGGGAAATAACTCCTACAAGGAGTCGTCAAAATACTTTGCGCGATATGTAACAAATTGTCGCAATCCATAGCTGACCATTTTGCAACAACTTTTATTGCGAAATCTTCTACAGTTTCATAGTTTATCTGCACACAAGCTTTTCTGTAACAGGGGAGATAACTCTGTAAAGAACAAGTGTTCGGTGTGACAGGGTCAACTGCGAAAGCGTAATGTCTTATACATCCATAGTACAAAATGTCTTTACGACATGTCGCGAAACAAAATTTATAATGGGAAAAGAAAACTTGGCGGAAAAAAATAAGAATAATAATAATAATAATAATAAGAAACAGAAGAATAACAAGAAGGCTTTCCACTCGGAAAGTGGAAAGCCTTAATAATCAGAACAATAACTATAGGTCTTTCCACAGAAAGGTGGAAAGACCTAATAATCAGAACAATAACTATAGGTCTTTCCACAGAAAGGTGGAAAGATCTAATAATAATAATAATAATCAGAACAATAACTATAGGTCTTTCCACAGAAAGGTGGAAAGACCTAATAATAATAATAATAATCAGACGAAATACTGTAAGGTCTTTCCTTCTGTGGAAGGGAAAGACCTTAATAATAATCAGACGAAATACAGTAAAGGTTTAAAGATCTAATAATAATAAGAAGAAACAGACTAATAACAATAAGTCTTTCCACTGGAAAGTGGAAAGCCTTAATAATAATAATAAGAAACAGACAAAATGCAGTAAGTCTTTCCACTTGGAAAGTGGAAAGCCTTAAATACTAGTATCGACATAATTATCATTACTGACTTGAGACATTCACATAAAACTGGCTTTATCTTCTCCAATATATGCCCCAGCTTTCCTCTTACTGGTTTAATCCTCCCCCTGTTTATGTCCGATCCGATTCCTGTGACTGGTTTAATCCTCCCCTATGTATACCCCAACAGATTCCTATGACTGGTTTTATCCTCCCCTATGTATGCCTCAACAGATTCCTATGACTGGTTTAATCCTCCCCTATGTATGCCCCAACCAATTCCTATGACTGGTTTAATCCTCCCCTATGTATGCCTCAACTGATTCCTATGACTGGTTTAATCCTCCCCTATGTATGCCCCAACAGATTCCTATGACTGGTTTAATCCTCCCCCTATGTAAACCCCAACAGATTCCTATGACTGGTTTTATCCTCCCCTATGTATGCCCCAACAGATTCCTATGACTGGTTTAATCCTCCCCCTATGTATACCCCAACAGATTCCTATGACTGGTTTTATCCTCCCCTATGTATGCCTCAACCAATTCCTATGACTGGTTTAATCCTCCCCTATGTATGCCTCAACCAATTCCTATGACTGGTTTAATCCTCCCCTATGTATGCCCCAACTGATTCCTATGACTGGTTTAATCCTCCCCCTATGTATACCCCAACAGATTCCTATGACTGGTTTTATCCTCCCCTATGTATGCCTCAACAGATTCCTATGACTGGTTTAATCCTCCCCTATGTATGCCTCAACTGATTCCTATGACTGGTTTAATCCTCCCCTATGTATGCCCCAACAGATTCCTATGACTGGTTTTATCCTCCCCTATGTATGCCTCAACAGATTCCTATGACTGGTTTAATCCTCCCCCTATGTATGCCTCAACTGATTCCTATGACTGGTTTAATACTCCCCCTATGTATGCCCCAACAGATTCCTATGACTGGTTTAATACTCCCCCTATGTATGCCCCAACCAATTCCTATGACTGGTTTAATCCTCCCCCTATGTATACCCCAACAGATTCCTATGACTGGTTTAATCCTCCCCCTATGTATGCCTCAACTGATTCCTATGACTGGTTTAATACTCCCCCTATGTATGCCCCAACCAATTCCTATGACTGGTTTAATCCTCCCCCTATGTATACCCCAACAGATTCCTATGACTGGTTTTATCCTCCCCTATGTATGCCTCAACAGATTCCTATGACTGGTTTAATCCTCCCCTATGTATGCCTCAACTGATTCCTATGACTGGTTTAATCCTCCCCTATGTATGCCTCAACTGATTCCTATGACTGGTTTAATCCTCCCCCTATGTATACCCCAACAGATTCCTATGACTGGTTTTATCCTCCCCTATGTATGCCTCAACAGATTCCTATGACTGGTTTAATCCTCCCCTATGTATGCCCCAACTGATTCCTATGACTGGTTTAATCCTCCGCCTATGTATACCCCAACAGATTCCTATGACTGGTTTTATCCTCCCCTATGTATGCCTCAACAGATTCCTATGACTGGTTTAATCCTCCCCTATGTATACCCCAACAGATTCCTATGACTGGTTTTATCCTCCCCTATGTATGCCTCAACAGATTCCTATGACTGGTTTAATCCTCCCCTATGTATGCCCCAACAGATTCCTATGACTGGTTTAATCCTCCCCCTATGTATGCCCCAACTGATTCCTATGACTGGTTTAATCCTACCCCTATGTATGCCTCAACAGATTCCTATGACTGGTTTAATCCTCCCCTATGTATGTCCCAACAGATTCCTGTGACTGGTTTAATCCTCCTCCTATGTATGCCTCAACTGATTCCTGTGACTGGTTTAATACTCCCCCTATGTATGCCCCAACAGATTCCTATGACTGGTTTAATCCTCCCCTATGTATGCCTCAACTGATTCCTATGACTGGTTTAATACTCCCCCTATGTATGCCCCAACCAATTCCTATGACTGGTTTAATACTCCCCCTATGTATGCCCCAACTGATTCCTTTGACTGGTTTAATCCTCCCCTATGTATGCCTCAACTGATTCCTATGACTGGTTTAATACTCCCCCTATGTATGCCCCAACAGATTCCTATGACTGGTTTAATCCTCCCCCTATGTATGCCCCAACAGATTCCTTTGACTGGTTTAATCCTCCCCTATGTATGCCCCAACTGATTCCTATGACTGGTTTAATCCTCTCCCTATGTATGTCCCAACAGATTCCTGTGACTGGTTTAATACTCCCCCTATGTATGCCTCAACTGATTCCTATGACTGGTTTAATACTCCCCCTATGTATGTCCCAACAGATTCCTGTGACTGGTTTAATACTCCCCCTATGTATGTCCCAACAGATTCCTGTGACTGGTTTAATCCTCCCCCTATGTATGTCCCAACAGATTCCTGTGACTGGTTTAATCCTCTCCCTATGTATGCCCCAACTGATTCCTTTGACTGGTTTAATCCTCCCCTATGTATGCCTCAACTGATTCCTATGACTGGTTTAATCCTCCCCTATGTATGCCCCAACCAATTCCTATGACTGGTTTTATCCTCCCCTATGTATGCCTCAACAGATTCCTATGACTGGTTTAATCCTCCCCTATGTATACCCCAACTGATTCCTATGACTGGTTTAATCCTCCCCCTATGTATACCCCAACTGATTCCTATGACTGGTTTAATCCTCCCCTATGTATGCCTCAACTGATTCCTATGTCTGGTTTAATACTCCCCCTATGTATGCCCCAACCAATTCCTATGACTGGTTTAATCCTCCCCCTATGTATGCCCCAACTGATTCCTTTGACTGGTTTTATCCTCCCCAATGTATGCCTCAACAGATTCCTATGACTGGTTTAATCCTCCCCCTATTTATGCCCCAACAGATTCCTTTGACTGGTTTAATCCTCCCCTATGTATGTCCCAACAGATTCCTATGACTGGTTTAATCCTCCCCCTATGTATGTCCCAACAGATTCCTGTGACTGGTTTAATCCTCCCCTATGTATGCCCCAACAGATTCCTGTGACTGGTTTAATCCTCCCCCTATGTATGCCCCAACCAATTCCTATGACTGGTTTAATCCTCCCCCTATGTATGCCCCAACTGATTCCTTTGACTGGTTTAATCCTCCCCCTATGTATGCCTCAACTGATTCCTATGACTGGTTTAATACTCCCTCTATGTATGCCCCAACTGATTCCTATGACTGGTTTAATACTCCCCCTATGTATGCCTCAACTGATTCCTATGACTGGTTTAATACTCCCCCTATGTATGCCCCAACAGATTCCTATGACTGGTTTAATCCTCCCCTATGTATGCCCCAACCAATTCCTATGACTGGTTTAATCCTCCCCCTATGTATCCCCCAACTGATTCCTTTGACTGGTTTAATCCTCCCCTATGTATGCCTCAACTGATTCCTATGACTGGTTTAATACTCCCCCTATGTATGCCTCAACAGATTCCTATGACTGGTTTAATCCTCCCCTATGTATGCCTCAACAGATTCCTATGACTGGTTTAATCCTCCCCTATGTATGCCCCAACCAATTCCTATGACTGGTTTAATCCTCCCCCTATGTATGCCCCAACTGATTCCTGTGACTGGTTTAATCCTCCCCTATGTATGCCCCAACCGATGATTGCTAGTTATGTGTGACAGGTTAAAGGTCAACTAAACAGACATACAGGAAGATATAAATGCCCCAAAAAACTACTGTACATAACCAACTGAAGGCACCCTTTTTCAATGAAAACTTCCCAGTATTTAATTTAAAGTACAACATAAACAATCAAATACAAATTTCTGAAGTCAAGGAAAACAAAACAATAGAAGTGAAACAAAGGATAGAAACATTTGAAGGTCAAATCACCTGGCATCTAGAAGGTCAATCATACAATACACTGACATAGACTACCCAGGTAATAGGCAAAATGACACTTAATTTTCCCATGGAAAAAATTCCTTCTAATATGAATATACACATAAATTAGCTTAAATAGATTAAATATGTAATGTTTATTAATTATAGCTGTACCTTTGAAAATAAAAAAAAATATACATGGAATTACGTGTCAAAGTATTTTGTTCTTAAATGAAATATTAATGCAGGTGTAAGATGTTAATTATTTTGATTACAGATGTCCATTACCCAAAGACATTTGACTCTGTACTTAAACCTATAGAAGAAATCACAGTTCAGTTAAATTATGTATGGCGTACTGCACGGAACTTAGGTTATGTTAAAGATGCCAAGTTTAAAGTGGCGTTTCAGAGGGTAAGTAAACCATATGGCAGTGGTTTGTAAATATAACTTATATAATATTGATGGAAAAATCTGCACACCACTGCAAGTGTTCAAAATCTGCACACACCTGCTAGTAAACATTGAACAAGGAGAGAATTTGTCGCCAAAATAATGTTCAATTTTTGTCTCGCCTGTGACGATAGTCGCTGGAGGTGAGACATATATATTTGGGAATCCGGTGACATAAACACCTGACATTTTGCTTTATATCTTTGTAAGCCTAACCCCTAGGTCCATCAAATTTGGTCCAGTGGTAGCTTATGATGATTACTTGCCAGTTATGCACCTGTCACCTGACCTTGACCTCAATTTCATGGTCCAGTGGTAGCTTATGATGATTACTTGCCAGTCATGCACCTGTCACCTGACCTTGACCTCAATTTCATGGTCCAGTGGTAGCTTATGATGATTACTTGCCAGTCATGCACCTGTCACCTGTCCTTGACCTCAATTTCATGGTCCAGTGGTAGCTTATGATGATTACTTGCCAGTCATGCACCTGTCACCTGTCCTTGACCTCAATTTCATGGTCC
Organism: Limnoperna fortunei; assembly: GCA_944474755.1. Taxonomy (NCBI): domain Eukaryota; kingdom Metazoa; phylum Mollusca; class Bivalvia; order Mytilida; family Modiolidae; genus Limnoperna; species Limnoperna fortunei. Next base: position 2,704,176 of record OX104117.1, on the reverse strand, counting down.
AGTGGTAGCTTATGATGATTACTTGCCAGTCATGCACCTGTCACCTGTCCTTGACCTCAATTTCATGGTCCAGTGGTAGCTTATGATGATTACTTGCCAGTCATGCACCTGTCACCTGTCCTTGTCCTCAATTTCATGGTCCAGTGGTAGCTTATGATGATTACTTGCCTCAATTTCCAGTGACTACATTTAAGTTTTTGGATGAGAAGAGTTCCTATGTAACCATAGTATGACAAAATTTGGTGTATAGGTTGCTGATGAATAGTGCATGATCTTGACCTCAATTTCACAGTCCAGGGAGGGGCCTCAGTGACCGAGTGGTCAAGGTAGTTCGTCTACTATTGATCACGTGGTCTGTCAACACTGAGATTGCAGGTTCGACTCTCACTGCAGGTAGGGTGTACTCGACTCCAATTTTAATTGACAAGGATTGCCAGTTTTGCTACCTCAGGTCTGGGGTTTTCTCCGGGTACTCTGGCTTCCTTATCACCAATTTTAGCTATAAATGGCAACATAGGCTGATTATCCCAAAAGAACCTACAAATGTAAATAGTGTGATATTATGGAATAAACTCATAACGATGAAGGAAAACTGCATTTGTAAAAGTGTTTTCAATTGGGATTACTATAAATGCCTAAACAATTGGTCATTAGACATCAAAGCTATCTTGACTTGTATAGGTTTGGTCAAAAACTTTCAGTATAAAATACCATTTGCTTTATCAGAAGAAAAACTCCTGAAAAAGTGCAACACTTTGTGAAAAAATGACATAGTTCTTAAACTGAAATTATATAAAATAGTTACAACATGATAATGGCTGTAAAAACTGTGTTGAACTTATCTTATGTGAATGTTCAGTGTTAGCTCAATTCAGCTGTGGCATCCTCCTGTTAAGAATTTAAACTGGTAGATTTTTTGGTGAAGCTGAATCACACAGACTTTATAAACTATGCCATGAAAATAGTGTAGAAAATGAATTTCATTTTCTTTTAACTGCCAGTTTTACCATGCTACAAGCTGAATACTTGTGTAACATGAAGAATTTTTGCATTCTTTCAAAGTTGAAACAGTTCAGACTTCTTTTATATCAGCATCTTAGCAGATCACAAGCTTTTGTAAAGTGAAAACATTTTTATATATGAATACTCACATTTAGATCAGTTCACTTTTAGTCACTAATTAAAAATATAATTTCTTCAGATTTGTTAAATGATTACAAATCTGAAGAAATTATGTTGTAGTGACTAAAAGGTCCAAATTGTGTTATATTTATGTATTATTGTTTGAAATTAACACTATAATTAACAATTAAGTTAGTCAGTAGATGTTATTTCAAAGATGGGTTATAAAGGGAAGTAATTGGGAATTACAATGCAGTTTTTGTATCATCTATGTGTTTGTCAGCAAGGTAAATTTTCAGTATTGTACAGTACATGTATTACCACTTAGTATCTTAGTTTGATTGTTTGAATGATGTTTAATGCCATTTTCAGCAATTTTTCAGCTATCATGGCGTCCAGTTTTTATTGAGGGATGAAGCCGGAGTACCCGGAGAAAACCCCAGATCTGCGATAGCAAAACTGACAATCCTTGTCATATTAAGATTGGAGTGGAGTACACCCTGCCCACAGTGACAATCGAACCCACAATCTCAGTGTTGACAGACCATGTGATCAATAGTAGACGAACTACCTTAACCACTCGTCCACCAAGGCCCCTCTTAGTTTGAAAGAACTTGTATTATGAAATATAATATGATTTGAGACCAATATCCTTGTAAGTGATAAACTAGTGAACAGCACATGACAAAGTAGGCATGACATGGCTGTTCTGAATTACTCCTACTGGAATTCACATTGGTCTAATGTAGTAGACACACATATCGCATTCTATTGTGTAGTTGCTAATTATAACTATTATTTCAATAAGCATGTAGATTTGTGTAATTACTGAAACAGCCACACGTGGGGACAGTTTCTGCATTTGTGAATATGAATAATGTACTATAATTGTCTTATTGAAATTGAAATTTTTCACAGAGACTTCAGTTTATTATTGTTTTAACATGGAAGGTCATTTATGTTGCTTTGTTTTATTTCCTAATCATCTTATACCTGAATTCACACTGAGAAATCCTGTTTATGTCATAGCTTTTGTAGTTTTTGAAATTCTGTTATCGTACAGTGGATTCCTTTTAATTGCATAACCAATTTGTCAGAGAAAAATATACAATTAACAGGAAGGCAAATTTTTAACAGAAAATATAAAGTTTTCAGTTTTTAATTGTCTAATCAAAACCTATGTTTATCTTGAAAAAACAAGTACAATATTCAAGAAGGTTGTCAAAACATGCTTTGATAATTCTAGTGCAAGACACTGTTGTTATCTTTTTAGGAAAATGTAATTTTTTGACAAGTACTAAGTCCATTTCTGGATAATTTTATATAATAAACAGGATTTTTTGTATTTCTTGTTTATGCAATTAACAGAAATTTGTAACATGGAGAGTATAAGAAATGGTTTGGTGTTTAAAGGTTGTATGCAATTAACAGAAATTTTTAACATGGAGAGTATAAGAAATGGTTTGGTGTTTAAAGGTTGTATGCAATTAAGAGAAATACGCAATTAGCAGTCAGATATGCAATTAAGTGGAATCCACTGTATTGGAAAAAATCAAATATTGATAAATATTGTTATATTTTTATAGCTGTTTTATAATTTCAGACAAGCAGACAGATCACAGAAGCTAAATTAGAACGATGGTTAAATGAGACTTTATATAATGCAGTGAAGGTTAGTCTAACAGGTGGCAAATTGGTAGATTGTACTTCAATTAAAAATGAGAGTTTAGTAATATAGCTGACCACAGGATATAACAGGCTAAAGTCAGGCAAAGTTTTCAAGTTCTCGGATTGAATGTTTCACACAAAAATGTTAAAATTAGTATCAATAAAAATGGCCAAAAAATGTTCCCTCTTATGCCTGACTGAATGCCAAGTAAAGAACATTCTGGAAGTAGTGTCGGTGTATCTGGAAGTTTTGTTGGTGTATCTGGAAGTTGTGTTGGTGTATCTGGAAGTTGTGTTGGTGTATCTGGAAGATGTGTTGGTATATCTGGAAGTTGTGTTGGTGTATCTGGAAGATGTGTTGGTGTATCTGGAAGTTGTGTTGGTGTATCTGGAAGTTGTGTTGGTGTATCTGGAAGTTGTGTTGGTGTATCTGGAAGTTGTGTTGGTGTATCTGGAAGTTGTGTTGGTGTATCTGGAAGTTGTGTTGGTGTATCTGGAAGATGTGTTGGTATATCTGGAAGTTGTGTTGGTGTATCTGGAAGTTGTGTTGGTGTATCTGGAAGTTGTGTCGGTGTATCTGGAAGTTGTGTTGGTGTATCTGGAAGTTGTGTTGGTGTATCTGGAAGTTGTGTTGGTGTATCTGGAAGTTGTGTTGGTGTATCTGGAAGTTGTGTTGGTGTATCTGGAAGTTGTGTTGGTGTATCTGGAAGTCGTGTCGGTGTATCTGGAAGTTGTGTTGGTGTATCTGGAAGTTGTGTTGGTGTATCTGGAAGTTGTGTTGGTGTATCTGGAAGTTGTGTTGGTGTATCTGGAAGTAGTGTTGGTGTATCTGGAAGTAGTGTTGGTGTATCTGGAAGTTGTGTTGGTGTATCTGGAAGTTGTGTTGGTGTATCTGGAAGTTGTGTTGGTGTATCTGGAAGTGGTGTATCTGGAAGTGGTGTATCTGGAAGTTGTGTTGGTGTATCTGGAAGTAGTGTTGGTGTATCTTGAAGTTGTGTTGGTGTATCTGGAAGATGTGTTGGTATATCTGGAAGTTGTGTGGGTGTATCTGGAAGTTGTGTGGGTGTATCTGGAAGATCTGTTGGTATATCTGGAAGTTGTGTTGGTGTATCTGGAAGTTGTGTTGGTGTATCTGGAAGTTGTGTTGGTGTATCTGGAAGTGGTGTATCTGGAAGTTGTGTTGGTGTATCTGGAAGATGTGTTGGTGTATCTGGAAGTTGTGTTGGTGTATCTGGAAGTCGTGTTGGTGTATCTGGAAGTAGTGTTGGTGTATCTGGAAGTAGTGTTGGTGTATCTGGAAGTTGTGTTGGTGTATCTGGAAGTTGTGTTGGTGTATCTGGAAGTTGTGTTGGTGTATCTGGAAGTTGTGTTGGTGTATCTGGAAGTTGTGTTGGTGTATCTGGAAGTTGTGTTGGTGTATCTGGAAGTTGTGTTGGTGTATCTGGAAGTTGTGTTGGTGTATCTGGAAGTTGTGTTGGTGTATCTGGAAGTTGTGTTGGTGTATCTGGAAGTTGTGTTGGTGTATCTGGAAGATGTGTTGGTGTATCTGGAAGTTGTGTTGGTGTATCTGGAAGTAGTGTTGGTGTATCTGGAAGTTGTGTTGGTGTATCTGGAAGTGGTGTATCTGGAAGTTGTGTTGGTGTATCTGGAAGATGTGTTGGTGTATCTGGAAGTTGTGTTGGTGTATCTGGAAGTTGTGTTGGTGTATCTGGAAGTTGTGTTGATGTATCTGGAAGTTGTGTTGGTGTATCTGGAAGTTGTGTTGGTGTATCTGGAAGTTGTGTTGGTGTATCTGGAAGATGTGTTGGTGTATCTGGAAGTTGTGTTGGTGTATCTGGAAGTAGTGTTGGTGTATCTGGAAGTTGTGTTGGTGTATCTGGAAGTGGTGTATCTGGAAGTTGTGTTGGTGTAGTATCAGAGGGGATATTTATGATATACAATAATGCCATTGCTTTATTTATTGAGGATACATGGTAATAGGTCAGAGGCCCTCGTTGAGTGTTACACAGTTAGTCCAGAGGCCCTCATTGAGTGTTACACAGTTAGTCCAGAGGCCCCTCGTTGAGGGTTGTATAATTAGCCCAGGGACCCACATTTAGGGTTACATAGTTAGCTGAGACCTTCATTGAGGGTTGTACAATTAGCCCAGGGACCCACATTTATGGTTACATATTTAGCTGAGACCTTCATTGAGGGTTGTACAATTAGCCCAGGACCCACATTAAGGGTTACATAGTTAGCTGAGACCTCCATTAATAGATTTTTTAATTTTTATTTTAGATTTTCTAGATATTGCAAGATTGAATATTGAGAAAAACAATTGTTCATTAGATAAGCAATAGACAATGACCAAAACTGTCAGTCATTTTGACTGTATATTTCAAAGACAAAGGTCATTCTGACTGCAGAACATGCAATTTACTAGTCAGAAACAAATTATCGGTCCATCAGTTTGCTCAGAGACCCTCATTTATTGTTACACTGCTCAAAATAGAAATCATGGACTATGTAAATAGGAGAAAATATAAAACCTATAAATATTTGCTACAAGTGTGTAATGAAATTAGAATTTATTTATTGAATAGGAAAGTGCTAGTAATGACATGTTTTTTACCATATTCATGCCCCACAATTTTGAATTAAGATTTAGTTGGTGATATTTGATCTTGGAATAACGTCAGCCTTGCTGCTTTGTTTTTGACTTCATCCTGCTTTCTTGTCAAGTTTTCTTGGATTTTCAATATATCAGAAATATTTTTATTGTAGCATACATATCAATATTTTGCTTTGCTATACTTAAAGTACATTATTTATATAAAATAACGAATAATGGGCCAAGTATTAAACCTTGAGATACGTCTAAAATTATAAGACATGTATCTCTAAGTGCATTATCAGTGAGTCATTTTGTTCTACTTTAAGAAATAAAACAGAAATCGTTTTTATAATAAAGTGCCATCCTTGTACATGTATAATGAAATCCCAGTCAGTAATATCAAAGGCTTTTTTGAGTTTACCATAACACCACATTGATATTATCATTTCCTTGATCTATTTATTCATAATAATGACTAAAGCAGTTTGACAGAAATGATATAAAGTTGTCAACACATGCTGCAGTCTGATTTGAGGGACTGTCTTGTCTTGGGGAGGGGATTGTGGATTATTACCAAACTGAATCATGTGGTTTATATCTTTGCAGGAAGTTGCAGCTAACAGAGCTAATTTAGATGAGTATCAACAAAGATTAGTAGACCATTATTTATTTCTTAGTAAATTATATGGTATAGAATTCAAGGGAGAAGACAAGACATTTTATATTGCCTTAATGAACAAAGTCTGTAAAGACACAGACACTTTTAGGTTCGTACTGGCACCAATTCTATAGAACAAAGAGTTTAGTTGACACAGACACTTAGGTTCGTACTGGCACCAGTTCTATAGAACAAAGAGTTTAGTTGACACAGACACTGTCAGATTTGTACTGGCACCAAATCTATAGAACAAAGAGTTTAGTTGACTCTGACACTTTTAGGTTCGTACTGGCACCAATTCTATAGAACAAAGAGTTTAGTTGACACAGACACTGTCAGGTTTGTACTGGCACCAAATCTATAGAACAAAGAGTTTAGTTGACTCTGACACTTTTAGGTTCGTACTGGCACCAATTCTATAGAACAAAGAGTTTAGTTGACACAGACACTGTCAGGTTTGTACTGGCACCAAATCTATAGAACAAAGAGTTTAGTTGACACAGACACTGTCAGGTTTGTACTGGCACTAACCTGGTCCCCTGGTGCAATATTTTTCATTTACGCAAGCTATACTTTCAAATATAACCCCAGGTCACCACCAGTTTACTACCCACTTTGATTGGTTATTTAAAACGCCATGTTTGAGCTAATTTTTCCCACGTTTCGTTCCGTTGGAAATTTATGTCAGAGTACAATTTACATAAAGGAGCTACCTGCTTCTAGTTTTCCGGCTTTCGAGTTAAACTGACAAATCTCTGTAAGTTATTTCCACATTCGAGACATAACTCTATAAAAGCATTCTTTTGATAAGCTGTATTTTTATTTGATTTGTTTACCCGGACGCCGGACGTTACGTCATAATGCTTTGTATCGGAGTTACGTCAGTTACTGTTAATAATGACGTAGATTTTGAGGCATTCCGAATGTTGCAAACCCGTAAAAATTTTGACCAGATTCATTGCTGGTGACCTGACTGTATATTCGAACCGGAAGTCTGCTTACGGTATTGAGAATATTTAGTCAGGATCCCAGACTAGTACTGGCACCAAATCTATAGAACAAAGAGTTTAGTTGATACAGATACTGTCAGGTTCGTACTGGCACCAATTCTATAGAACAAAGAGTTTAGTTGACACAGACACTTTCAGGTTCGTACTGGCACCAATTCTATAGAACAAAGAGTTTAGTGGACAGACACTGTCAGGTTTGTACTGGCACCAAATCTATAGAACAAAGAGTTTAGTTGACACAGACACTGTCAGGTTCGTACTGGCACCAATTCTATAGAACAAAGAGTTTAGTGGACACAGACACTGTCAGGTTTGTACTGGCACCAAATCTATAGAACAAAGAGTTTAGTGGACACAGACACTGTCAGGTTTGTACTGGCACCAAATCTATAGAACAAAGAGTTTAGTTGACACAGATACTGTCAGGTTCTTACTGGCACCAATTCTATAGAACAAAGAGTTTAGTTGACACAGACACTGTCAGGTTTGTACTGGCACCAAATCTATAGAACAAAGAGTTTAGTTGACTCTGACACTTTTAGGTTCGTACTGGCACCAATTCTATAGAACAAAGAGTTTAGTTGACACAGACACTGTCAGGTTCATACTGGCACCAATTCTATAGAACAAAGAGTTTAGTTGACACAGACACTGTCAGGTTCGTACTGGCACCAATTCTATAGAACAAAGAGTTTAGTTGACACAGATACTGTCAGGTTCATATTGGCACCAATTCTATAGAACAAAGAGTTTAGTTGACACAGACACTTTTAGGTTCGTACTGGCACCAATTCTATACAACAAAGAGTTTAGTTGACACAGACACTTTCAGGTTCGTACTGGCACCAATTCTATACAACAAAGAGTTTAGTTGACATAGACACTTTCAGGTTTGTACTGGCACCAATTCTATAGAACAAAGAGTTTAGTTGACACAGACACTGTTAGGTTCGTACTGGCACCAATTCTATACAACAAAGAGTTTAGTTGACACAGATACTGTCAGGTTCATATTGGCACCAATTCTATAGAACAAAGAGTTTAGTTGACACAGACACTTTTAGGTTCGTACTGGCACCAATTCTATACAACAAAGAGTTTAGTTGACACAGACACTTTCAGGTTCGTACTGGCACCAATTCTATACAACAAAGAGTTGACATAGACACTTTCAGGTTCGTACTGGCACCAATTCTATAGAACAAAGAGTTTAGTTGACACAGACACTTTTAGGTTCGTACTGGCACCAATTCTATACAACAAAGAGTTTAGTTGACACAGACACTTTCAGGTTCGTACTGGCACCAATTCTATAGAACAAAGAGTTTAGTTGACAGACACTTTTAGGTTCGTACTGGCACCAATTCTATAGAACAAAGAGTTTAGTTGACACAGACACTTTTAGGTTTGTACTGGCACCAATTCTATAGAACAAAGAGTTTAGTTGACACAGACACTTTCAGGTTCATATTGGCAACAATCCTAAACAACAAAGAGTTTATTTGACTCTGACACTTTTAGGTTCGTACTGGCTCCAATTCTATACAACAAAGTGTTTAGTTGCCTTAATGAACTGTCTGTAAAGACACTGACACTTTTAGGTTCGTACTGGCACCAATTCTATACAACAAAGTGTTTAGTTGACACAGACACTTTCAGGTTCATATTGGCAACAATTCTATACAACAAAGAGTTTAGTTGACAGACACTTTTAGGTTCGTACTGGCACCAATTCTATACAACAAAGTGTTTAGTTGACACAGACACTTTCAGGTTCATATTGGCAACAATTCTATACAACAAAGAGTTTAGTTGACAGACACTTTTAGGTTCGTACTGGCACCAATTCTATACAACAAAGAGTTTAGTTGACTGACACTTTTATGTTTGTACTGGCTCCAATTTTATACAACAAAGTGTTTAGTTGACACAGACACTTTCAGGTGCATATTGGCAACAATTTTATACAACAAAGAGTTTAGTTGACTCTGACACTTTCATGTTTGTACTGGCTCCAATTCTATACAACAAAGTGTTTAGTTGCCTTAATGAACTGTCTGTAAAGACACTGACACTTTTAGGTTCGTACTGGCACCAATTCTATACAACAAAGTGTTTAGTTGACACAGACACTTTCAGGTTCATATTGGCAACAATTTTATACAGCAAAGAGTTTAGTTGACTCTGACACTTTCATGTTTGTATTGGCTCCAATTCTATACAACAAAGAGTTTAGTTGCCTTAATGAACCGTCTGTAAAGACACTGACACTTTCAGGTTCGTACTGGCACCAAATTTATACAACAAAGAGTTAAGTTGACACAGATACTGTCAGGTTCAAACTTGCTCCAATTCTATAAAACAAAGAGTTTCGTTGACACAGACACTTTCTGGTTCGTATTGGCACCAGTTCTTTGCAACAAGGAGTTTAGTTGACTCTGACACTGGCACCAGTTCTGAGTTTAGTTGACACAGATTATTTCAGGTTTGTACTGGCATTAAATCTTTACAACAAAGAGTTTAGTAGACATAGAAACATGCTTTTATGAATTTAATAGATTTAATTCAAATCCTGAATATATGTAATTTGAATCAAAGGTTCATTTGAACTTCATTGAGTAACACATTGCAGAACAAGTGGGGATGAAACTGATTATCGCAGAACTGATCACATAAAACTCAGACTAAGGACATTGCAGAACTGATAGACATAATACTCAGACTAAGGACATTGCAGAAATGATCCACATAAAACTTACACTCAATATATATTGAATATCTATTAACATGCAGGTTTAAATATCTATTGGTTATTTCAGAGATAATGTCATTCTTTGTCAAGGACTGTTTAATCACCCAATTGAAGATATGAAGATACTAGAAAAACTGCCAAATTCTTTGCTGTTAATGTTAGCTAATTATGGGTAAGTCACAGGTTTGATTGACAGATTTATCTCGGTCTCACAATCCTCCACTAACTATACCCCCACTTAAAGGAAGAGGGGTATAGTGTTTTACCCTTGTCTGTTTGTTCGTCCATCTGTTGGTCATGCTGTTTGTCCGTCTGTCTGTAACAAAAATTTCCGTCTTAGTTTTCTAAGCAACTATAGCATGTAGAAGCCTGATATTGTTGCATATTGCTTTATCTTATAGTGCCATATGGTGTATAGCCATTTCATGCCTCTTGGTCATCTACTTCTTTTTTACCGAATATTTTTTGGCAGGGGTATCACTACAGAGCATTAGCTCACAGACACACTTGTTTAGAATGTTTGGTGCTATTCTATCATGGCTTACACATTGCAACATAGTTACTTATAGAACTATATTGTCACACTTTTAGTATCATTTTAGTACAGTATACTTATTTGACATTTGGTCATTTGAGATAGAGTTTCAGACAAGTTTCATGGTTGACATGCTATGGTCATTTTTGATAGAGTTTCAGACAAGTGCCATGGTTGACATGCTATGGTCATTTGAGATAGAATTGTCGCATATCTACTTCCTGTTTACCAACTCAGTCAATTTTCAACATGGGTGAAAATGTTCCTAACAGTTTTCTCAGCAACTACTTATGACAACCACTTGAAATTTGATATGTGACACCAGTATGTGTTCTTATACCGCGGTTATCAACCTAGTCATTATAAAGTTTGATTGTTTGTTTGAATGGTGTTTAACACCACTTTGAGCAATTTTTCATCTATATCGTGGCGTCCAGTTTTTATTGGGGGAGGAAGCCTGAGTACCCGGAGAAAACCCCCAACCTGTGGTAGGAAAACTGGCAATCCTTGTGAATTAAGATTGGAGTTGAGTACACCCAGCCAGCAGTGAGAATCGAACCAGCAATCTCAAGTGATGACAGACCACGTGATCAATAGTAAACAAACTACCTTAACCACTCAGCCACAGAGGCCCCATCATTATAAAGAGATGTGTATAGTGGGTGGCTCACAGGTTCCTTGTTTGTAGGAATGTCTTCATGCAAACTGACATTTACTTGATTACTCTGTATTGACATTTTTAAGCTTAAAAATTTATGACCAAAACAAACAAATATTAAAATGTAATAAAAGTTTATAAAAAACAATGATTTTATGATTTAATTTTACAGTAATGTCAAGCAAGGACCATGGAAAGTGCATTTGTATGAACCTTTATATAGTGAATTTATGTCTCATTGTGCTGACCGTACTACACGATGGAATGTATGGCAGGCCAGGTCTAATCTGGCTTCACATACTTATGCTTCACAACATTTAAACAATAATGTTCTTATAAATGAGATCCGGGCGTACAGGTGAGTGTAAACTTATCAATGAGATCCGTGCCTACAGGTGAGTGTAAATTTATAATGAGATCCATGCCTACAGGTGAGTGTAAACTTATAATGAGATCCGTGCCTACAGGTGAGTGTAAACTTATCAATGAGATCTGGGCCTACAGGTGAGTGTAAAATTATAAATGAGATCCATGCCTACAGGTGAGTGTAAACTTATAAATGAGATCTGTGCCTACAGGTGAGTGTAAACTTATCAATGAGATCTGGACCTATAGGCGAGTGAGTGTAAAATTATAAATGAGATCTGGGCCTATAGGTGAGTGTAAACTTATAATGAGATCCGTGCTTTCAGGTGAGTGTAAACTTATAATGAGATCCGTGCCTACAGGTGAGTGTAAATTTATCAATGAGATCTGGGCCTATAGGTGGTTGTAAACTTATCAATGAGATCTGTGCCTACAGGTGAGTGTAAAATTATAAATGAGATCCATGCCTACAGGTGAGTGTAAACTTATCAATGAGATCTGTGCCTATAGGTGAGTGTAAACTTATCAATGAGATCTGTGCCTACAGGTGAGTGTAAACGTATCAATGAGATCTGTGCCTATAGGTTAGTGTAAACTTATCAATTAGATCTGTGCCTATAGGTGAGTGTAAAATTATAATGAGATCTGTGCCTACAGGTGAGTGTAAAATTATAAATGAGATCCATGCCTACAGGTGAGTGTAAACTTATCAATGAGATCTGTGCCTATAGGTGAGTGTAAACTTATCAATGAGATCCGTGCCTATAGGTGAGTGTAAATTTATCAATGAGATCTGGGCCTATAGGTGAGTGTAAACTTATAATGAGATCCGTGCCTATAGGTGAGTGTAAATTTATCAATGAGATCAGGGCCTACAGGTGAGTGTAAAGTTATAATGAGATCCATGCCTACAGGTGAGTGTAAACTTATAATGAGATCCGGGCCTACAGGTGAGTGTAAACTTATCAATGAGATCTGTGCCTACAGGTGAGTGTAAAATTATAAATGAGATCCATGCCTACAGGTGAGTGTAAACTCATAATGAGATCCGTGCCTACAGGTGAGTGTAAACTTATCAGTGAGATCCATGCCTATAGGTGAGTGTAAATTAATCAATGAGATCCGTGCCTACAAGTGAGTGTAAACTTATAAATGAGATCCATGCCTACAGGTGAGTGTAAACTTATCAATGAGATCCGTGCCTATAGGTGAGTGTAAACTTATCAATGAGATCTGTGCCTATAGGTGAGTGTAAAATTATAAATGAGATCCGTGCCTATAGGTGAGTGTAAACTTGTAATGAGATCTGTGCCTACAGGTGAGTGTAAACTTATCAATGAGATCCGTGCCTATAGGTGAGTGTAAACTTATCAATGAGATCTGTGCCTATATGTGAGTGTAAAATTATAAATGAGATCCGTGCCTACAGGTGAGTGTAAATTTATCAATGAGATCTGGGCCTACAGGCGAGTGTAAACTTATAATGAGATCCATGCCTACAGGTGAGTGTAAACTTATAATGAGATCCGTGCCTACAGGTGAGTGTCAACTTATAATGAGATCCGTGCTTTCAGGTGAGTGTAAACTTATCAATGAGATTGGGCCTACAGGTGAGTGTAAACTTATCAATGAGATCTGTGCCTATAGGTGAGTGTAAAATTATAAATGAGATCTGTGCCTACAGGTGAGTGTAAACTTATCAATGAGATCTGGGCCTACAGGTGAGTGTAAACTTATCAATGAGATCTGTGCCTATAGGTGAGTGTAAACTTATAATGAGATCCATGCCTACAGGTGAGTGTAAACTTATCAATGAGATCAGTGCCTACAGGTGAGTGTAAACTTGTAATGAGATACGTGCTTTCAGGTGAGTGTAAACTTATCAATGAGATCTGGGCCTACAGGTGAGTGTAAAATTATAAATGAGATCCATGCCTGCAGGTAAGTGTAAACTTATAAATGAGATCCGTGCCTACAGATGAGTGTAAGTTTATAATGAGATCCGTGCCTGCAGGTGAGTGTAAACTTATAAAGTAAATCCGGCCCTACAGGTGAGTGTAAACTTATAAATGAGATCCGGCCCTGATAGATACAGTCAGTCTTTATAACACTGTTAGATACAGTCAGTCTTAATAACTGTGATAGATACAGTCAGTCTTAATAACAGTGATACAGTCAGTCTTAATAACACTGTTAGATACAGTCAGTCTTAATAACACTGTTAGATACAGTCAGTCTTAATAACACTGTTAGACACAGTCAGTCCTAATAACAGTGTTAAATAAAGTTAGTCTTTATAACACTGTTAGATACAGTCAGTCTTAATAACACTGTTAGATACAGTCAGTCTTAATAACACCTTTAGATACAGTCAGTCTTAATAACACTGTTAGATACAATCAGTCTTAATAACACTGTTAGATACAGTCAGTCTTAATAACACTGTTAGACACAGTCAGTCCTAATAACAGTGTTAAATAAAGTTAGTCTTTATAACACTGTTAGATACAGTCAGTCTTAATAACACTGTTAGATACAGTCAGTCTTAACAAAACTTTTAGATACAGTCAGTCTTAATAACACTGCTAGATACAGTCAGTCTTAATAACACTGTTAGATACAGTCAGTCTTAATAACAGTGATAGATAAAGTCAGTCTTAATAACACTGTTAGATACAGTCAGTCTCAATAACACTGATAGATACAGTCAGTCTTAATAACACTGTTAGATACAGTCAGTCTTAACAAAACTTTTAGATACAGTCAGTCTTAATAACACTGCTAGATACAGTCAGTCTTAATAACACTGTTAGATACAGTCAGTCTTAATAACAGTGATAGATAAAGTCAGTCTTAATAACACTGTTAGATACAGTCAGTCTTAATAACACTGTTAGATACAGTCAGTCTTAATAACACTGTTAGATACAGTCAGTCTCAATTACACTGTTAGATACAGTCAGTCTTAATAACACTGTTAGATACAGTCAGTCTTAATAAAACTGTCAGATACAGTCAGTCTTAATAACAGTGTTAGATACAGTCAGTCTCAATTACACTGTTAGATACAGTCAGTCTTAATAACACTGTTAGATACAGTCAGTCTTAATAACAATGTTAGATACAGTCAGTCTCAATAACACTGTTAGATACAGTCAGTCTTAATAACACTGTTAGATACAGTCAGTCTTAATAACACTGCTAGATACAGTCAGTCTTAATAACACTGCTAGATACAGTCAGTCTTAACAAAACTGTCAGATACAGTCAGTCTTAATAAAACTGTCAGATACAGTCAGTCTTAATAACAGTGATAGTTACAGTCAGTCTTAATAGCACTGATAGATGCAACCAGTTTTAATAACAATGTTAGATACAGTCAGTCTTAATAACACTGTTAGATACAGTCAGTCTTAATAACTCTGTTAGATACAGTCAGTCTTAATAACACTAATAGTTGCAGTCAGTCTTAATAACAGTGATAGATACAGTCAGCCTTAATAACTCTGTTAGAAACAGTCAGTCTAAATAACACTGATAGATGCAGTCAGTCTTACTAAACACTGATAGAAACAGCCAATCTTAATAAGACTGATAGATACAGTTAGTTTTAATAACAGTTAGATACAGTCAGTTTTAATAACAGTTAGATACAGTCAGTTTTAATAACAGTTAGATACAGTCAGTCTTAATAACAGTGATAGTTACAGTCAGTCTTACTAAACACTGATAGAAACAGCCAATTTTAATAAGACTGATGGATACAGTCAGTCTTAATAACACTGTTAGATACAGTCAGTCTTAATAACAGTGATAGATACAGTCAGCCTAAATAACACTGATCGATACATTCAGACTTAATAACACTGATAGATACATTCAGACTTACTAAACACTGATAGATACAATCAGTCTTAGTAATACTGTTTGTTTGTTTGATGGTGTTTAACGCCACTTTCAGCAATTTTTCAGCTATATCATGGCATCCAGTTTTTATTGGGGGAGGAAGCGGGAGTACCCGGAGAAAACCCCCGACCTGCGGTAGTTAATAAGACTGTTAGATACATTCAGTCTTAATAACACTGATAGATACAGTTAGTCTTAATAACACTGATAGATACAGTTAGTCTTAATAACACTGATGGATACAGTCAGTCATAGTAACACTGATAGATACAGTCAGTGTCAATAACATTGATAGATAAAGTTAGTATTAATAACACTGTTAGATGCAGTCAGTCTTACGGGTACTAACACTGATAGATACAGTCAGTCTTAATAAACACTGATAGATACAGTCAGTCTCAATAACATTGATAGTTGCAGTCGGTTTTAATTGCACTGATAGATAACAGTCTATAACACTGAAAGGTGAGGTCAGGCATACAAACAGAGATACAGCTAGTCTTATTGAATATTTACAATATTGGTATTTTTTTCAGAGGTGATGTTGCTAAGCGCCATGGTCATGTAAATTATGCAGAATATGCAGTGTCACGAAATATGGCAAGAACTATAGAAAATGTTGTCAACTTTTTAGAATCGTGAGTCTTTATCTTGTTGGTATACAGTAGAGTGAGTCAGAGGGTTGTTTTTTATGACAATATATATGTTGTATCATTGCACAATGACTGATCAGGGGTTCAAATTATCAGTGTCCAAGGTCTGGGACCTTTCCAATTTGAGATTGGACTTACGGTTTTGCTATTAGCTGAGCCCAGTAGACTTTGGTTTGCTTTTTTTTTTAATGAGGCAGATTTTTTTTGTTTAAGCCAAATTAAGAAAAATATTTTTGATTCAAATATATGTTTATATCTACATCCTTGTTCATGTTTATCACAGCGGGCATCGCAAAAGTCCCAAATTAACGGAGGCTAAAACACATTTCCAGATTATACTCTATGTGTGTACAAATTTCAATTTCAAGTTTTGACACTTAAAAATGTGATTACAAGAAACATTTTATGTGTATGACTTTTGGTAAAGTGGCTAAATTATAATCCAAATTGGGAATAGACAAAACAATTTGCATTGCCATTTGCGTCAGAAATGGTATGATCACATTAATGATGTTGAACTGCCATTTTTAACAATTGTTAGCTTGTACCTGCCTGACTTTTACTTTTTAGCATAGACTAAAATAATGGCAAAAAACCATAAAGCCATTTCTGGAGTGGACATGAACTTGGAGCCAGAGATTGCAAATACGTTGCTTCTGGTGTTGTAATAATAACTGCAAAGATTTAAACATGATAAGAATAAGTAGATAAGCAGATACTTTTAAAATATTTGATATGATTTAAAGATTTGTAATATCATATTTTCCGTTGAATACATATTATATGTTATAGAATAGTTATATTTATTACTTCTTATCTAGTTTTTCTTTGTTTATAATTCAGTCAATTTGTTGTACTTACAAGTTATGACAAAGAAACATTTATATTTTTTTTTGTTGGTTTAAATTACAAAAACAAGACTTTAAGCATACTTGTTGTCGTAGCAAACCAAGAGTTTCTATAACAATAATTTAAGGAGAGAAAAAATCCTGAAAAAAAGCTTTTATGATTTAAACAAGTTGTACAATTGCTTGTAACAATTCTAGCCACAAGCAAATTTTTATATTGAAGTTAATTTTTATGCTTAGTTACACAAGATTGTTATTTCATCATTTATGGACCATAATTGTCTTGTTTCGCTTCCATATAAAAATCTCACACAAATAAAATTGAAGAAATGGCAGGACCTAGTGCTTTAACTGGTGGACTTTAACTTTTGTTATCAGTAGGTCGCGGACCTTCCGGTCACAAATGCTAATTTGAAACCCTGCTGATTTTTTGTGTATGCTATGAAAAAGATTAATTTCTTGTTTATCCTCTAAAAAGGACTAATTTAAAAATTTGTAGTGTAAGCTTTAAAAAATGATTAACTTGTTTTCTATGAATTAATTTGTTGTTTATTTTTAAAAAAAAGGATTGTTTGTTGTTTATGCTATACAAAAAGGACTAATTCATTGTTCATGTTATAAAAAAGGACTAATTTGATGTTTATGTTTTAAAACTATCTTCTGGATGAAAGATCTTTGGCTATATAAATTTTTGTAGAATTAAGACTGCTGTACTGCCAAAGGCTACAGAAGAACTGGAAGCTCTAGAGAAGTTTGCTCAGGATTTAGATGGTTTGGAGGAGTTAAAAAACTGGGACTGGCTGTATTACAAGACACTGAAAGCAAAGCAAATATGCGGGTAAAATAATTAAAAGAAATATCCGTTTACTGGCTCCGCTTACGCGTTGCCAATAAACTCAATTTCCGACCATCAAATCACCAATTGATGCCGGCAAATCTTCAAATACAATACAGTTATCTCCTAAATATATAACCCAGATATTGTTCACAGGTACAAATATACATCAGATATATAGTGTAGTTAGCTTGCTTTCAGTTATACACAAGCTATATACTGCCAACACCTCGGTTAAGTTAGAAAACATTTTTTATGCCAATGACTTCATGAGTTACACCTCTTGAAAAGGTAAAAAAAGGAGGGAAATTTTTCTTGTTAACTGCAGTAGCAAACTTAGGATTCAAAATAAATTCATATGCAACCAGTATATTGAGTTTATCTTGGTGATGCTATAGAAAACTACATTTTGTATGACAAGGACTTGCAGAGTTATTCTCCTTGAAAATGCAACAATCGGTAAAAATATTCTTGTTTATAGCTGCGTATAAAATTTATTCCTTGAGAGATTCAAAATAAATTCCTACATTATATATTGAGAATATCTCAGTTAAATACAACCGAAGTTTTATGTCCCCATGACGATAAGTATTATGTCCCCATGACGATAAGTATTATGCCCCCATGACGATAAGTATTTTGTGAAATATTCTTAGATAGTTTGCAGATATCTGTGATAGGGTACATGTCCACCTATCTTCTCCTTCATCTGTGAAGCTATAGGTGTATGTGGTATAATATTGGAACACATTATGATGGTGAGCAAGAACAAATTATTTTGATTTTCATTTAATGTTCATAAAATTAGAGATAGTTGGACTTTGTCAGTTTGCAGGCCGGATACATGTCTTTTGAGGCCATCTTCTTCATTTTTAAAGCTACTGTAGTAATATTTAGGAGGATGTTTCTTCAAATAATAAAGGAGTGCAGGCCAATGGATTTTGATTTCCATTCAATTTTCTTAAAATTTCTGTCTGTTGCAACACTCTGCTCATGTTGCTGGTCAGACGGGGACATCATTTGTGTCTTACAGACACACTATACATCCTTAAAAAAACTTTGCCACAAACATATCAACCTTTAATTCTCAGCTGCAGGTCATACTTTTTCTCTAGTTTCTATCAAGGAATTCAAGAGGTATGCCCCTTGAAAAAAAGGAGAAAAAAGAAAAAAACATGCAATAGAAAATTAATTCCTCAACAGATTTAACATAAATTTATACATGACCTATATATTGACAAGTTTAAAAACTACATTTTTACATTTATTCCCATTAAAATGTTGAAAGATAAGATATTTATTTGTTTAAATGTTCAAACCTTTATACATGAGAGTGTTTGGGTAGATTATCACATGAAGAAAAAATTATCACACGAGACAAAGTCGAGGGTGATAATTTTTTTTTTCATGTGACAATCTACCCTAACACCTGAGTTCAAAGGTAGTATGATTTTTATTATACTGAATGCCTGTTATCCAATGAAGAAACTGAACTACCATATAGATATTGTACTGAGTTATTTTTTTAATAGAAAATGCTTGTTTGTCTGCTATTTGTTTTTTCCAGGTAGTTTTTCATGTGGCTGATCATTTTCCAGGTTGGCAATTTTCGTTCTTGGCGGGTGATAATTTTTTTATATCACTCGTAAACTTCGGTTGGAGTGTGTGATAATTATTCGGTTCGGTGATCTCCAATCAGAGCGGGTGTTAATTTTTTTATATCACCCGTTTAGAGGACAGCACAAGGAATTAACACCCGTTGCTATAATGGGTGGGGCTAAAGTCGGAATCTGTAGAAATTAACACATGGTTACTGTCCAATAAAAAGACAGCATTTTTGCATGAAGTATTATAACACATATTAACCTCTATGTATTACAGTTAAGATGTAAAATGGCATTACTCCAGAAAGTCCATTCTTTGACAGATTCTAATGGAATTTAATTTTTTTAACAAATTTACAAACCAGAAGTTTTTTTAATTCCGTTACATTGGTTACCACACTAAAAAGGTTGGGAGAAGCAACTACTTCATGGCAACTAAACAAGGAGAAGTGAGGCCCTGATAAGCAGACTTTAACAAGAAGCCAGAGGGACCATAAACATACATAATTTGGCAGTCATGTAACACATTTTCCTTTTTAGCTCACCTGACCCAAAGGGTCAGTGTGAGCTATTCTCATCACTTTGCGTCCGTCGTCGTCTGCGTTGTCGTCGTCTTCGTCTTCGTCGGCGGTAAACTTTTCACATTTCAATCTTCTTCTCCAAAACCCCTTGGCCAATTGGAACCAAACTTGGCAGGAATGTTTATTGGGTGGTTCTTTACAAAGTTTGAGTTTTTGGTGCTGATCAAATATTAAACATGGCTGCCAGAGCCATTATTGCGTTCTGATTGGCTGGATTTCAAAAATCTTCTTCTCATAAACTGCTTGGCAGATTGATTTGAAATTTTGCAGAAATGTACCTTTGATGGTCCTCTACAAAGTTTGAGTTTTTTGTGCTGATCCAAAATCCAAGATGGCCGCCATCGCAGGACATAGTTTATCATAGGACCCTATGCAAAAACATACAAACAACTTCTTCTCTGAAACTGTTCCACTCAATGAAGCCAAATTATGAAGGAAATGAAGGTTGGATGATTATCTTATTGTTTTGGGTTTTTCGAGTCAATTGCAAATTCAACATGGCTTCCAGTAGCATTAATGCGTTCTGATTGGCTGAAATTCAAAAATCTTCTTCTCATAAAATGCTTGGCATATTGATTTGAAATATTGCAGAAATGTACCATAGATAGTCCTCTACAAATTTTGAGTTTTTTGTGCCGATCCAAAATTCAATATGGCCACCATCGCTGGACATAGTTTAACATAGGACCCTATGGGAAAAACATATAAACAACTTCTTCTCTGAAACTGTTCCACACAATGAAGCCAAATTAATAAGGAAATGAAGGTTGGATAATTATCTTATTGTTTTGGGTTTTTCGAGACAATCGCAAATTCAACATGGCTTCCAGGGCCATTAATGCGTTCTGATTGGCTGAAATTCAAAAATCTTCTTCTCTTAAACTGCTTGGCAGATTGATTTGAAATATTGCAGAAATGTACCTCAGGTGGTCCTTTACAAAGTTTAAGTTTTTTGTGCTGATCCAAAATCCAAGATGGCAGCCATCGCAGGACTTCGTTTAACATAGGACCCTATGGGAAAAACATACAACTCATTTTCTGAAACTGCTCCACACAATGAAGCCAAATTATGAAGAAATGATTTATGGATATTTATCTTATTATTTTGAGTTTTTTGAGCCAATTGCAAATTGAACATGGCTTCCAGGGCAACTAATGGGTTCTGATTGGCTGAAATTTCAAAAATCTTCTTTTTACAAACCGCTTAGCAGATTGATTTGAAATATTGCACAAATGTACCTTAGATGGTCTTCTACAAAATTTGAGTTTTTTGTGGCGATCCAAATTCCAAGATGGCAGCCACGGTGGAACACATCTTAACATAGGTCTCTTTGGGAAAACCATACAAACAGCTTTTTCTCTGAAACTCAGTTCCACACAATTTAACCAAATAATGCAGAAGTGAATCTTAGATAGTAATCTTATTATTTTAAGTATGTTTCGACCCGATAGGTAATTCAACATGGCTGCCAGAGCTACAAATGCGTTCTGACTGGCTGAGATTTCAAAATTTGTTTTCTCTCAAACTGCTTGGGAGATTTTAGGATATGTGATATTGTATGGTTCTCTACCAATTTTGAGTTTTTTGTTTCTACCCAAAATACAAGATTGCTGCCACCTTGAACATCACTTAACGAACTAACCTATGAAAAAACATAAAAACTGCTTCTTTTCAGAAACTGTCCTACTGCTGATTGTAAATTCAACATGGCAACATTCATAGAAACAGCATCTTCACATAAACTCTTTAGCATTTAATATCAAAATTTGCAAGAAAAGTCTTGTCTTAAAAAGTTTTTTTGTAAGTCAGGTGAGGGATACAGGCTCTTAAGAGCCTCTAGTGTTTACATCAGATTGTTAATAATTGTGGTTTTCAGTCTTCTATGACACACTTGGAGAAATATTTTTTTTCCCTTTAATATTCAATGTAAGCAAAAACATTACACTGCATATCAATTTATCATTAATCATTAAAAAAAGTCAGTCCCAAATAGAGCAATTATTATCTACTAGTAGCCATACTATTTATTACCAAATAAAAATCGGTCAACATATAAATATTTGTAAATAACCATAAACATCATGTATGGAGTTTTTGTACCAGTATACATTATAATTTATTTTTCTAGCAGTTGAGTTTGTGATGAAATGCAATGTTTATATGGGTAACAATGTTCAAAGAATATAAATAACATTGTAGTAAACCCAGAAATAATTCTTCTGTTCAGTACACTTCTACTTGCACGAAGCTTTACTGAAACCAAATGGCTTCATGGTACACCCATCTACAGAAATAATCATGAGGTCATTAATTAATAGAGTGTTATGAAAGATACCAAGGTTAATAGAAGATAAAACCAAATTGCTTGTAATTCAGTGTATACAAAAACAGGGTGACTTGAGGTAGAGTGTATACAAAAACAGGGTGACTTGAGGTAGAGTGTATACAAAAACAGGGTGACTTGAGGTAGAGTGTATACAAAAACAGGGTGACTTGAGGTAGAGTGTATACAAAAACAGGGTGACTTGAGGTAGAGTGCATACAAAAACAGGGTGACTTGAGGTAGAGTGTATACAAAAACAGGGTGACTTGAGGTAGAGTGTATACAAAAACAGGGTGACTTGAGGTAGAGTGTATACAAAAACAGGGTGACTTGAGGTAGAGTGCATACAAAAACAGGGTGACTTGAGGTAGAGTGTATACAAAAACAGGGTGACTTGAGGTAGAGTGTATACAAAAACAGGGTGACTTGAGGTAGAGTGTATACAAAAACAGGGTGACTTGAGGTAGAGTGCATACAAAAACAGGGTGACTTGAGGTAGAGTGCATACAAAAACAGGGTGACTTGAGGTAGAGTGCATACAAAAACAGGGTGACTTGAGGTAGAGTGCATACAAAAACAGGGTGACTTGAGGTAGAGTGTATACAAAAACAGGGTGACTTGAGGTAGAGTGCATACAAAAACAGGGTGACTTGAGGTAGAGTGTATACAAAAACAGAGTGACTTGAGGTAGAGTGTATACAAAAACAGGGTGACTTGAGGTAGAGTGTATACAAAAACAGGGTGACTTGAGGTAGAGTGTATACAAAAACAGGGTGACTTGAGGTAGAGTGTATACAAAAACAGGGTGACTTGAGGTAGAGTGCATACAAAAACAGGGTGACTTGAGGTAGAGTGTATACAAAAACAGAGTGACTTGAGGTAGAGTGTATACAAAAACAGGGTGACTTGAGGTAGAGTGTATACAAAAACAGAGTGACTTGAGGTAGAGTGTATACAAAAACAGGGTGACTTGAGGTAGAGTGTATACAAAAACAGGGTGACTTGAGGTAGAGTGTATACAAAAACAGGGTGACTTGAGGTAGAGTGTATACAAAAACAGAGTGACTTGAGGTAGAGTGTATACAAAAACAGGGTGACTTGAGGTAGAGTGCATACAAAAACAGGGTGACTTGAGGTAGAGTGCATACAAAAACAGGGTGACTTGAGGTAGAGTGTATACAAAAACAGGGTGACTTGAGGTAGAGTATACAAAAACAGGGTGACTTGAGGTAGAGTGTATACAAAAACAGGGTGACTTGAGGTAGAGTATATACAAAAACAGGGTGACTTGAGGTAGAGTGCATACAAAAACAGGGTGAATTGAGGTAGAGTATACAAAAACAGGGTGACTTGAGGTAGAGTGCATACAAAAACAGGGTGACTTGAGGTAGAGTATACAAAAACAGGGTGACTTGAGGTAGAGTGTATACAAAAACAGGGTGACTTGAGGTAGAGTGCATACAAAAACAGGGTGACTTGAGGTAGAGTATACAAAAACAGGGTGACTTGAGGTAGAGTGTATACAAAAACAGGGTGACTTGAGGTAGAGTATACAAAAACAGGGTGACTTGAGGTAGAGTGTATACAAAAACAGGGTGACTTGAGGTAGAGTATACAAAAACAGGGTGACTTGAGGTAGAGTGTATACAAAAACAGGGTGACTTGAGGTAGAGTGTATACAAAAACAGGGTGACTTGAGGTAGAGTGCATACAAAAACAGGGTGACTTGAGGTAGAGTATACAAAAACAGGGTGACTTGAGGTAGAGTGTATACAAAAACAGGGTGACTTGAGGTAGAGTATACAAAAACAGGGTGACTTGAGGTAGAGTGTATACAAAAACAGGGTGACTTGAGGTAGAGTATACAAAAACAGGGTGACTTGAGGTAGAGTGTATACAAAAACAGGGTGAATTGAGGTAGAGTGTATACAAAAACAGGGTGACTTGAGGTAGAGTGCATACAAAAACAGGGTGACTTGAGGTAGAGTGTATACAAAAACAGGGTGACTTGAGGTAGAGTGTATACAAAAACAGGGTGACTTGAGGTAGAGTGCATACAAAAACAGGGTGAATTGAGGTAGAGTGTATACAAAAACAGGGTGACTTGAGGTAGAGTGTATACAAAAACAGGGTGACTTGAGGTAGAGTGCATACAAAAACAGGGTGACTTGAGGTAGAGTATACAAAAACAGGGTGACTTGAGGTAGAGTATACAAAAACAGGGTGACTTGAGGTAGAGTGTATACAAAAACAGGGTGACTTGAGGTAGAGTGCATACAAAAACAGGGTGACTTGAGGTAGAGTATACAAAAACAGGGTGACTTGAGGTAGAGTGTATACAAAAACAGGGTGACTTGAGGTAGAGTGCATACAAAAACAGGGTGACTTGAGGTAGAGTATACAAAAACAGGGTGACTTGAGGTAGAGTGTATACAAAAACAGGGTGACTTGAGGTAGAGTGCATACAAAAACAGGGTGACTTGAGGTAGAGTATACAAAAACAGGGTGACTTGAGGTAGAGTGTATACAAAAACAGGGTGACTTGAGGTAGAGTGCATACAAAAACAGGGTGACTTGAGGTAGAGTATACAAAAACAGGGTGACTTGAGGTAGAGTGTATACAAAAACAGGGTGACTTGAGGTAGAGTGCATACAAAAACAGGGTGACTTGAGGTAGAGTGCATACAAAAACAGGGTGACTTGAGGTAGAGTGTATACAAAAATAGGGTGACTTGAGGTAGAGTATACAAAAACAGGGTGACTTGAGGTAGAGTATATACAAAAACAGGGTGACTTGAGGTAGAGTGTATACAAAAACAGGGTGACTTGAGGTAGAGTGCATACAAAAACAGGGTGACTTGAGGTAGAGTGTATACAAAAACAGGGTGACTTGAGGTAGAGTGTATACAAAAACAGGGTGACTTGAGGTAGAGTGTATACAAAAACAGGGTGACTTGAGGTAGAGTGTATACAAAAACAGGGTGACTTGAGGTAGAGTGTATACAAAAACAGGGTGACTTGAGGTAGAGTATACAAAAACAGGGTGACTTGAGGTAGAGTGTATACAAAAACAGGGTGACTTGAGGTAGAGTGTATACAAAAACAGGGTGACTTGAGGTAGAGTGTATACAAAAACAGGGTGACTTGAGGTAGAGTGTATACAAAAACAGGGTGACTTGAGGAAGAGTGTATACAAAAACAGGGTGACTTGAGGTAGAGTGTATACAAAAACAGGGTGACTTGAGGAAGAGTGTATACAAAAACAGGGTGACTTGAGGTAGAGTGTATACAAAAACAGGGTGACTTGAGGTAGAGTGTATACAAAAACAGGGTGACTTGAGGTAGAGTGTATACAAAAACAGGGTGACTTGAGGTAGAGTGTATACAAAAACAGGGTGACTTGAGGTAGAGTGTATACAAAAACAGGGTGACTTGAGGTAGAGTGTATACAAAAACAGGGTGACTTGAGGTAGAGTGTATACAAAAACAGGGTGACTTGAGGTAGAGTGTATACAAAAACAGAGTGACTTGAGGTAGAGTGTATACAAAAACAGGGTGACTTGAGGTAGAGTGTATACAAAAACAGGGTGACTTGAGGTAGAGTGCATACAAAAACAGGGTGACTTGAGGTAGAGTGTATACAAAAACAGGGTGACTTGAGGTAGAGTGTATACAAAAACAGGGTGACTTGAGGTAGAGTGTATACAAAAACAGGGTGACTCGAGGTAGAGTGTATACAAAAACAGAGTGACTTGAGGTAGAGTGTATACAAAAACAGGGTGACTTGAGGTAGAGTGTATAAAAAAACAGGGTGAATTGAGGGAGAGTGTATACAAAAACAGGGTGACTCGAGGTAGAGTGTATACAAAAACAGGGTGACTCGAGGTAGAGTGCATACAAAAACAGGGTGACTTGAGGTAGAGTGTATACAAAAACAGGGTGAATTGAGGTAGAGTGTATACAAAAACAGGGTGACTTGAGGTAGAGTGTATACAAAAACAGGGTGACTTGAGGTAGAGTGTATACAAAAACAGGATGACTTGAGCTAGAGTGTATACAAAAACAGGGTGACTTGAGGTAGAGTATATACAAAAACAGGGTGATTTGAGGTAGAGTGCATACAAAAACAGGGTGACTTGAGGTAGAGTGTATACAAAAACAGGGTGACTTGAGGTAGAGTGTATACAAAAACAGGGTGAATTGAGGTAGAGTGTATACAAAAACAGGGTGAATTGAGGTAGAGTGTATACAAAAACAGGGTGACTTGAGGTAGAGTGTATACAAAAACAGGGTGACTTGAGGTAGAGTGCATACAAAAACAGGGTGACTTGAGGTAGAGTATACAAAAACAGGGTGACTTGAGGTAGAGTGTATACAAAAACAGGGTGACTTGAGGTAGAGTGCATACAAAAACAGGGTGACTTGAGGTAGAGTATACAAAAACAGGGTGACTTGAGGTAGAGTGTATACAAAAACAGGGTGACTTGAGGTAGAGTGCATACAAAAACAGGGTGACTTGAGGTAGAGTGTATACAAAAACAGGGTGACTTGAGGTAGAGTGTATACAAAAACAGGGTGACTTGAGGAAGAGTGTATACAAAAACAGGGTGACTTGAGGTAGAGTGTATACAAAAACAGGGTGACTTGAGGTAGAGTGTATACAAAAACAGGGTGACTTGAGGTAGAGTATACAAAAACAGGGTGACTTGAGGTAGAGTGTATACAAAAACAGGGTGACTTGAGGTAGAGTGTATACAAAAACAGGGTGACTTGAGGTAGAGTGTATACAAAAACAGGGTGACTTGAGGTAGAGTGTATACAAAAACAGGGTGACTTGAGGAAGAGTGTATACAAAAACAGGGTGACTTGAGGTAGAGTGTATACAAAAACAGGGTGACTTGAGGAAGAGTGTATACAAAAACAGGGTGACTTGAGGTAGAGTGTATACAAAAACAGGGTGACTTGAGGTAGAGTGTATACAAAAACAGGGTGACTTGAGGTAGAGTGTATACAAAAACAGGGTGACTTGAGGTAGAGTGTATACAAAAACAGGGTGACTTGAGGTAGAGTGTATACAAAAACAGGGTGACTTGAGGTAGAGTGTATACAAAAACAGGGTGACTTGAGGAAGAGTGTATACAAAAACAGGGTGACTTGAGGTAGAGTGTATACAAAAACAGAGTGACTTGAGGTAGAGTGTATACAAAAACAGGGTGACTTGAGGTAGAGTGTATACAAAAACAGGGTGACTTGAGGTAGAGTGTATACAAAAACAGGGTGACTTGAGGTAGAGTGTATACAAAAACAGGGTGACTTGAGGTAGAGTGTATACAAAAACAGGGTGACTTGAGGTAGAGTGTATACAAAAACAGGGTGACTCGAGGTAGAGTGTATACAAAAACAGAGTGACTTGAGGTAGAGTGTATACAAAAACAGGGTGACTTGAGGTAGAGTGTATAAAAAAACAGGGTGAATTGAGGGAGAGTGTATACAAAAACAGGGTGACTCGAGGTAGAGTGTATACAAAAACAGGGTGACTCGAGGTAGAGTGCATACAAAAACAGGGTGACTTGAGGTAGAGTGTATACAAAAACAGGGTGAATTGAGGTAGAGTGTATACAAAAACAGGGTGAATTGAGGTAGAGTGTATACAAAAACAGGGTGACTTGAGGTAGAGTGTATACAAAAACAGGATGACTTGAGCTAGAGTGTATACAAAAACAGGGTGACTTGAGGTAGAGTATATACAAAAACAGGGTGATTTGAGGTAGAGTGCATACAAAAACAGGGTGACTTGAGGTAGAGTGTATACAAAAACAGGGTGACTTGAGGTAGAGTGTATACAAAAACAGGGTGAATTGAGGTAGAGTGTATACAAAAACAGGGTGAATTGAGGTAGAGTGTATACAAAAACAGGGTGAATTGAGGTAGAGTGCATACAAAAACAGGGTGAATTGAGGTAGAGTGTATACAAAAACAGGTGAATTGAGGTAGAGTGCATACAAAAACAGGTGACTTGAGGTAGAGTGCATACAAAAACAGGGTGACTTGAGGTAGAGTGTATACAAAAACAAGGTGAATTGAGGTAGAGTGTATACAAAAACAGGGTGACTTGAGGTAGAGTGCATACAAAAACAGGGTGACTTGAGGTAGAGTGCATACAAAAACAGGGTGACTTGAGGTAGAGTGTATACAAAAATAGGGTGACTTGAGGTAGAGTATACAAAAACAGGGTGACTTGAGGTAGAGTATATACAAAAACAGGGTGACTTGAGGTAGAGTGTATACAAAAACAGGGTGACTTGAGGAAGAGTGTATACAAAAACAGGGTGACTTGAGGTAGAGTGTATACAAAAACAGGGTGACTTGAGGAAGAGTGTATACAAAAACAGGGTGACTTGAGGTAGAGTATACAAAAACAGGGTGACTTGAGGTAGAGTGTATACAAAAACAGGGTGACTTGAGGTAGAGTGTATACAAAAACAGGGTGACTTGAGGTAGAGTATACAAAAACAGGGTGACTTGAGGTAGAGTGTATACAAAAACAGGGTGACTTGAGGTAGAGTGTATACAAAAACAGGGTGACTTGAGGTAGAGTGTATACAAAAACAGGGTGACTTGAGGAAGAGTGTATACAAAAACAGGGTGACTTGAGGTAGAGTGTATACAAAAACAGGGTGACTTGAGGAAGAGTGTATACAAAAACAGGGTGACTTGAGGTAGAGTGTATACAAAAACAGGGTGACTTGAGGTAGAGTGTATACAAAAACAGGGTGACTTGAGGTAGAGTGTATACAAAAACAGGGTGACTTGAGGTAGAGTGTATACAAAAACAGGGTGACTTGAGGTAGAGTGTATACAAAAACAGGGTGACTTGAGGTAGAGTGTATTCAAAAACAGGGTGACTTGAGGTAGAGTGTATACAAAAACAGAGTGACTTGAGGTAGAGTGTATACAAAAACAGGGTGACTTGAGGTAGAGTGTATACAAAAACAGGGTGACTTGAGGTAGAGTGTATACAAAAACAGGGTGACTTGAGGTAGAGTGTATACAAAAACAGGGTGACTTGAGGTAGAGTGTATACAAAAACAGGGTGACTTGAGGTAGAGTGTATACAAAAACAGGGTGACTCGAGGTATAGTGTATACAAAAACAGAGTGACTTGAGGTAGAGTGTATACAAAAACAGGGTGACTTGAGGTAGAGTGTATAAAAAAACAGGGTGAATTGAGGGAGAGTGTATACAAAAACAGGGTGACTCGAGGTAGAGTGTATACAAAAACAGGGTGACTCGAGGTAGAGTGCATACAAAAACAGGGTGACTTGAGGTATTGTGTATACAAAAACAGGGTGAATTGAGGTAGAGTGT
This sequence comes from Limnoperna fortunei, assembly GCA_944474755.1. Lineage (NCBI taxonomy): Eukaryota > Metazoa > Mollusca > Bivalvia > Mytilida > Modiolidae > Limnoperna > Limnoperna fortunei. The sequence continues at coordinate 2,674,692 of OX104117.1, read as the reverse complement.
ATACAAAAACAGGGTGAATTGAGGTAGAGTGTATACAAAAACAGGGTGACTTGAGGTAGAGTGTATACAAAAACAGGATGACTTGAGCTAGAGTGTATACAAAAACAGGGTGACTTGAGGTAGAGTATATACAAAAACAGGGTGATTTGAGGTAGAGTGCATACAAAAACAGGGTGACTTGAGGTAGAGTGTATACAAAAACAGGGTGACTTGAGGTAGAGTGTATACAAAAACAGGGTGAATTGAGGTAGAGTGTATACAAAAACAGGGTGAATTGAGGTAGAGTGTATACAAAAACAGGGTGAATTGAGGTAGAGTGCATACAAAAACAGGGTGAATTGAGGTAGAGTGTATACAAAAACAGGTGAATTGAGGTAGAGTGCATACAAAAACAGGTGACTTGAGGTAGAGTGCATACAAAAACAGGGTGACTTGAGGTAGAGTGTATACAAAAACAAGGTGAATTGAGGTAGAGTGTATACAAAAACAGGGTGAATTGAGGTAGAGTGTATACAAAAACAGGGTGATTTGAGGTAGAGTGTATACAAAACAGGGTGACTTGAGGTAGAGTGTATACAAAAACAGGGTGACTTGAGGTAGAGTGTATACAAAAACAGGGTGACTTGAGGTAGAGTGTATGCAAAAACAGGGTGACTTGAGGTAGAGTGTATACAAAAACAGGGTGACTTGAGGTAGAGTTTATACAAAAACAGGTGACTTGAGGTAGAGTGCATACAAAAACAGGGTGACTTGAGCTTTTAAGGTCACAGAAGCAGGTCTGTGTTGCCCACTTTGCCCAGTGTGGTGAGCCTTTGAGTGAGTTATGGCCCTTTAAGATGTAAAATCATCCATGCTAATGGTTTGTTTGTCTGTTGTTTTCTTTGATTTAAACAGGAAGATGATCAATGTAATGTTGGTTATTCAATAGTATATGGTAGACGTAATGCCTCAGTCCGAATAGATTTTATCTTTACATATAAAAGGCCCTTGAATAAACTGCCTTACATGAGGTGCATAGTTTGTGTCCATTGTAATGCCTTACATGAGGTGCACAGTTTGTGTCCATTGTAATGCCTTACATGAGGTGCACAGTTTGTGTCCATTGTAATGCCTTACATGAGGTGCACAGTTTGTGTCCATTGTAATGCCTTACATGAGGTGCACAGTTTGTGTCCATTGTAATGCCTTACATGAGGTGCACAGTTTGTGCCAATTGTAATGCAGTTTACTGAACAATGTCATCCTGGTGGTACATGTGTTAATCAAAGATTTTGTTTTATTGATTACTGTTGACATGTGTTGTCATGGTGATGATTGAATAGAAATGTTTATTGCAAATTGTTTGTCAACACAGAAGTGAGAATAAACAACATGAGGTAAATATTTTAACAGTTTGAATCTATCTGATCGTCAATGGCATCTGCATTGTAGTGTTCCACCTGCCATGGAGAAAAATAGAAAGAACGTTATAAATAACAATTTTTAAGAACAGACTCTAGTACAATTGTACTGTATTGGATAGTTAATCAATAAATATCGGATTGGAATACAGCAGCAATGATAGATAGTCCATAATTAAAAGATTGATGTTTTAGATTTAGATTGATACACGTTATTAATTTTTTTTTTGTTAACCCAGTTAAGAGGGATTTATCTTTTAGCCAAGGGGTTACATGAGCTATTCTCATCACATGGTGCCCTTTGCTGTCTGCTGAGGTGGCCAGAAAGTTTTTACATTTCAATTTTCTTCTCTAAAAACCACTTGGCCAATTGGAACCAAACTAGAGTTTTTTGTGCTTATCCTAAATCCAAGATGGCTACTGCTATAAACCATATCTTAAAATAGGACTCGTGAAAAAATATTAAAAAAAACATTCTTCTCATGAACTGCTCCACACTTCAAACCAAATTATACAGAAATGAATCCAGGATAGTTCTTTAATTGTTTTGACTTGTTTTAGCTGATTGGAAACATAAATGTCAGGACTACAATGCATTTTAATTGGCTGAAATTTCAAAAAAAAATTGTTTAATAAAATCTGCTGAAATCAACTCTCTCTACCATTTCAGTCCTCAGTTCTTTGTTTTAAATGCAGTATAACAATTTCTGACTTGACCAGACACTATTTCAGTTTACAATTAAAGCAGCTTTCTCTTTCTTATAAACAAACTCAGCTTGTTCATCTTTAATGCACTTACACAATTGTACATATATACATTGTTAACATTAAATCATATGGGACAAAAGAATTTTTTGAAAAAAAACATTACTAATTGTATTAAATTTGTCGCAATTATGCCATGTTGACCATTGCTAAAAGATTCATACTGTCCATTAAAGGATTCACACTGTCCATTATAACAATTTTTAAAATAAAGAATTTAATTTAAGTTCATTTTTAGTGGCAATGGTTAGTTCCTTTGTGCACTTTTAGTAAGTCCTAGGTCTGTATAGTGGCACACAGCATGATCAATTTTTGTTCCTTATAACACTTTACTAAGTCCTAGATCTGTATGGTGATCATGATCTAGGATTGTTACTTGTAAGTCCTAGATCTGTATGGTGATCATGATCTAGGATTGTTCCTTGTAAGTCCTAGATCTGTATGGTGATCATGATCTAGGATTGTTCCTTGTAAGTCCTAGATCTGTATGGTGATCATGATCTAGGAGTGTTCCTTGTAAGTCCTAGATCTGTATGGTGATCATGATCTAGGAGTGTTACTTGTAAGTCCTAGATCTGTATGGTGATCATGATCTAGGATTGTTCCTTGTAAGTCCTAGATCTGTATGGTGATCATGATCTAGGAGTGTTACTTGTAAGTCCTAGATCTGTATGGTGATCATGATCTAGGAGTGTTACTTGTAAGTCCTAGATCTGTATGGTGATCATGATCTAGGATTGTTCCTTGTAAGTCCTAGATCTGTATGGTGATCATGATCTAGGAGTGTTACTTGTAAGTCCTAGATCTGTATGGTGATCATGATCTAGGATTGTTCCTTGTAAGTCCTAGATCTGTATGGTGATCATGATCTAGGAGTGTTTCTTGTAAGTCCTAGATCTGTATGGTGATCATAATCTAGTAGTTTCCTTGTAAGTCCTAGATCTGTATGGTGATCATAATCCAGGAGTGTTCCTTGTAAGTCCTAGATCTGTAAGGTGATCATGATCTAGGAGTGTTCCTTGTAAATCCTAGATCTGCCTTTGGTGATCATGATCTAGGAGTGTTCCTTGTAAGTCCTAGATCTGTATGGTGATCATAATCTAGGAGTGTTCCTTGTAAGTCCTAGATCTGTATGGTGATCATGATCTAGGATTGTTCCTTGTAAGTCCTAGATCTGTTTAGTGATCATGATCAAGGATTGTTCCTTGTAAATCCCAGATCTGTATGGTGATCATGATCTAGTAGTGTTCCTTGTAAATCCTAGATCTGCCTTTGGTGATCATGATCTAGGAGTGTTCCTTGTAAATCCTAGATCTGCCTTTGGTGATCATGATCTAGGAGTGTTCCTTGTAAGTCCTAGATCTGTATGGTGATCATAATCTAGGAGTGTTCCTTGTAAGTCCTAGATCTGTATGGTGATCATGATCTAGGATTGTTCCTTGTAAGTCCTAGATCTGTTTAGTGATCATGATCAAGGATTGTTCCTTGTAAATCCCAGATCTGTATGGTGATCATGATCTAGTAGTGTTCCTTGTAAATCCTAGATCTGTCTTTGGTGATCATGATCTAGTAGTGTTCCTTGTAAATCCTAGATCTGCCTTTGGTGATCATGATCTAGGAGTGTTCCTTGTAAATCCTAGATCTGTATGGGGATTATGATCTAGGAGTGTTCCTTGTAAGTCCTAGATCTGTTTGGTGATCATGATCTACGATTGTTCCTTGTAAATCCCAGATCTGTTTGGTGATCATGATCTAGAACTGTTCCTTGTAAGTCCTAGATCTGTATGGTGATCATGATCTAGGAGTGTTACTTGTAAGTCCTAGATCTGTATGGTGATAATGATCTATGATTGTTCCTTGTAAGTCCAAGATCTGTATGGTGATCATGATCTAGGAGTGTTACTTGTAAGTCCTAGATCTGTATGGTGATCATAATCTAGTAGTGTTCCTTGTAAGTCCTAGATCTGTATGGTGATCATAATCTAGGAATGTTCCTTGTAAGTCCTAGATCTGTATGGTGATCATGATCTAGGAGTGTTCCTTGTAAATCCTAGATCTACCTTTGGTGATCATGATCTAGGAGTGTTCCTTGTAAGTCCTAGATCTGTATGTTGATCATAATCTATGAGTGTTCCTTGTAAGTCCTAGATCTGTATGGTGATCATGATCTAGGTGTGTTCCTTTTGAGCATTTTCATTAGTCCCTGGTTTGTGTACACATAAATAACTGGAATGATGGAGAAATATAGATATTGTATGCTTCGTGAAATTTGCAGCAGACACTGTCCTTGCTGTATGGACATGTTGTCCAGCACCATGACTGATATACACCCTGGCAGATAGGATAAAGCCAGGGATATTATAATTAAAGCACTCCTTTTTATCATAGTTCCCATGTCGGATCGGTGGGTTCTTAAACTGGTCATTGATTGTGAAGTCCATGCTCTTCCATTGGGTGAGAGTTGTGACACACTTCTGCTTTCTGTATCAGAGAACCAGTTGTTTGGTCTGTCATGCCTTCTGATTGGATGTTTTTGTGGGATCCAGAGCTGATGTTGTTGACCGTTGGTTGGATCATTTCTGACACTATTCGACCTCATTAATGTGTCCGATTTCTTAACATTTGGACCAATAATACGTATGATTGGGAAATGGTTTGGTTTTTCCATATCTTTACAATCAGTTTTAATTACCATAATATTTTCTTCTGTTTGAGTCATAGAATCAACAAGTTCGGGCTCGTTGGGTTTTGGTTTCATTAAAGTAGAGGGTGCATTCAAATTGTAAATAGAACTTGAAAATCCACTGTAGTTTGACAAAGAACAGTCACTCCAGTCCAACTCTTCTGAAGAACTGTACAACATAAGTGTATTAGGTTTGCTTTTTGATTTTTTTTTATCATGCTCTTGACAACTGTCATCGGTAGAGGAGTAAAATTTGCTTTGGATTTCACAGCTTAAATTGTTTGGACTCGGTTTACGAATCGGAGGTAAAACTTTACTCTTCCGTTTCTTCATTTTCCTGCTTCGGAGTTGTCGGATTCTATTTTTATCAGGAAGATTTTTTGGTTTAGATTTACTGCTGTCAGTGTAAGCTCTTTTCCTGAATCCATCTTCTGGTGGAAAAGACTCTTTAATGGCGGGTCTAAAAGTTGCTGAATAACAGCGAGGTCGCATTTCAACTGGTGACAATTGGCCACCAGAATCCTCCTGTCTGGGTTCAATAATGTGTGGCTTAGCATTAAGTCTAGAGTCAGAAGTTATTCTTGGTTTTTTTTCACTTGACAAGCGTTTGCTGACACTAGATGATGGCCGTCTGCTGTTACCAGATGATGGCCATCTGCTGTTACTAAATGATGGTCGTCTGCTGTTACTAGATGATGGCCGTCTGCTGTTTTGTGATACTGTTTCTGGCTCTGGTTGTTCTATAATGACGGATATATTACTAGAGCCTTCATCCAGGACACTAAAAACACTTTCAGTATTGTATGTTATTGAGGAAATGTCAGAGTCTGTCTTGAAGTCGGTGAATCCAGATGTGTCAGAAAATGTTCCAATACTATCAGAGGAGTATTGTTTCTTCAGTTTTCCATGAATCTTGGGTATCTTTTTCTTTTTTCTGATTGCTTGGGGCATCAAGTTTAGAGATTTATTTGGAGTAACTGCCTCCTCATGCCAGACATTACCAGCACTTCGTCGTGTATGCTTCAGTGGTTTTAGGTAACTTTCATATCTTCTTTCCAATTCCTCATCAAAAGAAAACAAACTTATATTTGACATCTGTCCAAGGGCATTTGCAATAGAACTTTTTGCTTTTTCTCTAGATTGTTGTAAAAATGTATCACTTAATTTTCTGAGTCCTATCAATCTTTCCTCATTAGACATGTCTACTATTGTATTGGGCAGATCACTGTTTGAATGTAGTTCCATGTAACGTTTCCTTACTTCACCGAGTACTTGCTCATAATTTAAAGCACCATCTGAATCTGCTCTTGAGTTAGAACTCTTTGGAATCACACACCCTGAAATAGCTGATGAAGTTCTTGGAATTTTTTCAATGTTAATCCCCGTTGCCTCCCTCGGTTCAAGAACCGAAACTGGTGTGACAGAATGGAGTTGTAGATTACTTGATCTGTTGTCTACTCGGTTTGATATTTTATTCCACACACAACAGACAGCTAGAAAGTACATTGTTGTCATGACAACCAAGGTTAACATAAAAAGTACTGCGTAGATTATTTGGACAGAATGACGGGGTGGATCTAAGCCTGTGTCCAGTGTGCAGTCATAGGAGAAAACAGATGGCGCTTTGTTTTCCTGATAAATGATGTAAATAGCAAAAGGAAGTACCACCAACCAGGAACAGGATAAGATGATCTTTGGAAAGGTCATTCTTATTTTATATGAGAAACTTCTATAGATTTTCATCAGTCTTTCATAGGATATCATCACCATGGTTACAAAAGTACAACTGTCAACATGGAGATGTAAGAAATGATGAATGAAGCAGATTTCTTGTAGTCGATATGCTGTAAAAGATAAACTGATTCTGATGATTTGTATAGGAGCTAACACACAGCAGACAATTAATCCAGTATACAGTAGTTGAATTATAGAGTAATGATGTCTCCAGTTCTTTCTCGTCAGTTTGTGTAGAGCTGCTGAATTAGATATTGTCCCAATAAAGGTTGTTATACTTAGAATAACAGCACTGGTAACAGCTATCCCTAAATTTGGTTCTTGGTCAGATCTCACACATGTGGTCTCGTTACAATGTTCTGTTGCATTAACCATGTTTGTTTTATCTGTGAATATATATATATGTCATTAGTTTGATACATGTGGTATTGAACCTATATCAATACTAAGTTTGTTACATTTATTCTGAATAATTTGACTTAAAAATGTTTTCATTTATACTTCAGATTTTGACTTTGGTGGATAATGTTACATTAAGTCTTTAGATTTTGACTTCGGTGGATAATGTTACAATTATTTTTTAGATTTTGACTTCGGTGGATAATATTACGTTTATTCTTCAGAATTTCACTTGGGTGGATAATGTTACAATTATTCTTCAAAGTTTGACTTAGATGGATAATGTTACATTTATTCTTCAGAGTTTGACTTGGGTGGATAATGTTACATTTATTCTTCAGAATTTGACTTAGATGGATAATGTTACATTTAATCATCAGAATTTCACTTGGGTGGATAATGTAACATTTATTCTTCAGATTTTGGCTTTTGTGGATAATGTTACAATTATTCTTCAGATTTTGACTTGGGTGGATAATGTTACATTTACTCTTCAGAATTTGACTTTGGTGGATAATTTTACATTTAATCATCAGAATTTCACTTGGGTGGATAATGTTACATTTATTTTTCAGAATTTCACTTGGGTGGATAATGTTACAATTATTCTTCAAAGTTTGACTTGGGTGGATAATGTTACATTTATTCTTCAGAGTTTGACTTGGGTGGATAATGTTACATTTATTCTTCAGAATTTGACTTAGATGGATAATGTTACATTTAATCATCAGAATTTCACTTGGGTGGATAATGTTACATTTATTCTTCAGATTTTGGCTTTTGTGGATAATGTTACAATTATTCTTCAGATTTTGACTTGGGTGGATAATGTTACATTTACTCTTCAGAATTTGACTTTGGTGGATAATTTTACATTTAATCATCAGAATTTCACTTGGGTGGATAATGTTACATTTATTTTTCAGAATTTCACTTGGGTGGATAATGTTACAATTATTCTTCAAAGTTTGACTTGGGTGGATAATGTTACATTTATTCTTCAGAGTTTGACTTGGGTGGATAATGTTACATTTATTCTTCAGAGTTTGACTTGGGTGGATAATGTTACAATTATTCTTCAGATTTTGACATCGGTGGATAATGTTACATTTATTCTTCAGAGTTTGACTTCAGTGGATAATGTTACATTTATTCTTCAGATTTTTGCTTTTGTGGATAATGTTACAATTATTCTTCAGATTTTGACTTGGGTGTATACTGTTACATTAACTCTTCAGAATTTGACTTTGGTGGATAATTTTACATTTAATCATCAGAATTTCACTTGGGTGGATAATGTTACATTTATTTTTCAGAATTTCACTTGCGTGGATAATGTTACAATTATTCTTCAAAGTTTGACTTGGGTGGATAATGTTACATTTATTCTTCAGAGTTTGACTTTGGTGGATAATGTTACATTCAAATTAGATGCTGTGTTATGCCTAGTGACATTGATTTCTGGTATGAACTTCTTGTTTTGAAGAGTTAATGCTATCTGATTTGTGTTAATGAATTGTTTATACTCTCTGACTTGTTGTTTCTTACTTTATTAGCTTTAACTTTGAGGTATTTCAGTGCCAAGGATGAAAAGGAACGGGGTTTTACACTTATTCTTCAGGCATTTCATACCATTTTGTGTTTATTATGGGTAGGAAGCCAGAGTATTTAGGCATTTCATACCATTTTGTGTTTATTATGGGTAGGAAGCCAGAGTATTCAGGCATTTCATACCATTTTGTGTTTATTATGGGTAGGAAGCCAGAGTATTCAGGCATTTCATACCATTTTGTGTTTATTATGGGTAGGAAGCCAGAGTATTTAGGCATTTCATACCATTTTGTGTTTATTATGGGTAGGAAGCCAGAGTATTTAGGCATTTCATACCATTTTGTGTTTATTATGGGTAGGAAGCCAGAGTATTCAGGCATTTCATGCCATTTTGTGTTTATTATGGGTAGGAAGCCAGAGTATTTAGGCATTTCATACCATTTTGTGTTTATTATGGGTAGGAAGCCTGAGTATTTAGGCATTTCATGCCATTTTGTGTTTATTATGGGTAGGAAGCCAGAGTATTCAGGCATTTCATGCCATTTTGTGTTTATTATGGGTAGGAAGCCAGAGTATTCAGGCATTTCATGCCATTTTGTGTTTATTATGGGTAGGAAGCCAGAGTATTTAGGCATTTCATGCCATTTTGTGTTTATTATGGGTAGGAAGCCAGAGTATTTAGGCATTTCATGCCATTTTGTGTTTATTATTGGTAGGAAGCCAGAGTATTTAGGCATTTCATACCATTTTGTGTTTATTATGGGTAGGAAGCCAGAGTATTTAGGCATTTCATACCATTTTGTGTTTATTATGGGTAGGAAGCCAGAGTATTTAGGCATTTCATACCATTTTGTGTTTATTATGGGTAGGAAGCCAGAGTATTCAGGCATTTCATGCCATTTTGTGTTTATTATGGGTAGGAAGCCAGAGTATTCAGGCATTTCATACCATTTTGTGTTTATTATGGGTAGGAAGCCTGAGTATTTAGGCATTTCATGCCATTTTGTGTTTATTATGGGTAGGAAGCCTGAGTATTTAGGCATTTCATGCCATTTTGTGTTTATTATGGGTAGGAAGCCAGAGTATTCAGGCATTTCATGCCATTTTGTGTTTATTATGGGTAGGAAGCCAGAGTATTCAGGCATTTCATACCATTTTGTGTTTATTATGGGTAGGAAGCCAGAGTATTTAGGCATTTCATGCCATTTTGTGTTTATTATGGGTAGGAAGCCAGAGTATTTAGGCATTTCATGCCATTTTGTGTTTATTATGGGTAGGAAGCCAGAGTATTTAGGCATTTCATGCCATTTTGTGTTTATTATGGGTAGGAAGCCAGAGTATTTAGGCATTTCATGCCATTTTGTGTTTATTATGGGTAGGAAGCCAGAGTATTCAGGCATTTCATACCATTTTGTGTTTATTATGGGTAGGAAGCCAGAGTATTTAGGCATTTCATACCATTTTGTGTTTATTATGGGTAGGAAGCCAGAGTATTCAGGCATTTCATGCCATTTTGTGTTTATTATGGGTAGGAAGCCAGAGTATTCAGGCATTTCATACCATTTTGTGTTTATTATGGGTAGGAAGCCAGAGTATTCAGGCATTTCATACCATTTTGTGTTTATTATGGGTAGGAAGCCAGAGTATTTAGGCATTTCATACCATTTTGTGTTTATTATGGGTAGGAAGCCAGAGTATTCAGGCATTTCATACCATTTTGTGTTTATTATGGGTAGGAAGCCAGAGTATTCAGGCATTTCATACCATTTTGTGTTTATTATGGGTAGGAAGCCAGAGTATTCAGGCATTTCATACCATTTTGTGTTTATTATGGGTAGGAAGCCAGAGTATTCAGGCATTTCATACCATTTTGTGTTTATTATGGGTAGGAAGCCAGAGTATTTAGGCATTTCATGCCATTTTGTGTTTATTATGGGTAGGAAGCCAGAGTATTCAGGCATTTCATGCCATTTTGTGTTTATTATGGGTAGGAAGCCAGAGTATTCAGGCATTTCATACCATTTTGTGTTTATTATGGGTAGGAAGCCTGAGTATTTAGGCATTTCATGCCATTTTGTGTTTATTATGGGTAGGAAGCCAGAGTATTCAGGCATTTCATGCCATTTTGTGTTTATTATGGGTAGGAAGCCAGAGTATTTAGGCATTTCATGCCATTTTGTGTTTATTATGGGTAGGAAGCCAGAGTATTCAGGCATTTCATGCCATTTTGTGTTTATTATGGGTAGGAAGCCAGAGTATTCAGGCATTTCATACCATTTTGTGTTTATTATGGGTAGGAAGCCAGAGTATTTATGCATTTCATGCCATTTTGTGTTTATTATGGGTAGGAAGCCAGAGTATTCAGGCATTTCATGCCATTTTGTGTTTATTATGGGTAGGAAGCCAGAGTATTCAGGCATTTCATACCATTTTGTGTTTATTATGGGTAGGAAGCCAGAGTATTTAGGCATTTCATGCCATTTTGTGTTTATTATGGGTAGGAAGCCAGAGTATTTAGGCATTTCATGCCATTTTGTGTTTATTATGGGTAGGAAGCCAGAGTATTCAGGCATTTCATGCCATTTTGTGTTTATTATGGGTAGGAAGCCAGAGTATTCAGGCATTTCATACCATTTTGTGTTTATTATGGGTAGGAAGCCAGAGTATTCAGGCATTTCATACCATTTTGTGTTTATTATGGGTAGGAAGCCAGAGTATTTAGGCATTTCATACCATTTTGTGTTTATTATGGGTAGGAAGCCAGAGTATTCAGGCATTTCATGCCATTTTGTGTTTATTATGGGTAGGAAGCCAGAGTATTTAGGCATTTCATACCATTTTGTGTTTATTATGGGTAGGAAGCCAGAGTATTCAGGCATTTCATGCCATTTTGTGTTTATTATGGGTAGGAAGCCAGAGTATTTAGGCATTTCATGCCATTTTGTGTTTATTATGGGTAGGAAGCCAGAGTATTCAGGCATTTCATGCCATTTTGTGTTTATTATGGGTAGGAAGCCAGAGTATTCAGGCATTTCATACCATTTTGTGTTTATTATGGGTAGGAAGCCAGAGTATTTAGGCATTTCATGCCATTTTGTGTTTATTATGGGTAGGAAGCCAGAGTATTCAGGCATTTCATGCCATTTTGTGTTTATTATGGGTAGGAAGCCAGAGTATTCAGGCATTTCATACCATTTTGTGTTTATTATGGGTAGGAAGCCAGAGTATTTAGGCATTTCATACCATTTTGTGTTTATTATGGGTAGGAAGCCAGAGTATTTAGGCATTTCATACCATTTTGTGTTTATTATGGGTAGGAAGCCAGAGTATTCAGGCATTTCATACCATTTTGTGTTTATTATGGGTAGGAAGCCAGAGTATTCAGGCATTTCATGCCATTTTGTGTTTATTATGGGTAGGAAGCCAGAGTATTTAGGCATTTCATACCATTTTGTGTTTATTATGGGTAGGAAGCCAGAGTATTCAGGCATTTCATACCATTTTGTGTTTATTATGGGTAGGAAGCCAGAGTATTCAGGCATTTCATACCATTTTGTGTTTATTATGGGTAGGAAGCCAGAGTATTCAGGCATTTCATGCCATTTTGTGTTTATTATGGGTAGGAAGCCAGAGTATTCAGGCATTTCATGCCATTTTGTGTTTATTATGGGTAGGAAGCCAGAGTATTCAGGCATTTCATACCATTTTGTGTTTATTATGGGTAGGAAGCCAGAGTATTCAGGCATTTCATGCCATTTTGTGTTTATTATGGGTAGGAAGCCAGAGTATTCAGGCATTTCATGCCATTTTGTGTTTATTATGGGTAGGAAGCCAGAGTATTCAGGCATTTCATACCATTTTGTGTTTATTATGGGTAGGAAGCCAGAGTATTCAGGCATTTCATACCATTTTGTGTTTATTATGGGTAGGAAGCCAGAGTATTTAGGCATTTCATACCATTTTGTGTTTATTATGGGTAGGAAGCCAGAGTATTTAGGCATTTCATACCATTTTGTGTTTATTATGGGTAGGAAGCCAGAGTATTCAGGCATTTCATGCCATTTTGTGTTTATTATGGGTAGGAAGCCAGAGTATTTAGGCATTTCATACCATTTTGTGTTTATTATGGGTAGGAAGCCAGAGTATTCAGGCATTTCATACCATTTTGTGTTTATTATGGGTAGGAAGCCAGAGTATTCAGGCATTTCATACCATTTTGTGTTTATTATGGGTAGGAAGCCAGAGTATTCAGGCATTTCATGCCATTTTGTGTTTATTATGGGTAGGAAGCCAGAGTATTCAGGCATTTCATGCCATTTTGTGTTTATTATGGGTAGGAAGCCAGAGTATTCAGGCATTTCATACCATTTTGTGTTTATTATGGGTAGGAAGCCAGAGTATTCAGGCATTTCATACCATTTTGTGTTTATTATGGGTAGGAAGCCAGAGTATTCAGGCATTTCATACCATTTTGTGTTTATTATGGGTAGGAAGCCAGAGTATTCAGGCATTTCATACCATTTTGTGTTTATTATGGGTAGGAAGCCAGAGTATTCAGGCATTTCATACCATTTTGTGTTTATTATGGGTAGGAAGCCAGAGTATTCAGGCATTTCATACCATTTTGTGTTTATTATGGGAAGGAAGCCAGAGTATTCAGGCATTTCATGCCATTTTGTGTTTATTATGGGTAGGAAGCCAGAGTATTTAGGCATTTCATACCATTTTGTGTTTATTATGGGTAGGAAGCCAGAGTATTTAGGCATTTCATACCATTTTGTGTTTATTATGGGTAGGAAGCCAGAGTATTTAGGCATTTCATACCATTTTGTGTTTATTATGGGTAGGAAGCCAGAGTATTCAGGCATTTCATACCATTTTGTGTTTATTATGGGTAGGAAGCCAGTTAAAAACTTGGTCAATCAAGGATAGAGTATGTTGACAACCATTTAATATACATATGAATAGAAACAAATATGTTAAGCTTTTTTGTTTTTTGTGATCACCGATTCAGTCTTGGTAATGTGGTTTGTGATCACCGATTCAGTCTTGGTGATGTGGTTTGTGATCACTGATTCAGTCTTGGTGAAGTGGTTTGTGATCACTGATTCAGTCTTGGTAATGTGGTTTGTGATCACCGATTCAGTCTTGGTTATGTGGTTTGTGATCACCGATTCAGTCTTGGTGAAGTGGTTTGTGATCACCGATTCAGTCTTGGTGAAGTGGTTTCCATAAAATAGTGTTGTTGTGACACGTAGATATTTATTTTGTTAAATTATGTCGAACAAACACATTTTACTTAGAAAATTATGTGGCACACAGACATTTATCTTGTTAAATTATGTGACACAAAGACATTTATCATGGTAAATTATTTGGCACATAGACATTTGACTTGGTAAACTATGTGGCACAAAGACATTTATCTTGGTAAATTATGTGGCACAAAGACATTTATCATGATAAATTATGTGGCACAAAGATATTTATCTTGGTAAATTATGTGGCCCAAAGACATTTATCTTGGTAAATTATGATGTACACAGACATTTATCGTGTTAAATTATGTGACACAAAGACATTTATCTTGGTAAATTATGTTGTACATAGACATTTATCTTGGTAAATTATGTGGCACATAGACATTTATCTTGGTAAATTATGTGGCACATAGACATTTATCTTGGTAAATTATGTGGCACATAGACATTTATCTTGGTAAATTATGTGGCACATAGACATTTATCTTGGTAAATTATGTTGTACATAGACATTTATCTTGGTAAATATGTGGCACATAGACATTTATCTTGGTAAATTATGTTGTACACAGACATTTATCTTGGTACATTATGTTGTACATACACATTTATCTTGGTAAATTATGTTGTACATAGACATTTATCTTGGTAAATTATGTGCCATTACAGAGGCTTTTTTTTTAGTAATACAAAAAAAACCCAAATGATTCAAATTAGTCAGTCACTGCCCAGTAAAGTAGTCTTCTACATGTATTTACTAACTTAATATTATCAAATGGTGCTTGAGAAATGTTATAAATAATTTTATTTTTAAAAATAATAAAATGTCAGTATACAGAGTTACTGTCTTACCTGTTTCTGAATCTGAACTGGCCGTCTGGTGAATAAGTCTGAACTGACCGTCTGATAACCAAACTGTGATACATCCACACATGTGTTAATGTAAGAATTTATTTGTTTCATTGGTTAGAAGGATGCTTACGTCAGAATAAATGTCTAGGTGACTAAAGTACAGATATAATAAGCTTAAATAACTTCTGCTACATGTGAACATTTTCTTTAAAACTACCACTGGACATGTTGAGGTGATAACAAGAATCTGCATGATATAAATTACTGTTTTAAGTTTAATCCAACGTTTTACCTTTATTTATTTTATTTAAGCCTGGTTCCTATGTTTGACTTTATGTGGATTTATTCAGACATTTTATTTAAGCCTGGTTCCTATGTTTGACTTTATGTGGATTTATTCAGACATTTTATTTAAGCCTGGTTCCAATGTTTGACTTTATGTGAATTTTTTCAGACATTTTATTTTAAGCCTGGTTCCTATGTTTGACTTTATGTGGATTTATTCAGACATTTTATTTAAGCCTGGTTCCTATGTTTTACTTTATGTGGATTTATTCAGACATTTTATTTAAGCCTGGTTCCAATGTTTGACTTTATGTGAATTTTTTCAGACATTTTATTTAAGCCTGGTTCCTATGTTTGACTTTATGTGGATTTATTCAGACATTTTATTTAAGCCTGGTTCCTATGTTTTACTTTATGTGGATTTATTCAGACATTTTATTTAAGCCTGATTCCTATGTTTGACTGGATGTGAATTTTTTCAGACATTTTATTTAAGCCTGGTTCATATGTTTGACTGTATGTGAATTTTTTCAGACAGTTTATTTAAGCCTGGTTCCTATGTTTGACTTTATGTGAATTTATTCAGACATTTTATTTAAGCCTGATTCCTATGTTTGACTGTATGTGAATTTATTCAGACATTTTATTTAGCATGATTCCTATGTTTGACTTTATGTGAATTTATTCAGACATTTTATTTAGCCTTATTCCTATGTTTGACTGTATGTTTATTTTTTCAGACATTTTATTTTAGCCTGGTTCCTATGTTTGACTGTATGTGAATTTATTCAGACATTTTATTTAGCCTGATTCCTATGTTTGACTTTATGTGAATTTATTCAGACATTTTATTTAGCCTGATGCCTATGTCTGACTTTTTGTGAATTTATTCAGACATTTTATTTACCCTGATTCCTATGTTTGACTTTATGTGAATTTATTCAGACATTTTATTTAGCCTGGTTCCTATGTTTGACTTTATGTGAATTTATTCAGACATTTTATTTAAGCCTGATTCCTATGTTTGACTGTATGTGAATTTATTCAGACATTTTATTTAGCCTGATTCCTATGTTTGACTGTATGTGAATTTTTTCAGACATTTTATTTAAGCCTGGTTCCCATGTTTGACTGTATGTGCATTTATTCAGACATTTTATTTAGCCTGATTCCTTTTGTTTGACTGTATGTTTATTTTTTCAGACATTTTATTTAAGCCTGGTTCTTATGTTTGACTGTATGTTTATTTTTTCAGACATTTTATTTTAGCCTGATTCCTATGTTTGACTGTATGTGAATTTATTCAGACATTTTATTTAGCCTGATTCCTATGTTTGACTGTATATGAATTCATTCATTCATCCAAGTGGAAATGAATAATGTCATAGCAAGATTCCTAAGTTTTCCTAATCATACTATACAAACATGGCTTCATGTGGATTCTAATTGTCTGACATTTCCTTGCTTATTTCCTCTGACACTACAAACCACAGTAATTTTGCAGTACTGAAGTATAGTAAATCTTTTACAAAATATCCTGAATTTATGCTATTTTGGTTTTAAACAGGAGAATTCCTATTTCCTACTGGCTAAAATTTAAAACTATTCTCTAAACATGCAAGGCAATATGTAGCAAAAGTTTGTATGAGTATTACATTGGGGATTGCTACTTACAAATTGGTCACATTTCTTGCAGTTAAACTTAATTAATAAATTAATGATGGCCAGCATAAACAATTATTGTTTATGGTCATTTTTTAACAGGTGTGTGTGGGGGGGGGGGGTTCTAGTTCCATTGTTTTGTTTATGAATAAAAAACTTTATATTTAAGTTTGTTGCTTTTGAGAATTCTTTAATGTGTATACACTATTTATTATTCATTGTTTTTTTTATTTTTCAGTTTAAATGCAGAAGGTGTGTCTGAATATTTTCCACTACCAACTGTGATGGAGGGTTTGTTTAATCTCTGTTCAAAACTTTTTGGAATAAATTTCAAAGTAAGTGATGTTGTAATGAGGTTACATTGGGGGCCTTGGTGACCAAGTGGTTAAGATAGTCCGTCTTCTATTGATCACATGGTCTGTCATCACTGAGATTGCTGGTTTAATTCTCAATGCAGGCATGATTGCCAGTTTTCCTACTGCAGGTCCGGGGTTTTCTCCAGGAACTCTGGCTTCCTCCCCCAATAAGAACTGGACGCCATGATACAGCTGAAAATTTGCTGAAAGTGGCATTAAACACCAGTCAAACAAACAAACAATACATTTGAATGGTGTTTAAATTATAGTATGTAATATATACACTCTCTGACAACCATGATTTTAAAATGGCAGCTTGTCAGTATTTACGCCTGTATATACAGCCCTAGGAAACGAGGATTTTTAGATTTACACCTGTCAGTATGTATAAACCATGGCAACCATGATTTTAAAATGGCCTTTCAGTATTTACAGCTGTACATGTACACCCCATGGCAACATACAGCCTGCTTTGGGTCTCGGGCTGACTCTTTTTCTACTTTTTTGTTAAACTTGTGTGAAAACTGACTAGATATTAATTCCCAGTGAAATATCTTATCACAAAATTAAGTCAAATATTACTGTTTGTTTCTTTTATATGAAACTGATGTATTGAAATCATTTGATAAAATATCAGCTTGACAACTTTTCAGGAAAATAAGGAATGTGATGTATGGGATGAACATGTAAAGGCATTTGATGTTCTGGAGAAAGATGGTATGTCTTATTAACACCATTAGGCTTGGCACCTGTCCTGCCCCATTGGCCTTGGCATCTCCCCTGATCCATAGCCTTGGCACCTGTCCTGGCCCATTGGCCTTGGCATCTCCCCTGACCCATAGCATTGGCACCTGTCCTAGCTCATTGGCCTTGGCATCTCTCCTGACCCATAGCCTTGGCACCTGTCCTGGCCCATTGGCCTTGGCATCTCCCCTGACCCATAGCATTGGCACCTGTCCTAGCTCATTGGCCTTGGCATCTCTCCTGACCCATAGCCTTGGCACCTGTCCTGGCCCATTGGCTTTGGCATCTCTCCTGACCCATAGCCTTGGCACCTGTCCTGGCCCACTGGCCTTGGCATCTCCCCTGACCCAAAGCCTTGGCACCTGTCCTGCCCCATTGGCCTTGGCATCTCCCCTGACCCATAGCCTTGGCACCTGTCCTGGCCCACTGGCCTTGGCATCTCCCCTGACCCATAGCCTTGGCACCTGTCCTGCCCCACTGGCCTTGGCATCTCCCCTGACCCATAGCCTTGGCACCTGTCTGGCTCATTGGCCTTGGCATCTCTCCTGACCCATAGCCATGGCACCTGTCCTGGCCCACTGGCCTTGGCATCTCCCCTGACCCATAGCCTTGGCACCTGTCCTGGCCCATTGGCCTTGGCATCTCCCCTGACCCATAGCCTTGGCACCTGTCCTGGCCCACTGGCCTTGGCATCTCCCCTGACCCATAGCCTTGGCGCCTGTCCTGGCCCACTGGCCTTGGCATCTCCCCTGACCCATAGCCTTGGCACCTGTCCTGACCCACTGGCCTTGGCATCTCCCCTGACCCATAGCCTTGGCACCTGTCCTGACCCACTGGCCTTGGCATCTCCCCTGACCCATAGCCTTGGCACCTGTCCTGGCTCATTGGCCTTTGCATCTCTCCTGACCCATAGCTATGGCACCTGTCCTGGCCTTGGCATGTCCCCAGACCCATAGCCTTGGCACCTGTCCTGGCCCATTGGCCTTGGCATCTCCCCTGACCCATAGCCTTGGCACCTGTACTGGCTCATTGGCCTTGGCATCTCTCCTGACCCATAGCCTTGGCACCTGTCCTGGCCCATTGGCCTTGGCATCTCCCCTGACCCATAGCCTTGGCACCTGTACTGGCTCATTGGCCTTGGCATCTCTCCTGACCCATAGCCTTGGCACCTGTCCTGGCCCATTGGCCTTGGCATCTCCCCTGACCCATAGCCTTGGCACCAGTCCTGGCCCATTGGCCTTGGCATCTCCCCTGACCCATAGCCTTGGCACCTGTACTGGCTCATTGGCCTTGGCATCTCTCCTGACCCATAGCCTTGGCACCTGTCCTGGCCCATTGGCCTTGGCATCTCCCCTGACCCATAGCCTTGGCACCTGTCCTGGCCCATTGGCCTTGGCATCTCCCCTGACCCATAGCCTTGGCACCTGTCCTGGCTCATTGGCCTTGGCATGTCTCCTGACCCATAGCCTTGGCACCTGTCCTGGCCAACTGGCCTTGGCATCTTCCCTGACCCATAACCTTGGCACCTGTCCTGGCCCACTGGCCTTGGCATCTTTCCTGACCCATAGCCATGGCACCTGTCCTGGCCCATTGGCCTTGGCATCTCTCCTGACCCATAGCCTTGGCATCTCCCCTAACCAATGGCTTTGGAAACTGTCCTGGCCCATTGGCCTTGGCATCTCCCCTGACCCAAAGCCTTGGCACCTGTCCTGGCTCATTGGCCTTGACATCTCCCCTGACCCATGACGTTGGCACTTCTCTTAACCCTTGAGCTTTATCACCTCCCTTTATACATGAGCCTTGACTCCTTCCCTGACCCATGTGGCTTGGCATCTCTCCTGGCCTATGATCCTTTGCACCTCCCCTTACCTATGATAATTGGCATCACCCCTGACCCATGAGGTTTGGCACCTCTCCTGACCCATGAGGTTTGGCACCTCTCCTGACCCATGAGGTTTGGCACCTCTCCTGACACATGAGGTTTAGCACCTCTCCTGACCCATGAGGTTTGGCACCTATCCTGACCCATGAGGTTTGGCACCTCTCCTGACCCATGAGGTTTGGCACCTCTCCTGACACATGAGGTGTGGCACCTCTCCTGACCCATAAGGTTTGGCACCTCTCCTGACCCATGAGGTTTGGCACCTCTCCTGACACATGAGGTTTAGCACCTGTCCTGACCCATGAGGTTTGGCACCTCTCCTAACCCATGAGGTTTGGCACCTCTCCTGACCCATGAGGTTTGGCACCTCTCCTGACCCATGAGGTTTGGTACCTCTCCTAACCCATGAGGTTTGGCACCTCTCCTGACCCATGAGGTTTGGCACCTCTCCTGACACATGAGGTTTGGCACCTCTCCTGACCCATGAGGTTTGGAACCTCTCCTGACCCATGAGGTTTGGCACCTCTCCTGACACATGAGGTTTGGCACCTCTCCTGACCCATGAGGTTTGGCACCTCTCCTGACCCATGAGGTTTAGCACCTCTCCTGACCCCTGAGGTTTGGCACCTCTCCTGACTCATTGGCCTTGTCATCTCCCCTGACCCATGACGTTGGCACTTCTCTGAACCCTTGAGCTTTATCACCTGCCTTTATACATGAGCCTTGACTCCTCCCCTGACCCATGAGGTTTGGCACCTCTCCTGACCCATGAGGTTTGGCACCTCTCCTGACACATGAGGTTTGGCACCTCTCCTGACCCATGAGGTTTGGCACCTCTCCTGACACATGAGGTTTGGCACCTCTCCTGACACATGAGGTTTGGCACCTCTCCTGACCCATGAGGTTTGGCACCTCTCCTGACCCATGAGGTTTAGCACCTCTCCTGACCCATGAGGTTTGGCACCTCTCCTGACACATGAGTTTGGCTCCTCTCCTGACCCATGAGGTTTGGCACCTCTCCTGACACATGAGGTTTGGCACCTCTCCTGACCCATGAGGTTTGGCACCTCTCCTGACACATGAGGTTTGGCACCTCTCCTGACCCATGAGGTTTGGCACCTCTCCTGACCCATGAGGTTTAGCACCTCTCCTGACCCATGAGGTTTGGCACCTCTCCTGACTCATTGGCCTTGTCATCTCCCCGACCCATGATGTTGGCACTTCTCTGAACCCTTGAGCTTTATCACCTGCCTTTATACATGAGCCTTGACTCCTTCCCTGACTCATGAGGTTTGGCACCTCTCCTGACCCATGAGGTTTGGCACCTCTCCTGACACATGAGGTTTGGCACCTCTCCTGACACATGAGCCCTGGTACCTCTCCTGACACATGAGGTTTGGCACCTCTCCTGACACATGAGCCCTGGTACCTCCCTGACCTATGAGACAGTAATGGGTCATCTTTACTTACATGAATAATCTGTGGTGCAATGTTTGACTTGATTACACTATATATATGATGTATTGCTGGACTCTTCTGTAGAAGCCAGTCAGAACAATCTGTGGTGCAATGGTTGACTGGATTACACTATATATATGATGTATTGCTGGACTCTTCTGTAGAAGCCAGTCAGAACAATCTGTGGTGCAATGTTTGACTGGATTACACTATATATATGATGTATTACTGGACTCTTCTGTAGAAGCCAGTCAGAAAAATCTGTGGTGCAATGTTTGACTGGATTACACTATATATATGATGTATTGCTGGACTCTTCTGTAGAAGCCAGTCAGAACAATCTGTGGTGCAATGGTTGACTGGATTACACTATATATATGATGTATTACTGGACTCTTCTGTAGAAGCCAGTCAGAACAATCTGTGGTGCAATGTTTGACTGGATTACACTATATATATGATGTATTGCTGGACATGCTGGTGCTGTAGAAGCCAGTCAGAACAATCTGTGGTGCAATGTTTGACTGGATTACACTATATATATGATGTATTGCTGGACTCTTCTGTAGAAGCCAGTCAGAACAATCTGTGGTGCAATGTTTGACTTGATTACACTATATATATGATGTATTGCTGGACTCTTCTGTAGAAGCCAGTCAGAACAATCTGTGGTGCAATGTTTGACTTGATTACACTATATATATGATGTATTGCTGGACTCTTCTGTAGAAGCCAGTCAGAACAATCGGTGGTGCAATGTTTGACTGGATTACACTATATATATGATGTATTACTGGACTCTTCTGTAGAAGCCAGTCAGAACAATCTGTGGTGCAATGTTTGACTTGATTACACTATATATATGATGTATTGCTGGACTCTTCTGTAGAAGCCAGTCAGAACAATCTGTGGTGCAATGTTTGACTGGATTACACTATATATATGATGTATTACTGGACTCTTCTGTAGAAGCCAGTCAGAACAATCTGTGGTGCAATGTTTGACTGGATTACACTATATATATGATGTATTACTGGACTCTTCTGTAGAAGCCAGTCAGAAAAATCTGTGGTGCAATGTTTGACTGGATTACACTATATATATATGATGTATTGCTGGACATGCTGGTGCTGTAGAAGCCAGTCAGAACAATCTGTGGTGCAATGTTTGACTGGATTACACTATATATATGATGTATTGCTGGACATGCTGGTGCTGTAGAAGCCAGTCAGAACAATCTGTGGTGCAATGTTTGACTGGATTACACTATATATATGATGTATTGCTGGACTCTTCTGTAGAAGCCAGTCAGAACAATCTGTGGTGCAATGGTTGACTGGATTACACTATATATATGATGTATTGCTGGACTCTTCTGTAGAAGCCAGTCAGAACAATCTGTTGTGCAATGTTTGACTTGATTACATTATATATATGATGTATTGCTGGACTCTTCTGTAGAAGCCAGTCAGAACAATCTGTTGTGCAATGTTTGACTTGATTACACTATATATATGATGTATTGCTGGACTCTTCTGTAGAAGCCAGTCAGAACAATCTGTGGTGCAATGGTTGACTGGATTATACTATATATGTGATGTATTGCTGGACTCTTCTGTAGAAGCCAGTCAGAACAATCTGTGGTGCAATGGTTAACTTGATTATACTATATATATGATGTATTGCTGGACTCTTCTGTAGAAGCCAGTCAGAACAATCTGTGGTGCAATGTTTGACTTGATTACATTATATATATGATGTATTGCTGGACTCTTCTGTAGAAGCCAGTCAGAACAATCTGTGGTGCAATGTTTGACTTGATTACACTATATATATGATGTATTGCTGGACTCTTCTGTAGAAGCCAGTCAGAACAATCTGTGGTGCAATGTTTGACTTGATTACATTATATATATGATGTATTGCTGGACTCTTCTGTAGAAGCCAGTCAGAACAATCTGTGGTGCAATGTTTGACTTGATTACACTATATATATGATGTATTGCTGGACTCTTCTGTAGAAGCCAGTCAGAACAATCTGTGGTGCAATGTTTGACTTGATTACACTATATATATGATGTATTGCTGGACTCTTCTGTAGAAGCCAGTCAGAACAATCTGTTGTGCAATGTTTGACTTGATTACACTATATATATGATGTATTGCTGGACTCTTCTGTAGAAGCCAGTCAGAACAATCTGTGGTGCAATGGTTGACTGGATTATACTATATATATGATGTATTGCTGGACTCTTCTGTAGAAGCCAGTCAGAACAATCTGTGGTGCAATGGTTAACTTGATTATACTATATATATGATGTATTGCTGGACTCTTCTGTAGAAGCCAGTCAGAACAATCGGTGGTGCAATGTTTGACTTGATTACATTATATATATGATGTATTGCTGGACTCTTCTGTAGAAGCCAGTCAGAACAATCTGTGGTGCAATGTTTGACTTGATTACACTATATATATGATGTATTGCTGGACATGCTGGTGCTGTAGAAGCCAGTCAGAACAATCTGTGGTGCAATGTTTGACTTGATTACACTATATAGATGATGTATTGCTGGACATGCTGGTGCTGTAGAAGCCAGTCAGAACAATCTGTGGTGCAATGTTTGACTTGATTACATTATATATATGATGTATTGCTGGACTCTTCTGTAGAAGCCAGTCAGAACAATCTGTGGTGCAATGTTTGACTTGATTACACTATATATATGATGTATTGCTGGACTCTTCTGTAGAAGCCAGTCAGAACAATCTGTGGTGCAATGTTTGACTTGATTACATTATATATATGATGTATTGCTGGACTCTTCTGTAGAAGCCAGTCAGAACAATCTGTGGTGCAATGTTTGACTTGATTACACTATATATATGATGTATTGCTGGACTCTTCTGTAGAAGCCAGTCAGAACAATCTGTGGTGCAATGTTTGACTTGATTACACTATATATATGATGTATTACTGGACTCTTCTGTAGAAGCCAGTCAGAACAATCTGTGGTGCAATGTTTGACTGGATTACACTATATATATGATGTATTACTGGACTCTTCTGTAGAAGCCAGTCAGAACAATCTGTGGTGCAATGTTTGACTTGATTACATTATATATATGATGTATTGCTGGACTCTTCTGTACGATCCTTTATTTCTAGTTATTAGTTAATGAAATTTTCAACATCTTAATTTGACATAGTTGGTATCAATCAAGATCAGTTTTAGGATGACGGACACAAGTTTATAGCCAACCATTTTTTTTTAATTCTGCATGTGTTAAATATTAATTATTTTTTAGTTAGATATTTTGAGCCTGTATTTTTATATCTCCACTTTAAAGCACAGTAATGTGCCAAGCAGAATACTCTTGTATATGTCATCATTATAGAATAAAATAACTTGCTTTATTTTAACAGGAACATACATCAGTACCTTCTATATAGATCCTTATGTAAGAACTATGAAGAGAATCGGTTTTTGGATGGAGCCAGGCGAAGGTCGGTTGTAGTATAATAATTTGTGTTTTATACAGCCTTTCATTAGATAGATGGCATATGTGGTATATTCTTAGCTTTTTAAGTACATCATTAGTTGGTTGTTGTTCATCAGTTGTAGGCTAAGCTTTATATTTGTATGTTGGTAGCAGAATGCACAGGACAGTAATATTGTTTGTTACCATAACAATTTTCTTGTTTTAGAATTTTGATTGGATGACAGAAGGAATACAGATGAGTACGTGTGAACTCATCTGTACTCTGTCATCACAACCTGAAATCAGCCATGTACGGAAGAAAGATGTTTCTGTTTTTATGAAATCTCGGACATATTCCTGTCGGAAAGTAGTCCATTAGTATTTTACATGAAAACCTTCACAAAGTCCTTTATAGATACTTGGAAACTTTACATTAAAATATCTGGGATGACAGAAGTGGACAAATTGTCATTTGTGTTACCTGTCACATGTAACGGTTTTGTGTTTGTTTTTCTTATTCAGTTAGAAGTGAGGTAGTTGGAAGGAAGCCATTTTCTTACCTTGGGTTATGTCTGACACCCAGCTCCAGTTCGTCTGCTCCTCCATTATTGACATTTGATGAAGTTCACAAGTTGTTTCAAGCAGTATGTATAAATTAGGAAGAAACATAAAATATTTAATAAATACTTTGTTAACAGTTTTGCATTTTGTACACATTTGTGTTCATTTGGCTTATTTTGTACACATTTGTGTTCATTTGGTTATTTTGTACACATTTGTGTTCATTTGGCTTATTTTTATGAAATAATTGATACATATAAACTTGCAAGATTGAAAAAATCTGGTTGCAGACATTACTTAGCTCAAAATTTACAAAGTAGTTGAGCTCCAAGCAAAATATAGCTGGAATTGACAAAGTAGTCTAGCTACAGACATGACAAAGGTCCAAATTGCTCTTTTTGACAATAAACTACTCACTGACTTTTTTTTCTCACAGTTTGGTAATGGATTACAGCAGATGTTGAGTACCTCTCCTTACTCAGAAATATCTGGACAGCTATTACTAGAGCTGGATGCCTTAGACATCTGTTCCAGATTTATGGAGTTTTGGTTGACCAAACCTGAAGTTGTGGTCAGTTTGAGTTCACACCATATCACAGGAAAGCCATTGACAGAAGATCTTGCAAGTAAAATTATACAAGGTACAGTACTTACTGCAGCAGTATTTAATTTAACTGTTTAATTTGAAAAAAAATATATTTCTTTTAAATCCCAAATAGCTGAGCAACGTTGTCAATTTTGTATAACTTGGGCATGTGACTGATTGATGACATCACAGTGCCTATACATTTATTATTCCCAGAAACAACAAGTGACAACACTAAATATTGTGAGTTGTTAATATCATTTGATTACTTTTTCAATATTTTTCTTGTTATTTCTTTAAAATTTCTTAAAAAAGCTTTCGAAGTTATAAGAGTTTTTGCCAAACTTTTGAAGTAATTTAACTTAAAACCAATTAAAATCCAGCAAATTTTTATCAATGTTATGACATTAAATGACAGAAAATTTAAACCATTGTTAATTACAATACATATTGGGAGAAACAATTATGTATTGTATGTAATTATCTACTTCATATTTTAAGGCCATAGAGTGTTGGATACATTTTTTTTGATGGAGGAAGTATTTAAAAGTGCTTTTGATTTGGAAGTCCACATACAGAAGTAAGTTTACATTATCTATTTATGTGATTAAATTTGAACCTTTCAAAGGTTAATGGTTAAGTATCTAATGAGCAACATCAGTGCACAGAATAAATTTTTATGTCCTCCCACCGCTGAAGTCCATTAAAAGAAATATTCAATATCCAGATGGAGTAAGGGTTGGCACACGATAATGACTAAAACCTATGCCATCTATATGCCTTGTAGTGTCCAGTCTGATTAGCCCATGCCGGTTTGTGACCCAATGTAAACATGACTGTGTTCTGTTTCAGGTACAGTAAGGGTTGGCACACGATAATGACTAAAACCTATGCCATCTATATGCCTTGTAGTGTCCAGTCTCATTAGCCCATGTGTGTTTGTGACCCAATGTAAACATGACTGTGTTCTGTTTCAGGTACAGTAAGGGTTGGCACACGATAATGACTAAAACCTATGCCAGCTAAATGTCTTGTAGTGTCCAGTCTCATTAGCCCATGTGTGTTTGTGACCCAATGTAAACATGACTGTGTTCTGTTTCAGGGGCAGTAAGGGTTGGCACATGATAATGACTAAAACCTATGCCAGCTATATGCCTTGTAGTGTCCAGTCTCATTAGCCCATGTGTGTTTGTGACCCAATGTAAACATGACTGTGTTCTGTTTCAGATGCAGTAAGGGTTGGTACACGATAATGACTAAAACCTATGCCAGCTAAATGCTTTGTAGTGTCCAGTCTGATAAGCCCATGCCTGTTTGCGACTCAATGTAAACATGACTGTGTTCTGTTTCAGGTGCAGTAAGGGTTGACACACGATAATGACTAAAACCTATGCCAGCTATATGCCTTGTAGTGTCCAGTCTCATTAGCCCATGTGTGTTTGTGACCCAATGTAAACATGACTGTGTTCTGTTTCAGATGCAGTAAGGGTTGGCACACGATAATGACTAAAACCTATGCCAGCTATATGCCTTGTAGTGTCCAGTCTCATTAGCCCATGTGTGTTTGTGACCCAATGTAAACATGACTGTGTTCCGTTTCAGGGGCAGTAAGGGTTGGCACAAGATAATGACTTAAACCTATGCCATATATATGCCTTGTAGTGTCCAGTCTGATTAGCCCATGCCTGTTTGTGACCCAATGTAAACATGACTGTGTTCTGTTTCAGATGGAGTAAGGGTTGGCACACGATAATGACTAAAACCTATGCCAGCTATATGCCTTGTAGTTTAGATGAATGGTATTATGAACCTAACTCCTTTATAGATATGTTCTCGGGCCAGTTTGGTGGCTGCTACTACTCTTTTATCTGGTCTAAGGTAAGTTAAATTCTCGGTTATTCTAGTACAGGACATTATGCCTTCAGTCTGGGTGAACTTTTCTCATCACTTTGTATCCATTGTCTGTCGTCAGTCTGTGAATACACCGCCACAATCATCCATAGAGTTCCTAGTTTCAAATTTGTATCTTTGTTGTTGATCAACATACAAAGATGGCCACTGTTACTAAAAATAGAACACAAAGGGTCTACACATGTTTTTGGTCAATATCGAAATAATTATATTAGCTGAAGAAAAATTTTTACTCAAATTGATAAGCAAATTTAGCTCTACAAAAGTTTTCCCATTAGTCTGAAATTGTGTAATTATTTCTTGTGTGAGTTAGTCAATTTTTTTTTAGTTTTTATATATAACTTGAAAACTGATGCATTGAACAGAAATGAACAATTTCAATTTTGAACTGATGTTGGCAGACTAGACAATGTAAACTCCTAGTTAAAATTGTTATTGTGGAATGGATGCATTTACGGACAGACTTAGAACATGAAAATTTGTTGAATTTTTTGCATAAAACACAATACAAAACTTCTTGTATACAGATAAGACAGTACTTATGATATATAGAGGAACAAACTAGCTTATCTTCCTTTAGAAACGAGAAATTAATTTATATTTTAATTTTCTACAGGAAACCAGTGTACCGATGGTAACCAAGCCCATTGAAGCCATGTATGTTAATATTCATACTGTGGTCCTCTACAAAGTTTATGTTTTTTGTTTCAATTAGAAATCGGGGCCTCAGTGGCCGAGTGGATAAGAAAGTTCATCTTTTATTGATCATGTGGTCTGTCAACACTGAGGTTGTCGGTTCAAGCCTCACAGTGGGCAGGGTACGCTGGACTCCAATCTTAATTGACAAGGATTGTCAGTTTTCCTACCGAAGGTCCTGGGTTTTCTCCTGGTACTCCAGCTTCCTCCCCCAATAAAAACTGGATGTTATGATATAGCTGAAAAGAAGGTGGCATTAAACACCATACAAACAAGCAATCAATAGGAAATCCAGGATAGCTGCCACCTCAGGACTTTATTGAACAAAAACCCTATTGGAAAAATATTCAGAAAGGCTTCTTTTATGTAACTAGTAATCAATTGAGACAAATCTTATCAGCAATAATTATACTCCCCATAGGGGACATGGGGAATAATGTTTAGGTGTGTGTTACTGTGTAACCATTTTCTGTCTCATTTTCTCTGCAATAGTAAGTGATACAATACTGAAATTTTGTCATTAGCTTTGTATGATCATGTGATGTGTGGGATTTATTATCTGACTCCTACTTCCTGTTTACCAACTTTGTATGATCATGTGATGTTGTGGGATTTATTATCTGACTCCTACTTCCTGTTTACCAACTTTGTATGATCATGTGATGTGTGGGATTTATTATCTGACTCCTACTTCCTGTTTACCAACTTTGTATGATCATGTGATGTGTGGGATTTATTATCTGACTCCTACTTCCTGTTTACCAACTTTGTATGATCATGTGATGTGTGGGATTTATTATCTGACTCCTACTTCCTGTTTACCAACTTTGTATGATCATGTGATGTGTGGGATTTATTATCTGACTCCTACTTCCTGTTTACCAACTTTGTATGATCATGTGATGTGTGGGATTTATTATCTGACTCCTACTTCCTGTTTACCAACTTTGTATGATCATGTGATGTTGTGGTATTTATTATCTGACTCCTACTTCCTGTTTACCAACTTTGTATGATCATGTGATGTTGTGGGATTTATTATCTGACTCCTACTTCCTGTTTACCAACTTTGTATGATCATGTGATGTTGTGGTATTTATTATCTGACTCCTACTTCCTGTTTAACAACTTTTTTCTCAGCAATGACAAATGATACCTGACTGACAATTTGTGCGTAGGATCATGTTGTATTGTGTGATTTATTACACCCCCACTCCCCATGGGTGATAGGTGGTATATTGTGTTTGGTCTATGTGTGTATAGAGCAGAGGGAGCAGTATCATCATGGAGCATTAACTCACAAAAATACTTATCTATTGGTCCTGTACAAAATGTATGCCTTTTTGTGCCAATAGAAATTAAGAATGAATGCCACCTTAAGACATATTAGTTAAACAAAGAACCCTAAAAAATTTTAAATGCCTTTTCAGAAACCACAAAACTGATTGAAGTCATATTGTATATGAAAGTTTTTGGATGGTTCTGTATAAAGTTTTAGTTTTTTTGTTCTGTCCAGAAATACAATATGACTGCCCCTACAGGACTTGTTAATTCAACATAAAAGCTGGGACTAATATATACCTGCTTTTTACAGAAACCAGTAAAACAGTTGAATCAAAATTTTAATTGGATGGTCCTCTACAACATTAATTTTTTTGTATGCCAATCACAATTCAAAACAGCCAACACCTCAGGATGTAGTTTGACCATTGTCTTCTCAAAAACTGCAAAACTGATTGGATGTCAGGTTAATGTGTTAATCTCATTGAATGTTTGGTTCAATACATTGATCCGATTGGATGTCAAGTTAGTGATATTGATTCTGTTTGGATGTCAGGTCAATAAAATATTGATATGTCATGTTAAAAATATTGATTTGATTGGATGTCAGGTGTTTATTCATAATTATGGTTTGTTGACAGATGGTAGCTGTTGATGTCTTTGTTTACTATCCTAATACACAATGTTTACATTGTTTGTTGACAGATGGTAGCTGTTGATGTCTTTGTTTACTATCCTAATACACAATGTTTACATTGTTTGTTGACAGATGGAAGCTGTTGATGTCTTTGTTTACTATCCTAATATACATTGTTTACATTGTTTGTTGACAGATGGAAGCTGTTGATGTCTTTGTTTACTATCCTAATACACATTGTTTAAATTTTTTGTTGACAGATGGTAGCTGCTGATGTCTTTGCTGCATTTGAAGATGAAGAAACAGACAAGGTAGAAGCATTGGGTAAAAGGTAAGACCTTTATAGCAAGCATTGGGTAAAAGATAAGACCTTTATAGCGAGCATTGGGTAAAAGGTAAGACCTTTATAGCAAGCATTGGGTAAAAGGTAAGACCTTTATAGCAAGCATTGGGTAAAAGGTAAGACCTGTATTGCAAGGATTGGGTAAAAGGTAAGACCTTGTAGCAAGGATTGGGTAAAAGGTAAGACCTGTATTGCAAGGATTGGGTAAAAGGTAAGACCTTTATAGCAAGCATTGGGTAAATGATAAGACCTTTATAGCAAGCATTGGCTAAAAGATGAGACCTTTATTGCAAGGATTAGGTAAAAGATAAGACCTTTATAGCAAGCATTGGGTAAAAGGTAAGACCTTTATAGCAAGCATTGGGTAAAAAGTAAGACCTTTATAGCAAGCATTGGCTAAAAGATAAAACCTTTATTGCAAGCATTAGGTAAAAGATAAGACCTTTATGGCAAGCATTGGGTTAAAGGTGATACCTTTGTAGCAAGGATTGGATAAAAGGTAAGACCTTTATAGCAAGCATTGGGTAAAAGGTAAGACCTTTATAGCAAGCATTGGGTAAAAGGTAAGACCTTTATAGCAAGCATTGGGTAAAAGGTAAGACCTTTATAGCAAGCATTGGGTAAAAGGTAAGACCTTTATAGCAAGCATTGGTTAACAGGTAAGACCTTTATAGCAATTGGGTAAAAGGTAAGACCTTTATAACAAGCATTGGGAAATCAGAATAGCTTGTTGGATGTTACCACAGTAAGTGACATAACTTCACTCCCCCTGGAAATCAGAACAGTTTGTTCTTTGCAAACACTAAAAGTGACATTACTTCACTCCCACTTGAAATCAGAACAACTTGTTCTGTAATTTAATTTAGTTTGTTTAAGTCTGCTTAAGTTTTAAGTTATAAAGGGAAATAAATTAAGAGGAAATTCAAGAACTATTCATTTTGTTTGGTTACAGATTTAGAGACACCTTTTTAGCATATGGAGGAAGTATTCCTGCGAGTGAGGTATTCAGAAGATTCCGCGGACGTGACCCGTCCATAGAGGCCATGCTGGATTACTATGTTTGAGAAATGCTCATTTTAGTGTAGAGCGTTAATAATGAATTAATCAAGATATATTGTGATAACCAAAAATTATAACAGGTAGAGTTATTTTACTTGTTGTGATGACAGGTAGAGTTATTTTACTTGTGGATGTTTTTGTTAAGAATCATAGTATCCGTTTCCAAGACAAGATATTAAACAATAGTTGTTAAGTGTTCATGTGATGAATTTTAAAATGTCAACATATTTTCTCAATATTTCCATTTACAACTGGTTAACTGCCATTTAAAGTAAAACTCACCTGTTGAAGAAACAAAACATACAACACCTGTACTGTGTAAACTGTCTCTACGAGCAGAAATTGTGTTTTTCTTCCTTGGAATGAAGACTGCTTGATTTAGATTTTTTCTGAGTATTTTATAGCATACACAGTTTTTTATTTAATTGATTCCTCCAAAACCATAAAACACCTGTATATTGTCTTTAGAAGTTGTATAAGATCTAAATATAGCAATGTGTAAATAATGTAGGTATTAATATACAAAACCAAGTTTTTTTAAAAAAATGTAAAACATTCAGCAACAACCAGAAAATATCCTGTGATGATATATACTACATTTTGGGACTATACACCTAAATAGGCAAATATAAGATTACAATGCACACATTATATTTCAAACTATAGTAAGAGTTATGTTTCTTGTTTTCCCCACGTCCCACTTCACCACCTCCGTCAAACTTTTACATTAAGATTGCAGCTTCTTCTGATTAGTTAATCACTTGTATATATATCTAATCTGTAGTTCACATATTGTTTTATCGATGTGTTTGTTTGCAATGGAGATAACCGGCCACTAAAATAAAGGGAGGTTGCCTAACAAGAAGATTCATTTATTATGTATGAAAGTGATAGCTTGTTATGTTGTTTGAGAATAAACTATTATTTATACTCTTTCTTTTTTTATTATCAACATGGATACATATAAACAAATTGTGTCTGTATTAAATACTGGCCATGTTTGTTTAGACCTTTTATCTCTTCATATAAAGTTGTGTTTGATGAGATGTTCTAACGAGTGCATGCTTCTGTCAGAAATGAAGGGTTCATTTGAATGTGGTTACATACCACATGAGCAATCTTTCAGCTATAGTATAGCATCCAGATTTTATTGGGGGAAGAATCTGGGGGAACCGATAAAAACAGATCTTCGGCAGAAAAAAATGGCAATCCTTTACTTTTAAGGTTGGTGTCAAGAGTACACTGTCTGTAGTAAGGCTCATACCAGCCACCTGAAATGAAGGTGATCAATAGTATATGACCAACTGTCTTAACCATTAAGCCATACCAGCCACCTGACAGGAAGGTGATCAATAGTATATGACCAACTGTCTTAACCATTAAGCCATACCAGCCACCTGAAATGAAGGTGATCAATAGTATATGACCAACTGTCTTAACCATTAAGCCATACCAGCCACCTGACAGGAAGGTGATCAATAGTATATGACCAACTGTCTTAACCATTAAGCCATACCAGCCACCTGACAGGAAGGTGATCAATAGTATATGACCAACTGTCTTAACCATTAAGCCATACCAGCCACCTGAAATGAAGGTGATCAATAGTATATGACCAACTGTCTTAACCATTAAGCCATACCAGCCACCTGAAATGAAGGTGATCAATAGTATATGACCAACTGTCTTAACCATTAAGCCATACCAGCCACCTGAAATGAAGGTGATCAATAGTATATGACCAACTGTCTTAACCATTAAGCCATACCAGCCACCTGACAGGAAGGTGATCAATAGTATATGACCAACTGTCTTAACCATTAAGCCATACCAGCCACCTGACAGGAAGGTGATCAATAGTATATGACCAACTGTCTTAACCATTAAGCCATACCAGCCACCTGACAGGAAGGTGATCAATAGTATATGACCAACTGTCTTAACCATTAAGCCATACCAGCCACCTGACAGGAAGGTGATCAATAGTATATGACCAACTGTCTTAACCATTAAGCCATACCAGCCACCTGAAATGAAGGTGATCAATAGTATATGACCAACTATCTTAACCATTAAGCCATACCAGCCTTATACAGGTAGACTAAATACCACTTAGTGGAAATACCACATGCATTTTTTTATCCTTTAAAAAATGGTCGGCTTGCTTGCAGTTCACTATTTTAAAAATTTGTTCAAAACTAGAATGATCTGTCCTTATCTGTTCCATGTGGCCGTGTTATCTATGATTGATTGGCATTACCATGTATTCCCTTATGATGTGGCCGTGTTATATATGATTGACTGGTATTACCATGTATTCCCTTATGATGTGGCCGTGTTATCTATGGTTGATTGGCATTACCATGTATTCCCTTATGATGTGGCCGTATTATCTATGATTGACTGGTATTACAATGTATTCCCTTATGATGTGGCCGTGTTATCTATGATTGACTGGTATTACAATGTATTCCCTTATGATGTGGCCGTGTTATCTCTGATTGACTGATATTACCATGTATTCCCTTATGATGTGGCCGTGTTATCTATGATTGACTGGTATTACCATGTATTCCCTTATGATGTGGCCGTGTTATCTATGATAGACTGGTATTACTATGTATTCCCTTATGATGTGGCCGTGTTATCTATGATTGACTGGTATTACCATGTTTTCCCTTATGATGTAGCCGTGTTATCTATGATTGACTGGTATTACCATGTATTCCCTTATGATGTGGCCGTGTTATCTTTGATTGACTGGTATTACCATGTATTCCCTTATGATGTGGTTGTGTTATCTATGATTGTCTGGTATTACCATGTATTCCCTTATGATGTGGCCATGTTATCTTTGATTGACTGGTATTACCATGTATTCCCTTATGATGTGGCCGTGTTATCTTTGATTGACTGGTATTACCATGTATTCCCTTATGATGTGGTTGTGTTATCTATGATTGTCTGTTATAACCATGTATTCCCTTATGATGTGGCCATGTAATCTATGATAGACCGGTATTACCATGTATTCCCTTATGATGTAGCCGTGTTATCTATGATTGTCTGTTATTACCATGTATTCCCTTATGATGTAGCCGTGTTATCTATGATTGACTGGTATTACCATGTATTCCCTTATGATGTAGCCATGTAATCTATGATTGACTGGTATTACCATGTATTCCCTTATGATGTGGTTGTGTTATCTATGTTTGACTGGTATTACCATGTATTCCCTTATGATGAAGCCATGTAATCTATGATTGACTGGTATTACCATGTATTCCCTTATGATGAAGCCATGTTATCTATGATTGACTGGTATTACTATGTATTCCCTTATGATGAAGCCATGTAATCTATGATTGACTGGTATTACATGTATTCCCTTATGATGTGGTTGTGTTATCTATGATTGTCTGGTTTTACTATGTATTCCCTTATGATGTAGGCGTGTTATCTATGATTGACTGGTATTACCATGTATTTCCTTATGATGAAGCCATGTAATCTATGATTGACTGGTATTACATGTATTCCCTTATGATGTGGTTGTGTTATCTATGTTTGACTGGTATTACCATGTATTCCCTTATGATGTAGCCAAGTAATCTATGATTGACTGGTATTACCATGTATTCCCTTATGATGTGGTCGTGTTATCTATGATTGACTGTGATTACCATGTATTCCCTTATGATGTGGCCGTGTTATCTATGGTTGACTGGTATAACCTTGTATTCCCTTATGATGTGGCCGTGTTATCTATGATAGACTGGTATTACTTTGTATTCCCTTATGATGTGGCCGTGTTATCTATGATTGTCTGTTATTACCATGTATTCCCTTATGATGTGGCCGTGTTATCTATGATAGACTGGTATTACCATGTATTCCCATATGATGTGGCCGTGTTATCTATGATTGTCTGTTATTACCATGTATTCCCTAATGATATGGCCGTGTTATCTATGATTGACTGGTATTACCATGTATTCCCTTATGATGTGGCCGTGTTATCTATGATAGACTGGTATTACCATGTATTCCCATATGATGTGGCCTTGTTATCTATGATAGACTGGTATTACCATGTATTCCCTTATGATGTGGCCGTGTTATCTATGATAGACTGGTATTACCATGTATTCCCTTATGATGTGGCCGTGTTATCTATGATAGACTGGTATTACCATGTATTCCCATATGATGTGGCCTTGTTATCTATGATAGACTGATATAACCATGTATTCCCTTATGATGTGGCCGTGTTATCTATGATTGACTGGTATTACCATGTATTCCCATATGATGTGGCAGTGTTATCTATGATTGTCTGGTATTACCATGTATTCCCTTATGATGTGGCCGTGTTATCTATGATAGACTGGTATTACCATGTATTCCCTTATGATGTAGCCGTGTTATCTATGATTGACTGGTATTACCATGTATTCCCTTATGATGTAGCCGTGTTATCTATGATAGACTGGTATTACCATGTATTCCCTTATGATGTGGCCGTGTTATCTATGATTGACTGGTATTACCATGTATTCCCTTATGATGTGGCCGTGTTATCTATGTTAGACTGGTATTACCATGTATTCCCTTATGATGTGGCCTTGTTATCTATGATAGACTGGTATAACCATGTATTCCCTTATGATGTGGCCGTGTTATCTATGATTGACTGGTATTACCATGTATTCCCTTATGATGTAGCCGTGTTATCTATGATAGACTGGTATTACCATGTATTCCCTTATGATGTGGCCGTGTTATCTATGATAGACCGGCATTTCCATGTATTCCCTTATGATGTGGCCGTGTTATCTATGATTGACTGGTATTACCTTGTATTCCCTTATGATGTAGCCGTGTTATCTATGATAGACTGGTATTACCATGTATTCCCTTATGATGTGGCCTTGTTATCTATGATTGTCTGGTATTACCATGTATTCCCTTATGATGTAGCCGTGTTATCTATGATAGACTGGTATTACCATGTATTCCCTTATGATGTAGCCGTGTTATCCATGATTGACTGGTATTACCATGTATTCCCTTATGATGTGGCCTTGTTATCTATGATTGTCTGGTATTACCATGTATTCCCTTATGATGTGGCCGTGTTATCTATGATTGACTGGTATTACCATGTATTCCCTTATGATGTGGCCGTGTTATCTATGATTGACTGGTATTACCATGTATTCCCTTATGATGTGGCCTTGTTATCTATGATTGTCTGGTATTACCATGTATTCCCTTATGATGTGGCCGTGTTATCTATGATTGACTGGTATTACCATGTATTCCCTTATGATGTAGCCGTGTTATCTATGATAGACTGGTATTACCATATATTCCCTTATGATGTGGCCGTGTTATCTATGATTGACTGGTATTACCATGTATTCCCTTATGATGTAGCCGTGTAATCTATGATTGACTGGTATTACCATGTATTCCCTTATGATGTGGCTTTGTTATCTATGATTGACTGGTATTACCATGTATTCCCTTATGATGTGGCCGTGTTATCTATGATTGACTGGTATTACCATGTATTCCCTTATGATGTAGCCGTGTTATCTATGATAGACTGATATAACCATGTATTCCCATATGATGTGGCCTTGTTATCTATGATTGACTGGTATTACCATGTATTCCCTTATGATGTGGCCTTTTTATCTATGATAGACTGGTATTACCATGTATTCCCTTATGATGTAGCCGTGTTATCTATGATTGACTGATATAACCATGTATTCCCATATGATGTGGCCTTGTTATCTATGATTGACTGGTATTACCATGTATTCCCTTATGATGTGGCCTTGTTATCTATGATAGACTGGTATTACCATGTATTCCCTTATGATGTAGCCGTGTTATCTATGATTGACTGATATAACCATGTATTCCCATATGATGTGGCCTTGTTATCTATGATAGACTGGTATTACCATATATTCCCTTATGATGTAGCCGTGTTATCTATGATTGACTGATATAACCATGTATTCCCATATGATGTGGCCGTGTTATCTATGATTGTCTGTTATTACCATGTATTCCCTTATGATGTGGCCGTGTTATCTATGATTGACTGGTATTACCATGTATTCCCTTATGATATGGCCTTGTTATCTATGATTGACTGGTATTACCATGTATTCCCTTATGATGTGGCCGTGTTATCTATGATAGACAGGCATTTCCATGTATTCCCTATATGATGTAGCCGTGTTATCTATGATTGACTGGTATTACCATGTATTCCCTTATGATATGGCCTTGTTATCTATGATTGACTGGTATTACCATGTATTCCCTTATGATGTGGCCTTGTTATCTATGATTGACTGGTATTACCATGTATTCCCTTATGATGTGACCTTGTTATCTATGATTGTCTGGTATTACCTTGTATTCCCTTATGATGTGGCCTTGTTATCTATGATAGACTGGTATAACCATGTGTTCCCTTATGATGTGGCCGTGTTATCTATGATTGACTGGTATTACCATGTATTCCCTTATGATGTAGCCGTGTTATCTATGATAGACTGGTATTACCATGTATTCCCTTATGATGTGGCCGTGTTATCTATGATAGACCGGCATTTCCATGTATTCCCTTATGATGTGGCCGTGTTATCTATGATTGACTGGTATTACCATGTATTCCCTTATGATGTAGCCGTGTTATCTATGATAGACTGGTATTACCATGTATTCCCTTATGATGTGGCCTTGTTATCTATGATAGACTGGTATAGCCATGTATTCCCTTATGATGTGGCCTTGTTATCTATGATTGTCTGGTATTACCATGTATTCCCTTATGATGTAGCCGTGTTATCTATGATAGACTGGTATTACCATGTATTCCCTTATGATGTAGCCGTGTTATCCATGATTGACTGGTATTACCATGTATTCCCTTATGATGTGGCCTTGTTATCTATGATTGTCTGGTATTACCATGTATTCCCTTATGATGTGGCCGTGTAATCTATGATTGACTGGTATTACCATGTATTCCCTTATGATGTGGCCGTGTTATCTATGATTGACTGGTATTACCATGTATTCCCTTATGATGTGGCCTTGTTATCTATGATTGTCTGGTATTACCATGTATTCCCTTATGATGTGGCCGTGTTATCTATGATTGACTGGTATTACCATGTATTCCCTTATGATGTAGCCGTGTTATCTATGATAGACTGGTATTACCATGTATTCCCTTATGATGTGGCCGTGTTATCTATGATTGACTGGTATTACCATGTATTCCCTTATGATGTAGCCGTGTAATCTATGATTGACTGGTATTACCATGTATTCCCTTATGATGTGGCTTTGTTATCTATGATTGACTGGTATTACCATGTATTCCCTTATGATGTGGCCGTGTTATCTATGATTGTCTGTTATTACCATGTATTCCCTTATGATGTGGCCGTGTTATCTATGATTGACTGGTATTACCATGTATTCCCTTATGATATGGCCTTGTTATCTATGATTGACTGGTATTACCATGTATTCCCTTATGATGTGGCCGTGTTATCTATGATAGACCGGCATTTCCATGTATTCCCTATATGATGTAGCCGTGTTATCTATGATTGACTGGTATTACCATGTATTCCCTTATGATATGGCCTTGTTATCTATGATTGTCTGGTATTACCATGTATTCCCTTATGATGTGGCCGTGTTATCTATGATTGACTGGTATTACCATGTATTCCCTTATGATGTAGCCGTGTTATCTATGATAGACTGGTATTACCATGTATTCCCTTATGATGTGGCCGTGTTATCTATGATTGACTGGTATTACCATGTATTCCCTTATGATGTAGCCGTGTAATCTATGATTGACTGGTATTACCATGTATTCCCTTATGATGTGGCTTTGTTATCTATGATTGACTGGTATTACCATGTATTCCCTTATGATGTGGCCGTGTTATCTATGATTGACTGGTATTACCATGTATTCCCTTATGATGTAGCCGTGTTATCTATGATAGACTGATATAACCATGTATTCCCATATGATGTGGCCTTGTTATCTATGATTGACTGGTATTACCATGTATTCCCTTATGATGTGGCCTTTTTATCTATGATAGACTGGTATTACCATGTATTCCCTTATGATGTAGCCGTGTTATCTATGATTGACTGATATAACCATGTATTCCCATATGATGTGGCCTTGTTATCTATGATTGACTGGTATTACCATGTATTCCCTTATGATGTGGCCTTGTTATCTATGATAGACTGGTATTACCATGTATTCCCTTATGATGTAGCCGTGTTATCTATGATTGACTGATATAACCATGTATTCCCATATGATGTGGCCTTGTTATCTATGATAGACTGGTATTACCATGTATTCCCTTATGATGTAGCCGTGTTATCTATGATTGACTGATATAACCATGTATTCCCATATGATGTGGCCGTGTTATCTATGATTGTCTGTTATTACCATGTATTCCCTTATGATGTGGCCGTGTTATCTATGATTGACTGGTATTACCATGTATTCCCTTATGATATGGCCTTGTTATCTATGATTGACTGGTATTACCATGTATTCCCTTATGATGTGGCCGTGTTATCTATGATAGACCGGCATTTCCATGTATTCCCTATATGATGTAGCCGTGTTATCTATGATTGACTGGTATTACCATGTATTCCCTTATGATATGGCCTTGTTATCTATGATT
The DNA here is from genome assembly GCA_944474755.1 of Limnoperna fortunei. NCBI lineage: Eukaryota > Metazoa > Mollusca > Bivalvia > Mytilida > Modiolidae > Limnoperna > Limnoperna fortunei. Next base: position 2,634,328 of record OX104117.1, on the reverse strand, counting down.
GACTGGTATTACCATGTATTCCCTTATGATGTGGCCTTGTTATCTATGATTGACTGGTATTACCATGTATTCCCTTATGATGTGACCTTGTTATCTATGATTGTCTGGTATTACCATGTATTCCCTTATGATGTGGCCGTGTTATCTATGATAGACTGGTATTACCTTGTATTCCCTTATGATGTGGCCTTGTTATCTATGATAGACTGGTATAACCATGTATTCCCTTATGATGTGGCCGTGTTATCTATGATTGACTGGTATTACCATGTATTCCCTTATGATGTAGCCGTGTTATCTATGATAGACTGGTATTACCATGTATTCCCTTATGATGTGGCCGTGTTATCTATGATAGACCGGCATTTCCATGTATTCCCTTATGATGTGGCCGTGTTATCTATGATTGACTGGTATTACCATGTATTCCCTTATGATGTAGCCGTGTTATCTATGATAGACTGGTATTACCATGTATTCCCTTATGATGTGGCCTTGTTATCTATGATAGACTGGTATAGCCATGTATTCCCTTATGATGTGGCCTTGTTATCTATGATTGTCTGGTATTACCATGTATTCCCTTATGATGTAGCCGTGTTATCTATGATAGACTGGTATTACCATGTATTCCCTTATGATGTAGCCGTGTTATCCATGATTGACTGGTATTACCATGTATTCCCTTATGATGTGGCCTTGTTATCTATGATTGTCTGGTATTACCATGTATTCCCTTATGATGTGGCCGTGTTATCTATGATTGACTGGTATTACCATGTATTCCCTTATGATGTGGCCGTGTTATCTATGATTGACTGGTATTACCATGTATTCCCTTATGATGTGGCCTTGTTATCTATGATTGTCTGGTATTACCATGTATTCCCTTATGATGTGGCCGTGTTATCTATGATTGACTGGTATTACCATGTATTCCCTTATGATGTAGCCGTGTTATCTATGATAGACTGGTATTACCATGTATTCCCTTATGATGTGGCCGTGTTATCTATGATTGACTGGTATTACCATGTATTCCCTTATGATGTAGCCGTGTAATCTATGATTGACTGGTATTACCATGTATTCCCTTATGATGTGGCCTTGTTATCTATGATTGACTGGTATTACCATGTATTCCCTTATGATGTGGCCGTGTTATCTATGATTGACTGGTATTACCATGTATTCCCTTATGATGTAGCCGTGTTATCTATGATAGACTGATATAACCATGTATTCCCATATGATGTGGCCTTGTTATCTATGATTGACTGGTATTACCATGTATTCCCTTATGATGTGGCCTTTTTATCTATGATAGACTGGTATTACCATGTATTCCCTTATGATGTAGCCGGGTTATCTATGATTGACTGATATAACCATGTATTCCCATATGATGTGGCCTTGTTATCTATGATTGACTGGTATTACCATGTATTCCCTTATGATGTGGCCTTGTTATCTATGATAGACTGGAATTACCATGTATTCCCTTATGATGTAGCCGTGTTATCTATGATTGACTGATATAACCATGTATTCCCATATGATGTGGCCTTGTTATCTATGATAGACTGGTATTACCATGTATTCCCTTATGATGTAGCCGTGTTATCTATGACTGATATAACCATGTATTCCCATATGATGTGGCCGTGTTATCTATGATTGTCTGTTATTACCATGTATTCCCTTATGACGTGGCCGTGTTATCTATGATTGACTGGTATTACCATGTATTCCCTTATGATATGGCCTTGTTATCTATGATTGACTGGTATTACCATGTATTCCCTTATGATGTGGCCGTGTTATCTATGATAGACCGGCATTTCCATGTATTCCCTATATGATGTAGCCGTGGTATCTATGATTGACTGGTATTACCATGTATTCCCTTATGATATGGCCTTGTTATCTATGATTGACTGGTATTACCATGTATTCCCTTATGATGTGGCCTTGTTATCTATGATTGACTGGTATTACCATGTATTCCCTTATGATGTGACCTTGTTATCTATGATTGTCTGGTATTACCATGTATTCCCTTATGATGTGGCCGTGTTATCTATGATAGACTGGTATTACCTTGTATTCCCTTATGATGTGGCCGTGTTATCTATGATAGACTGGTATTACCATGTATTCCCTTATGATGTAACAGTGTTATCTATGATTGACTCTGGTATTACCATGTGTTCCCTTATGATGTAGCCGTGTTATCAATGATTGACTGGTATCACCTTGTATTCCCTTATGATGTAGCCGTGTTATCAATGATTGACTGGTATTACCATGTATTCCCATATGATGTAGCCGTGTTATCTATGATTGACTGGTATTACCATGTATTCCCTTATGATGTGGTCGTGTTATCTATGATTGTCTGGTATTGCCATGTACTCCCGTATGATATGGCCTTGTTATCTATGATCGAATGGTATTACCATGTATTTCCTTATGATGTGGCCTTGATATCTATGATTGTCTGATATCACCATGTATTCCCTTATGATATGGCCTTGTTATCTATGATTGACTGGTATTACCATGTATTCCCTTATGATATGGCCTTGTTATCTATGATTGACTGGTATTACCATGTATTCCCTTATGATGTGGCCGTGTTATCTATGATAGACCGGCATTTCCATGTATTCCCTATATGATGTAGCCGTGTTATCTATGATTGACTGGTATTACCATGTATTCCCTTATGATATGGCCTTGTTATCTATGATTGACTGGCATTACCATGTATTCCCTTATGATGTGGCCTTGTTATCTATGATTGACTGGTATTACCATGTATTCCCTTATGATGTGACCTTGTTATCTATGATTGTCTGGTATTACCATGTATTCCCTTATGATGTGGCCGTGTTATCTATGATTGACTGGTATTACCATGTATTCCCTTATGATGAAGCAGTGTTATCTATGATTGACTCTGGTATTACCATGTGTTCCCTTTTGATGTAGCCGTGTTATCAATGATTGACTGGTATCACCTTGTATTCCCTTATGATGTAGCCGTGTTATCAATGATTGACTGGTATTACCATGTATTCCCATATGATGTAGCCGTGTTATCTATGATTGACTGGTATTACCATGTATTCCCTTATGATGTGGTCGTGTTATCTATGATTGTCTGGTATTGCCATGTATTCCCGTATGATATGGCCTTGTTATCTATGATTGACTGGTATTACCATGTATTTCCTTATGATGTGGCCTTGATATCTATGATTGTCTGATATCACCATGTATTCCCTTATGATATGGCCTTGTTATCTATGATTGACTGGTATTATCATGTATTCCCTTATGATGTGGCCGTGTTGTCTATGATAGACTGGCATTACCATGTATTCCCTTATGATGTGGTCGTGTTATCTATGATTGTCTGGTATTGCCATGTATTCCCTTATGATATGGCCGTGTTATCTATGATAGACTGGTATTACCATGTATTCCCTTATGATATGGCCGGGTTGTCTATGATAGACTGGTATTACCATGTATTCCCATATGATGTAGCCGTGTTATCTATGATTGACTGGTATTACCATGTATTCCCTTATGATGTAGCCGTCTTATCTATGATTGACTGATATAACCATGTATTCCCATATGATGTAGCCGTGTTATCTATGATTGACTGGTATTACCATTTATTCCCTTATGACGTGGATACATTTAAACAAATTGTGTCTGTATTAAATACTGGTCATGTTTGTTTAGACCTTTTATCTCTTCGTATAAAGTTGTGTTTGATGATATGTTCTAATGAGTGCATGCTTCTGGCAGAAATGAAGGGTTCTTTTGAATGTGGTTACATACCACATGAGCAATCTTTCAGCTATAGTATAGCATCCAGATTTTATTGGGGGAGGAATCTGGGGAACTGATAAAAACAAATCTTCGGCAGAAGAAAATGGCAATCCTTTACTTTTAAGGTTGGTGTCAAGAGTACACTGTCTGTAGTAAGGCTCATACCAGCCACCTGAAATGAAGGTGATCAATAGTATATGACCAACTGTCTTAACCATTAAGCCATACCAGCCACCTGACAGGAAGGTGATCAATAGTATATGACCAACTGTTTTAACCATTAAGCCATACCAGCCACCTGACAGGAAGGTGATCAATAGTATATGACCAACTGTCTTAACCATTAAGCCATACCAGCCACCTGACAGGAAGGTGATCAATAGTATATGACCAACTGTCTTAACCATTAAGCCATACCAGCCACCTGACAGGAAGGTGATCAATAGTATATGACCAACTGTCTTAACCATTAAGCCATACCAGCCACCTGACAGGAAGGTGATCAATAGTATATGACCAACTGTCTTAACCATTAAGCCATACCAGCCTTATACAGGTAGACTAAATACCACTTAGTGGAAATACCACATGCATTTTTTTATCCTTTAAAAAATGGTTGATTGGCATTACCATGAATTCCCATATGATGTGGTCGTGTTATCTATGATTGACAGGTATTACCATGTATTCCATTATGATGTGGCCGTGTTATCTATGATTGACAGGTATTACCATGTATTCCATTATGATGTGGCCGTGTTATCTATGATAGACTGGTATTACCATGTATTCCCTTATGATGTGGCCGTGTTATCTTTGGTTGATTGGCATTACTATGTATTCCCTTATGATGTGGCCGTGTTATCTTTGGTTGATTGGCATTACTATGTATTCCCTTATGATGTGGCCTTGTTATCTATGATTGACTGGTATTACCATGTATTCCATTATGATGTGGCCGTGTTATCTATGATTCACTGGTATTACAATGTATTCCCTTATGATGTAGCCGTGTTATCTATGATAGACTGATATTACCATGTATTCCCTTATGATGTAGCCGTGTTATCTATGATAGACTGATATTACCATGTGTTCCCTTATGATGTGGTCGTGTTATCTATGATTGACTAGTATTACCATGTATTCCCTTATGATGTGGCCGTGTTATCTATGATTGACAGGTATTACCATGTATTCCCTTATGATGTAGCCGTGTTATCTATGGTTGATTGGCATTACTTTGTATTCCCTTATGATGTGGCCTTGTTATCTATGATTGACTGGTATTACCATGTATTCCATTATGATGTGGCCGTGTTATCTATGATTGACAGGTATTACCATGTATTCCATTATGATGTGGCCGTGTTATCTATGATAGACTGGTATTACCATGTATTCCCTTGTGATGTAGCCGTGTTATCTATGATTCACTGGTATTACCATGTATTCCCTTATGATGTAGCTGTGTTATCTATGATAGACTGATATTACCATGTATTCCCTTATGATGTAGCCGTGTTATCTATGATTGACTGGTATTACCATGTATTCCCTTATGATGTGGCGGTGTTATCTATGATTGTCTGGTATTACCATGTATTCCCTTATGATGTGGCCGTGTTATCTATGATTGACTGGTATTACCATGTATTCCCATATGATGTAGCCTTGTCATCTATGATAGACTGGTATTACCATGTATTCCCTTATGATGTAGCCGTGTTATCTATGATAGACTGATATTACTATGTATTCCAAATGATGTAGCCGTGTTATCTATGATTGACTGGTATTACCATGTATTCCTTTATGATGTAGCCGTGTTATCTATGATTGACTGATATAACCATGTATTCCCCTATGATGTAGCCGTGTTATCTATGATAGACTGGTATTACCATGTATTCCCTTATGATGTAGCCGTGTTATCTATGATAGACCGGTATTACCATGTATTCCCTTATGATGTAGCCGTGTTATCTATGATTGTCTGGTATTACCATGTATTCCCTTATGATGTAGCCGTGTTATCTATGATTGTCTGGTATTACCATGTATTCCCTTATGATGTGGTTGTGTTATCTATGTTTGACTGGTATTACCATTTATTCCCTTATGATGTAGCAGTGTTATCTATTATTGACTCTGGTATTACCATGTGTTCCCTTATGATGTAGCCGTGTTATCTATGATTGACTGGTATTACCATGTATTCCCTTATGATGTAGCAGTGTTATCTATGATTGACTCTCGTATTACCATGTGTTCCCTTATGATGTAGCCGTGTTATCAATGATTGACTGGTATCACCTTGTATTCCCTTATGATGTAGCCGTGTTATCAATGATTGACTGGTATTACCATGTATTCCCATATGATGTAGCCGTGTTATCTATGATTGACTGGTATTACCATGTATTCCCTTATGATGTGGTCGTGTTATCTATGATTGTCTGGTATTGCCATGTATTCCCGTATGATATGGCCTTGTTATCTATGATTGACTGGTATTACCATGTATTTCTTTATGATGTGGCCTTGATATCTATGATTGTCTGATATCACCATGTATTCCCTTATGATATGGCCTTGTTATCTATGATTGACTGGTATTATCATGTATTCCCTTATGATGTGGCCGTGTTGTCTATGATAGACTGGCATTACCATGTATTCCCTTATGATGTGGTCGTGTTATCTATGATTGTCTGGTATTGCCATGTATTCCCTTATGATATGACCGTGTTATCTATGATAGACTGGTATTACCATGTATTCCCTTATGATATGGCCGTGTTGTCTATGATAGACTGGTATTACCATGTATTCCCATATGATGTAGCCGTGTTATCTATGATTGACTGGTATTACCATTTATTCCCTTATGACGTGGATACATTTAAACAAATTGTGTCTGTATTAAATACTGGCCATGTTTGTTTAGACCTTTTATCTCTTCGTATAAAGTTGTGTTTGATGAGATGTTCTAATGAGTGCATGCTTCTGGCAGAAATGAAGGGTTCTTTTGAATGTGGTTACATACCACATGAGCAATCTTTCAGCTATAGTATAGCATCCAGATTTTATTGGGGGAGGAATCTGGGGAACTGATAAAAACAAATCTACGGCAGAAGAAAATGGCAATCCTTTACTTTTAAGGTTGGTGTCAAGAGTACACTGTCTGTAGTAAGGCTCATACCAGCCACCTGAAATGAAGGTGATCAATAGTATATGACCAACTGTCTTAACCATTAAGCCATACCAGCCACCTGACAGGAAGGTGATCAATAGTATATGACCAACTGTCTTAACCATTAAGCCATACCAGCCACCTGACAGGAAGGTGATCAATAGTATATGACCAACTGTCTTAACCATTAAGCCATACCAGCCTTATACAGGTAGACTAAATACCACTTAGTGGAAATACCACATGCATTTTTTTATCCTTTAAAAAATGGTTGATTGGCATTACCATGTATTCCCATATGATGTGGTCGTGTTATCTATGATTGACAGGTATTACCATGTATTCCATTATGATGTGGCCGTGTTATCTATGATTGACAGGTATTACCATGTATTCCCTTATGATGTGGCCGTGTTATCTTTGGTTGATTGGCATTACTATGTATTCCCTTATGATGTGGCCTTGTTATCTATGATTGACCGGTATTACCATGTATTCCATTATGATGTGGCCGTGTTATCTATGATTGACTGGTATTACCATGTGTTCCATTATGATGTGGCCGTGTTATCTATGATTGACTGGTATTACCTTGTATTCCCTTATGATGTGGCCGTGTTATCTATGATAGACTGGTATTACCATGTATTCCCTTGTGATGTAGCCGTGTTATCTATGATTGACTCTTATTACCATGTATTCCCTTATGATGTAACCGTGTTATCTATGATAGACTGATATTACCATGTATTCCCTTATGATGTAGCCGTGTTATCTATGATTGACTGGTATTACCATGTATTCCCTTATGATGTGGCCTTGTTATCTATGATTGTCTGGTATTACCATGTATTCCCTTATGATGTGGTCGTGTTATCTATGATTGACTGGTATTACCATGTATTCCCTTATGATGTAGCCTTGTCATCTATGATAGACTGATATTACCATGTATTCCCTTATGATGTAGCCGTGTTATCTATGATAGACTGATATTACCATGTATTCCCTTATGATGTAGCCGTGTTATCTATGATTGACTGGTATTACCATGTATTCCCTTATGATGTAGCCGTGTTATCTATGATTGACTGATATAACCATGTATTCCCATATGATGTAGCCGTGTTATCTATGATAGACTGGTATTACCATGTATTCCCTTATGATGTAGCCGTGTTATCTATGATAGACCGGTATTACCATGTATTCCCTTATGATGTAGCCGTGTTATCTATGATTGTCTGGTATTACCATGTATTCCCTTATGATGTAGCCGTGTTATCTATGATTGTCTGGTATTACCATGTATTCCCATATGATGTGGCCTTGTTATCTATGATTGACTGGTATTACCATGTATTCCCTTATGATGTAGCCGTGTTATCTATGATTGACTGATATAACCATGTATTCCCATATGATGTAGCCGTGTTATCTATGATTGACTGATATAACCATGTATTTCCTTATGATGTGGTCGTGTTATCTATGATTGACTGGTATTACCATGTATTCCCTTATGATGTAGCCGTGTTATCTATGATTGTGTGGTATTACCATGTATTCCCATATGATGTAGCCGTGTTATCTATGATTGACTGGCATTACCATGTATTCCTTTTACTTTTTATTCTCTTGTCGAACTGCAAGTTTATTCAATGTCACAATGAAGCAAAATAAGTCTTCATGAATACTATTGTCTATACCAGTATGGGTCTTTTTGGAGTTATTGCACTGTCATGAATATTTTTCTGTTTGTTTTGGAATACTATCACAAAACGACCTTTAAGAGAAACTGTCAACAGCAAAAGTGACCATCAAGATGAGATCTATGAATAAATATGAATGATAACAACTTTAAAACAATAAGCCAGACAAGTAAATTGTCATCAAAGATACCGATGTTAAGAAATTACGCCAGACATGCGTTTTAGTAGGGTCACTCCTCACAGGAGTTCTGAATATTAAAATTATTTTTTCAAAAAAATATTTGGTAGCCACATTGAACCAAACATGGAGTATATGTTTCTTGTTAATGAAACATACTTCGGCCATATATTGTTATTAACACTGAACACAGTGAATACCAAGTGATTGAGTTGTAGTTCCACATAATGAAACTAAGGATGCTACCTATGGTTAACAATAAGAGGCTGCTTGGAACCAATCCTTCCAACAACCTATGGCACTACATAAACAATAAGAGGCTGCTGGGAACCAATCAATCTAAGAACCTATGGCACTACATAGACAAAAAGAGGCTGCTGGGAACCAATCCATCTAATAACCTATGAAACTAAGCGAATAATTAGAGCCTTCTGGAAATCCAATCCATCCAACAACCTATGGCACTAGGTAAACGATTATAGGCAGCTGGGAACCAATCCATCCAACAACCTATGGCACTAGGTAAACAATCAGAGGCTGCTGGGTGCCAATCCATCCAACAATCTATGGCACTAGGTAAACGATTAAAGGCTGCTGGGAACCAATCCATCCAAAAACCTATGCACTAGGTAAACGATTATAGGCTGCTGGGAACCAATCCATCCAACAACCTACGGCACTAGGTAAACGATTAGAGGCTGCTGGGAACCAATCCATCCAACAACCTATGGCACTAGGTAAACGATTAGAGGCAGCTGGGAACCAATCCATCCAACAATCTATGGCACTAGGTAAACGATTATAGGCTGCTGGGAACCCATCCATCCAAAAACCTATGGCACTAGGTAAACGATTAGAGGCTGCTGGGAACCAATCCATCCAACATCCTACGGCACTAGGTAAACGATTAGAGGCTGCTGGGAGCCAATCTATCCAACAACCTATGGCACTAGGTAAACAATCAGAGGCTGCTGGGAACCAATCCATCCAACAACCTACGGCACTAGGTAAACAATCAGAGGCTGCTGGGTGCCAATCTATCCAACAATCTATGGCACTAGGTAAACGATTAAAGGCTGCTGTGAACCAATCCATCCAAAAACCTATGCACTAGGTAAACGATTATAGGCTGCTGGGAACCAATCCATCCAACAACCTATGGCACTAGGTAAACGATCAGAGGCTGCTGGGAACCACTCCATCCAAAAACCTATGCACTAGGTAAACGATTAGAGGCTGATGGGAACCAATCCATCCAACAACCTACGGCACTAGGTAAACGATTATAGGCTGCTGGGAACCAATCCATCCAACAACCTATGGCCCTAGGTAAACGATTATAGGCAGCTGGGAACCAATCCATCCAAAAACCTATGCACTAGGTAAACGATAAAAGGCTGCTGGGAACCAATTCATCCAACAGTCTATGGCACTAGGTAAACGATTAAAGGCTGCTGGGAACCAATCCATCCAAAAACCTATGCACTAGGTAAACGATTATAGGATGCTTGGAACCATTCCATCCAACAACCTATGGCACCAGGTAAACGATTAGAGGCAGCTGGGAACCAATCCATCCAACAACCTATGGTACTAGGTAAACAATTATAGGCTGCTGGGAACCAATCCATCCAAAAACCTATGGCACTAGGTAAACGAATAGAGGCAGCTGGGAACCAATCCATCCAACAACCTACGGCACTAGGTAAACGATTAGAAGCAGCTGGGAACCAATCCATCCAAAAACCTATGGCACTAGGTAAACGAATAGAGGCAGCTGGGAACCAATCCATCCAACAACCTACGGCACTAGGTAAACGATTATAGGCTGCTGGGAACCAATCCATCCAAAAACCTATGGCACTAGGTAAACGAATAGAGGCAGCTGGGAACCAATCCATCCAACAACCTACGGCACTAGGTAAACGATTAGAAGCAGCTGGGAACCAATCCATCCAACAACCTACGGCACTAGGCGAATAATTAGAGATAATTAGAGGCTTCTGGAATTCCAATCCATCCAACAACCTATGGTCTTATGTAAACTATTAGAGGCTGCTGGGAACCAATCCATTGATTGATTGATTGATTGGATATTTGCTTTACGTCCAGCGAGCAGTATTTCAGCTATATTCATGACGAGAACAAGTTAACAATTAATCGACGGAAAACGGGGTTGGATGGGACACAGGGAACACAAATTAGACTGCCACTGAAAAATATGGAGTTTTGAGTAGGGGCGGAAAATTAAGCCTTTTGTAGCAGCGACAATGAGCCTTCTCTTTTTCGAAATCTACAAAAGGGGTCTTTATCGAACAAGGAGTGTGGCACTCTCCAAACACGTTACCCACTACGGTCCGCGGTCAGGATTTCCGTATTATGACCCGATAATCCTCAACGAGAGGGTCTCCCATATCTGTTACGCAGGGACGCGCTGTGCTGCTCTGTGGGTCGAGCACTGGGAACCATCCCAGTATGATCCTAATCATCCAACAAACTATGGCACTAGGTAAACGATTATAGGCTGTTCTGAACCAATACATTTAACAAACTATGGTACTAGGTAAACGATTAGAGGCTGCTGGGTACCAATCCATTGATTGATTGATTGGATGTTTGCTTTACGTCCAGCGAGCAGTATTTCAGCTATATTCAGGACGAGAACAAGTTAACAAACAATTAATCGCCGGAAAACGGTTTGGATGGGACACAGGGAGGCTTCTGGAAATCCAATCCATCCAATAACCTATGGCACCAGGTAAACAATCAGAGGCTGCTGGGTGCCAATCTATCCAACAATCTATGGCACTAGGTAAACGATTAAAGGCTGCTGTGAACCAATCCATCCAAAAACCTATGCACTAGGTAAACGATTATAGGCAGCTGGGAACCAATCCATCCAACAACCTATGGCACTAGGTAAACGATTAGAGGCTGCTGGGAACCACTCCATCCAAAAACCTATGGCACTAGGTAAACAATCAGAGGCTGCTGGGAACCAATCCATCCAACAACCTATGGCACTAGGTAAACGATTATAGGCTGCTGGGAACCAATCCATCCAACAACCTATGGCACTAGGTAAACAATCAGAGGCTGCTGGGAACCAATCCATCCAACAACCTATGGCACTAGGTAAACGATTAGAGGCTGCTTGGAACCAATCCATCCAACAACCTATGGCACCAGGTAAACGATTATAGGCTGCTTGGAACCACTCCATCCAACATCCTACGGCACTAGGTAAACGATTATAGGCAGCTGGGAACCAATCCATCCAACAACCTATGGCACTAGGTAAACGATTAGAGGCAGCTGGGAACCAATCCATCCAACATCCTACGGCACTAGGTAAACGATTATAGGCTGCTGGGAACCAATCCATCCAACAACCTATGGCACTAGGTAAACGATTAGAGGCAGCTGGGAACCAATCCATCCAACAACCTATGGCACTAGGTAAACGATTAGAGGCTGCTGGGAACCAATCCATCCAACAACCTATGGCACTAGGTAAACGATTAGAGGCAGCTGGGAACCAATCCATCCAAAAACCAATGGCACTAGGTAAACGATTAGAGGCAGCTGGGAACCAATCCATCCAACAACCTACGGCACTAGGTAAACGATTAGAGGCTGCTTGGAACCAATCCATCCAACAACCTATGGCACTAGGCGAATAATTAGAGGCTTCTGGAAACCCAATCCATCCAACAACCTATAGCACTAGGTAAACGATAAGATCGTGGCACTCTCCAAACACGTTGTTCAGTACATTAGGCGTTCAGGCTGCCTTTATTATGACCTGATAACCCCCTAATGAGAGGGTCACCCCTATCTGCTACCCAGGGACGTGCTGGGCTGCTCTGTGGGTCGAGCACTGGGAACCCTCCCAGTATGGTCCCAACCATTCAACAAAATATGGCACTAGGTAAACGATTAGAGCTTATGGAAACCAACCCATCCAAGGTCCATAAAATGCAGTATGTTTTCCTAGTGTATCAGATAATAACACAATATCGTTTTTGCTGGTTTTTATTTATGAAACAAGCAGTAGGAATGTACATGTGCATTCTTAGTAGAACGGCATGCATTACAGACGACACCCAGTGTATATATTACTGTATTGGTAGTGTTAAAAATGTACAGCGAAATCTGGTTTTCATAAAAGTGGAGTAACACTATGACTTTGCAGTGTCATACAATCTATGACCTACATCCCATAGGAGTTACACATGCTATGACCTTGTAGGGTCACACAATCTATGACCTACAACTTATATGAGTTACACAATCTATAACCTTGTAGAGTCAAATAATTATATGTTGCCAAACTAAATAATGGTATCTGAAGAAGAAAAGGTGAAGGGATAAATAATTAACAGAATTGTTTCTTTGCTATCATAGGAATCAATAAAACAAACCTTGCAGTCTGTGAAGCTGTTGCATATGCTGGAGATATGTTTGAAAAATTAGGAAAAAATAGCACTACAAATCTTGCACATGACAACAGAGTAAAACAATAAATGTTTACATAAATAAGCAACAAAAGGTTTATATTTCATAGGAAAAAATACAAAATTGCAATATATTGAACACATTTAGCCACACAAATATAACCCACACACCAAACATACGTATACTGACTAGATATACTGACACTGTGTTGATCACAAGTGTATTAGCACTTCGTAATTGTATACACAAAAAATACAAATGCCATGGAAACAAAATATCAACTGTAAGACTATTATTGATCTTATTGTTTACTGTGAATATAATTGAACTTACAAAACGGTGGCTCTGAGGATTTTTTTTTTTAAAAGAGGTTCCAGGCTATGTTTTGATAGATTCTGCCACACCAAAATATAACAAGTTTACCACAGGAATGAAAAAGCAAATATGCATCAACATTTGATTCATGGCTTAAACATATTGTTCTAAAATATTAATAAACATGATAATCAACAACCAAATATAAGTAATTACTGAATGATTACATAATAAACATGATAATCAACAACCAAATATAAGTAATTACTGAATGATTACATAATACACAGGTTTGTAACCAGCGATAGCAGAATTAATTGGTTCTGTCACAAGTTCGTAAAACAATCAGTACCAACTTGTTTTGTAACCAGCGATAGCAGAATTAATTGGTACTTTCAAAAGTTTGTTAAACAATCAGTACCAACTTGTTTTGTAACCAGCAATAGCAGAATTTATTGTTTCTGTCACATGTTGGTTCAACTATCAGTACCAACTTGTTTTGTAACCAGCCACAGCAGAATTATTTGGTTCTGTCAAAAGTTTGTTAAACAATCAGTACCAACTTGGTTTCTAGCCCATGGTAGCAAATTCATTTCTTTCTTTTTTATTATAATACATGTTCACAATAGAATAAATACCAATTTGGTCTGAAGCCACAGCAGAGTTCATTGGTTCCTGATTGTTATACAGGTCTTCTAGTAATCTTAAAGACTGAAGCTGACAAAATTTTGAGTTTTGCCTTTTTATAATGAAAAAGTTACAAAAATTACTGTGTATTATACATGTGAGGTTAACCTTTGGTTTTACAGCTACAAATAAATCCATTAACCAATCAAGATAATTATATAAGGATAACTTTTCTGTATTTTACAAGCTGAACACATGAATTATTGATTTAACCATCACAAATTAGTTTTATAGTGAAAGATTTCCAGTAAATAATTTTTTACTAGTAAAATTGATATACAAACATTCTACATCTGGCGCAAAGGGATTGAATATTTCTCCACTAGAGATATTTGAATTTTAGATTTTCAATTGCAAACTTTTGGGAGAAAAGAGAATCTACTTCTCCTTGATATTTTAACTTTTAAGCTGAATGAAACACAATTGAAAATTGCCATAGTTGCTAAGGAAATGTAATCACATGGTGGTAACAAAATATTAAATATTATCAAAATAGAAATAACCCTGCTGAGTGAGTGTCAACTGTGTTTGTTTCTAATGCAACTATTTATGAATGTCTAAAACCTGTGATTAACGTCTTATAGCTGATTGATGCCTACACCAGACAACATGTTACATCTGATACTTATCTAATGTAAAAATTTACAGAGGATTCATTTTAGTGGTGTATAGCCATAAGTCTTTTAAATACTTTTTTCAATGTGGAATTTAATCAGCTTGTCCCTGCCATATTTTAATAAGTAAGATTTATATAAGATGTCCAGTTACAATCAGAGAATACGAATGTACCTCACTCACATTTCCAACAAAATTAAATGCTAGAGAGAAACACTCACACTATTCAAAGACATACCTGTCTAAATACCTGAGAAACTGACAATTGTAAACATGTCAATCTTTGTTGACAAATCTTGGTGTACTTATTGACAAGGTTACAGACAATTTTTCATTTTTACATGTTTATAAATTATTTCAATAATAGATTTTATTTAAATTTGATAAAAGCTACTGTTCTAAAGAACAACACCCCTATGTTTGATCTCATATTCCACACTAAATAGTAATATTTATATGGAATTGGTCAGATACACACAAGTGGAAATGGAAAAAATTTGTTTCTAAAAATGTAGATTTTTCCAAAAAAAATACAAAAAGGAGACATCTTGCATGTGTCCTATTAATACAATATTAAAGAACCTTAGTGAGCATGATCACATACCCCATGCTCCCACATACCTATCAAGAACCTTAGTGAGCATGATCACATACCCCATGCTCCCACATACCTATCAAGTTCCATAAAATTGTGAACAGTAGTTTCTGAATATAATCACATACACATTGTTTCATACATATATTTAAGTTTAAAAAAGGAATAACTACTACAAAAAATATTGTATCATAATTTCCTGTCGATATGCACAACAACATATGGTGTCTTTTCATTTCTACCAAGTTTCATAAAATTCTGATCAGTAGTTACAGAGGAGTTGCGCTTACAAGTATAGGACTGACAGACGGACGGTTGCAAGAGGTATAAAAATTAGATGCTGTCTGGGACTATACATAAATTATAGAGACCTGACTACAGCAGATGTTGTAATGATGTAAGTCAAAACCATTATTAACCAATAACTTCTGGTTTGCCAGCTGTACCAGTTTCCATTAGAGAAAACCCCTACCTATCAGCAGGAAAACTGGCATCCTCGGGTAAACTTAAAACATCAATTTTGTAAAACCAGTTCAATGTTAAAAGCTCACAAATGTATATAAGCTTGGGCTACATGTACTGATAAGTAATATATAGGCAATATGTTCCCTGATAATTACTGCAGCAACAATTTATAACTGCAGTGAATTTGAGCAATAATCAGAACAAATTACAAATCTCCAGTAACTGAACACCAGTGATTTTCTATTTCTAGTTGGTCTGTCAGTTTCCTTTGTTATTTTTCCTGCAAGTTGTATCAAGATTTAATGTAAATTATTTTATATGGAAATTAACTGTATTACTAACACAAAGAATTAATGTGTACTATCCAATCAAACTGGGGAGTAACCCAGAACTACCCAATCAAATCTGAGCAACACAAAGAATTAATGTGTACTATCCAATCAAACTGGGGAGTAACCCAGAACTACCCAATCAAATCTGAGCAACACAAAGAATTAATGTGTACTATCCAATCAAACTGGGGAGTAACCCAGAACTATCCAATCAAATCTGAGCAACACAAATAATTAATGTGTACTATCCAATCAAACTGGAGAGCAACCCAGAACTATCCAATCAAATCTGAGCAACACAAAGAATTAATGTGTACTATCCAATCAAACTGGGGAGTAACCCAGAACTACCCAATCAAATCTGAGCAACACAAAGAATTAATGTGTACTATCCAATCAAACTGGGGAGTAACCCAGAACTACCCAATCAAATCTGAGCAACACAAAGAATTAATGTGTACTATCCAATCAAACTGGGGAGTAACCCAGAACTACCCAATCAAATCTGAGCAACACAAAGAATTAATGTGCACTATCCAATCAAACTGGGGAGTTACCCAGAACTACCCAATTAAATCTGAGCAACACAAAGAATTAATGTGTACTATCCAATCAAACTGGGGAGTAACCCAGAACTACCCAATCAAATCTGAGCAACACAAAGAATTAATGTGTACTATCCAATCAAACTGGGGAGTAACCCAGAACTACCCAATCAAATCTGAGCAACACAAATAATTAATGTGTACTATCCAATCAAACTGGGGAGTAACCCAGAACTACCCAATTAAATCTGAGCACAATCAAATCCATCCATGAGGGACCACGGCAATATAAAACTACCTATCAATCAAATCAGCTGGTGTTCTAGCCAATCAAATCAGCTAGTGTTTTTGCCAATCAAATCAGCTAGTGGTCTAGCCAATCAAATCAGCTAATGTTCTAGCCAATCAAATCAGCTAGTGTTCTAACCAATCAAATCAGCTAGTGTTCTAACCAATCAAATCAGCTAGTGTTCTAGCTAATCAAATCAGCTAGTGTTCTAACCAATCAAATCAGCTAGTGTTCTAACCAATCAAATCAGCTAGTGTTCTAACCAATCAAATCAGCTAGTGTTCTAACCAATCAAATCAGCTAGTGTTCTAACCAATCAAATCAGCTAGTGTTCTAGCTAATCAAATCAGCTAGTGTTCTAGCTAATCAAATCAGCTAGTGTTCTAGCTAATCAAATCAGCTAATGTTCTAGCCAATCAAATCAGCTAGTGTTCTAGCCAATCAAATCAGCTAGTGTTCTAGCCAATCAAATCAGCTAGTGTTCTAACCAATCAAATCAGCTAGTGTTCTAACCAATCAAATCAGCTAATGTTCTAGCCAATCAAATCAGCTAGTGTTCTAGCCAATCAAATCAGCTAGTGTTCTAGCCAATCAAATCAGCTAGTGTTCTAACCAATCAAATCAGCTAGTGTTCTAGCCAATCAAATCAGCTAGTGTTCTAGCCAATCAAATCAGCTAGTGTTCTAGCCAATCAAATCAGCTAGTGTTCTAGCCAATCAAATCAGCTAGTGTTCTAGCCAATCAAATCAGCTAGTGTTCTAGCCAATCAAATCAGCTAGTGTTCTAACCAATCAAATCAGCTAGTGTTCTAAGCAATCAAATCAGCTAGTGTTCTAACCAATCAAATCAGCTAGTGTTCTAACCAATCAAATCAGCTAGTGTTCTAACCAATCAAATCAGCTAGTTAACTAGTCAATTCAATCAAACCACAGAGGAAAAATAAATTAGTCAATATACACTAGGAATATTTCTTTTCATGTAAAACTTATCCAGAAATAAATAATTATCACATAAGAAATGCATGTTTTTTTAAGTATGGCAGACACTCAAGTCAAAACATCAGGATCTAGATAACCAGACTCTGCAGTACAGTGTGGTTTCATTCCTGTTACAATAGGTCCTAACAAATAGGAAGTAGGTGGCGCTAAAATGTCTCCTTCATTGTAGAAAAGTTTGTATTCTGTTCCACAAGAGTCTGGCTGACACCATTTTATGTACTGCCATTGTAAGATTCTATCAAACATGATAATACTGACTTTAAAGTTGATAATTTTTTGTTCATTGTTATACAGAACCCTCTGGACAATGGGAATAGAGGAAATTCTACTCTAAACTCTGTTGTCTCAGCACCTTTGTTTCCAGTAATGGTTGCCATGTCGACACATGTTGTCCCTGAGGATCCTACATCTCTCTCTAGACTGTTGGACACACCTACCTCAGCTGACTTCTGATTGGTTAACATATTTACTTTGATACCATCTGATGTCATAGATATATTTTGATTGTCTAATGAAGTTTCAGCTTCCAAACATTTAGAATCAGGATTCGTACTCCAGTAAATAAATCTCTCAATCATTCTGTAAATATGAAAACATTTGTTTATGTACAAACAAAAATTATAATTAATCAATAATTCAGTGTTTATATTATCATTTTGTTTGTTGACAAGTTTAACACCTACTCTTAAAATAAATAAGCATCCAAATACCAACAGTATCATCACCATAGTAACACAGTAATGACGATCATCGCCACCTACATGGTCTGTTACTTTTCCTTGGCTAATGTCATTTTTTAACACTTTAAATGATGGTCGGGGTACTCTACAGTTACTCCGGCTTCCTCCCCCAATAAAAACTTGACACCATGATACAGCTGAAAAATTGCTGAAAGTGGCATTAAACATCATTCAAACAAACAAACAATTCTAAAACTTACCTTGGACCACACTTCATCAAATGTTGTATACACTCAGTTCTAAAACTTACCTTGGACCACACTTCATCAAATGTTGTATACACTCAGTTCTAAAACTTACCTTGGACCACACTTCATCAAATGTTGTATAAACTCAGTTCTTAAACTTACCTTGGACCACACTTCATTAAATGTTGTATACACTCAGTTCTAAAACTTACCTTGGACCACACTTCATCAAATGTTGTATACACTCAGTTCTAAAACTTCCTGGTATGTTTTTAATCATATTGGTTAAACTCTATAAAAAGAAAAAATAATTTATAACATTAATAAACAAGTAGTATTTGGTTTTACAAAATTTGAAATAAAACAACATTATTTTGCTGAGTAATTCTTGTTTCCATACATATGTCATATTTGCTGAATAATAAACAATAAAAACTTAATATTTAAAGGTCTGAAATGACAGATATTTGATTATCAGACTGTCATCACTCACCTCGAGTAAATGTCAGAAAAATACAATGAAAACAAGAAAAGAATATGTACCTGTAATAGAATACACATTTTGTTTCCAGGGTCACTACTCTTACCCTAACCACTACTCAACATTTCATCAACGAATAACGATACATGTTTATACTTATATAATTTAATTTAATTTGTAAGCTGAAATCTGATTGGCTAATTCAAATTGAGCAACCCATATTATTCGAAATAACTTGCGTGACCTTTGACCTTTTTCTTACGCTGTTAAAATTCAAATAGTCTCATGACTCATCAACGTTTTTACCATTACAATTGTAAAGATTCATAGTTAAAATTAAATTATAATGAATATTTCAAATTTCTAAACAGGTTATACTCTATAACATGGTTTGGGTCTATTTACACCATTCATAAATCGCTTCGCGGTTTATTAGGCGTAAACAGACCCAAACCATGTTATTTCGTATAACCTGTTCAGAAATTTGAAATATTTCTTAAGAAGATCAATATAATGTGATTTTTTGTCAGTCAGGAAGAATACTGATATAGCAATCCATTGCTTCATATGAACAGACAAGGCAGACAACCAATATCACTTCCTTTTTCTTTACCTCTACTAGTTTAAGTATTGCCATTTCATTATACATTTTACTGTTCTCTGCTCCCTGTTGGGTGCCCCTGTGTTTTTCATACCCTGCTTCATTATAATAAGGTTCATCTACTAAAATTAGGCCTACAATTAAAAATAGGAAAAATATCTGAAATATCATAACGAGTTACTCCATAGTACATTCACTGACAACTCTGACATAAGACACCTCAGAAAAAAAAAACTAACAAAGTGATGCCACTTAGGAAACACAAGTGTGGACACAGAAAAATGTCTCGCCTGAATTCCGCATCAGTAACGAAAATAAATTTCGTCATAAGCATTACGTTAATAGCATTAATTATGAGCAGCGGCCTGTATACCAAATATTGTCACCATACTATGCATAGTTACAGAGGAACTGTCCTAATACAAAAACTTTAACGTAGTCGCTGGACCGTGAAATTGAGGTCAAGGTCAGGTGGAACCTACCAGACAGTCATGTACTATTAATCAGCAACCTATATACCAAATATTGTCATCCTACCATGCGTAGTTACAGAGGAACTATCGTAACCCAAAAACTTTAACGCAGTCGCTGGACCTTGAAATTGAGGTCAAGATCAGGTGACACCTACCAGACAGTCATGTACTAGTCATCAGCAACCTATACACCAAATATTGTCATCCTACCATGCGTAGTTACAGAGGAACTGTCGTAACCCCAAAACTTTAACGTAGTCGCTGGACCGTGAAATTGAGGTCAAGGTCAGATGACACCTACCAGACAGTCATGTACTAGTCATCAGCAACCTATACACCTAATATTGTCATCCTACCATGCGTAGTTACAGAGGAACTGTCGTAACCCCAAAACTTTAACGTAGTCGCTGGACCGTGAAATTGAGGTCAAGGTCAGGTGACACCTACCAGACAGTCATGTACTAGTCATCAGCAACCTATACACCAAATATTGTCATCCTACCATGCGTAGTTACAGAGGAACTGTTGTAACCCCAAAACTTTAACGTAGTCGCTGGACCGTGAAATTGAGGTCAAGGTCAGGTGACACCTACCAGACAGTCATGTACTAGTCATCAGCAACCTATACACCAAATATTGTCATCCTACCATGCGTAGTTACAGAGGAACTGTCGTAACCCCAAAACTTTAACGTAGTCGCTGGACCGTGAAATTGAGGTCAAGGTCAGGTGACACCTACCAGACAGTCATGTACTAGTCATCAGCAACCTATACACCAAATATTGTCATCCTACCATGCGTAGTTACAGAGGAACTGTCGTAACCCAAAAACTTTAACGTAGTCGCTGGACCGTGAAATTGAGGTCAAGGTCAGGTGACACCTACCAGACAGTCATGTACTAGTCATCAGCAACCTATACACCAAATATTGTCATCCTACCATGCGTAGTTACAGAGGAACTGTCGTAACCCCAAAACTTTAACGTAGTCGCTGGACCGTGAAATTGAGGTCAAGGTCAGGTGACACCTACCAGACAGTCATGTACTAGTCATCAGCAACCTATACACCAAATATTGTCATCCTACCATGCGTAGTTACAGAGGAACTGTCGTAACCCAAAAACTTTAACGTAGTCGCTGGACCGTGAAATTGAGGTCAAGGTCAGATGACACCTACCAGACAGTCATGTACTAGTCATCAGCAACCTATACACCAAATATTGTCATCCTACCATGCATAGTTACAGAGGAACTGTCGTAACCCAAAAACTTTAACGTAGTCACTGGACCGTGAAATTGAGGTCAAGGTCAGGTGACAGGTGACTGACTGGCAAGTACTCATCATAAGCTACCTCTGGACCAAATTTGATGGACCTAGGTCTTGGGCTTACAAAGATATGAAGCAAGATGTCAAGTGTTTACGACGCCGCCGCCGCCGCCGCCGCCGCCGCCGCCGCCGCCGCCGCCGCCGCCGGATTCCCATACATATGTCTCGCCTCCAGCGACTTTCGTCGCAGGCGAGACAAAAACTAGTACAGTGGATTCCGCTTATTTGCATGACACATTTGTCAGAGAAAATTACCCAATAAAGCGGACGACCCTTTAAAGCGAAAGACAAGAAATTTAGCTGAATGATCATTGAAGTGGAAATGAACGATGTCTACCGATTGTGGATTGAAATGACCAAGTACCAAGTCCTATTAAAATACCATTTAATAAGTCTTTTCATATTTATATTATGTGTATGTTATTTATTTTATGTTATTTTTAAATAAAAATAAAAATTTCCATTTTTTTTTTTTGTTTGTATTTCTTTGCGTAATGAAGACTTAATTGTAAAACCACGTGTTGATAGAAAATGGACTCAACCTCATTTACATATTTCTTATCATGTTCAGTTTCGTACCTTTTTTGTGTCATGTCCATTGTTAAATATTTCCAGGTGTATTATCCTTTCAAACATTGTTAGATGTTTAAGCCCGAAGTTTTTTTTGTTTTTATGCAAAATTATCGATGTAAAAGTGTACGAACTTATTTAGCTCTTCAAATTGAAGGAATGAAATTGAATTGAGAGGCTCCTTAGGGACAACTGTTTACGATCTCATTACTGTAACTACCCAGCTGTTAAACCGTTCGATTTGTCCTAATTATCTACACCCTGGGGGCAATTAAAGTGAATCAACACATTTAATTAAGAAGCCAACAACAATCACAGGTGGGAACACTTGTCAATCAATTTGAATCAACAGGTAAGGCTCAATACACGTGATTACGTAGGTAAACAATATGGCGGCGTAAAACAAAAACAAACACACAAATTTTTTTTTACCTGAATTTTGGCAAGTCAATAAAGCGAAAGCGTTGTAAAAAGCAATGCAAATAAGTGAAAAGTTTAACATTGTTTGAATGGGAAATGGTTTGGTGCAGAAAAATTCAACCCAATAAAGCGAATAACCCAATAAAGCGTAAGTCGATTAAGTGGAATCCACTGTAATGTGATGCCACTTAGGAAACAAAACTAATGTCAAGTCTGACAATGCCACTACCTTCAAAACAAAACTAATGTCAAGTCTGACAATGCCACCACCTACAAAACAAAACTAATGTCAAGTCTGACAGTAATGCAACCTAGAAAACAAAACTAATGTCAGTCTAAACTTATGTCTAGTCTGACAGTGATGCCACCTAGGAAACAAAACTTATGTGGTCTGACAGTTATGCCACATAGAACAATGTCTGATGATAATGCCACTTAGGTACCAAACTAATGTCAAGTCTGACAGTGATGCCATCCAGGTAACCAAACTAATGTCAAGTCGGACAGTGATGCAATCCAGGTAACCAAACTAATGTCAAGTCGGACAGTGATGCAATCCAGGTAACCAAACTAATGTCAACTCTGACAGTGATGCAATCCAGGTAACCAAACTAATGTCAAGTCTGACAGTGATTCAATCTAGGTAACCAAACTAATGTCAAGTCTGACAGTGATGCAATCCAGGTAACCAAACTAATGTCAAGTCTGACAGTGATGCAATCCAGGTAACCAAACTAATGTCAAGTCTGACAGTGATGCAATCCAGGTAACCAAACTAATGTCAAGTCGGACAGTGATGCAATCCAGGTAACCAAACTAATGTCAACTCTGACAGTGATGCAATCCAGGTAACCAAACTAATGTCAAGTCTGACAGTGATTCAATCTAGGTAACCAAACTAATGTCAAGTCTGACAGTGATGCAATCCAGGTAACCAAACTAATGTCAAGTCTGACAGTGATGCAATCCAGGTAACCAAACTAATGTCAAGTCTGACAGTGATGCAATCCAGGTAACCAAACTAATGTCAAGTCTGACAGTGATGCCATCCAGGTAACCAAACTAATGTCAAGTCTGACAGTGATGTCATCTAGGTAACCAAACTAATGTCAAGTCTGACAGTGATGCAATCTAGGTAACCAAATTAATGTCAAGTCTGACAGTGATGCAATCTAGGTAACCAAATTAATGTCTAGTCTGACAGTGATGTCATCCAGGTAACCAAACTAATGTCAAGTCTGACAGGGAAGCAATCTAGGAAACAAAACATGTCCCTGCCTTTCACTTCATTTCAAATTAAAAACTCCTGATGATAAAAAGACTTCCACCATGAAACAAACTGATTCAAGTATTTCTTTTATTGTTTCAGGCTTCAATCATTTACATAATATCTATGAACAAGTCTGAGAATTATATCTATGAACAAGTCTGAGAAACATAATATCTATGTACAAGTCAGAGAAACATAATATCTATGTACAAGTCAGAGAAACATAATATCTATGTACAAGTCAGAGAAACATAATATCTATGTACAAGTCAGAGAAACATAATATATATGTACAAGTCAGAGAAACATAATATCTATGTACAAGTCAGAGAAACATAATATATATGTACAAGTCAGAGAAACATAATATCTATGTACAAGTCAGAGAAACATAATATATATGTACAAGTCAGAGAAACATAATATCTATGTATAAGTCAGAGAAACATAATATCTATGTACAAGTCAGAAAAACATAATATGAGTTTTATCTTTTGATCCAATATGTTGTAACTGACCAATCATATGACCTTACCTTGAATTGATACCAAAACCTGGAGCAGACTAGAGTTACTGGTCCATGTTTCTGTGTCCTAATAAAAATATCTGGATTAGTTAAACAGTTTGCACACAATCTTTAAAGAATGATCAAAGTGCAAACTGCACTCATGGGAAGGTTGCTTTGCAAGTATTAAATGAGAACCCACCTTAAAGTTTGATTATAATAAGGATTGCAGAGCAAAGCATAACACAATTTATTGCGATACGGGCCTGTCGTATCACAATTTATCGTGATACAGACCTGTCGTATCACAATTTATCGGGATACAGGCCTGTCGTATCACAATTTATCGTGATACAGACCTGTCGTATCACAATTTATCGTGATACAGACCTGTCGTATCACAATTAATCAGGATACAGGCCTGTTGTATCACAATTTATCGGGATACAGGCCTGTCGTATCACAATTTATTGGGATACATGCCTGTTGTATCACAATTTATCGGGATACAGGCTTGTCGTATCACAATTTATCAGGATACAGGCCTGTGGTATCACAATTTATCATGATACAGACCTGTCGTATCACAATTTATCATGATACAGACCTGTCGTATCACAATTTATTGGGATACAGGCCTGTCGTATCACAATTTATCTGGATACAGACCTGTAGTATCACAATTTATCGGGATACAGACCTGTCGTATCACAATTTATCGTGATACAGACCTGTCGTATCACAATTTATTGGGATACAGGCCTGTCGTATCACAATTTATCGGGATACAGACCTGTAGTATCACAATTTATCGGGATACAGACCTGTCGTATCACAATTTATCGTGATACAGACCTGTCGTATCACAATCGGGATACAGGCCTGTTGTATCACAATTTATCGGGATACAGGCCTGTCGTATCACAATTTATTGGGATACATGCCTGTTGTATCACAATTTATCTGGATACAGGCTTGTCGTATCACAATTTATCAGGATACAGGCCTGTGGTATCACAATTTATCATGATACAGACCTGTCGTATCACAATTTATCATGATACAGACCTGTCGTATCACAATTTATTGGGATACAGGCCTGTCGTATCACAATTTATCATGATATAGACCTGTCGTATCACAATTTATTGGGATACAGGCCTGTCGTATCACAATTTATCATGATATAGACCTGTCGTATCACAATTTATCTGGATACATGCCTGTTGTATCACAATTTATCGGGATACAGGCTTGTCGTATCACAATTTATCTGGATACAGGCCTGTGATATCACAAGACCTGTCGTATTACAATTTATTGGGATACAGGCCTGTCGTATCACAATTTATCAGGATACAGGCTTGTCGTATCACAATTTATCTTGATACAGACCTGTCGTATCACAATTTTTCATGATACAGACCTGTCGTATCACAATTTATCATGATATAGACCTGTTGTATCACAATTTATCATGATACAGGCCTGTCGTATCACAATTTATTGGGATACAGGCCTGTCGTATCACAATTTATCATGATATAGACCTGTCGTATCACAATTTATTGGGATACAGGCCTGTCGTATCACAATTTATCATGATATAGACCTGTCGTATCACAATTTATCTGGATACATGCCTGTTGTATCACAATTTATCGGGATACAGGCTTGTCGTATCACAATTTATCTGGATACAGGCCTGTGATATCACAAGACCTGTCGTATTACAATTTATTGGGATACAGGCCTGTCGTATCACAATTTATCAGGATACAGGCTTGTCGTATCACAATTTATCTTGATACAGACCTGTCGTATCACAATTTTTCATGATACAGACCTGTCGTATCACAATTTATCATGATATAGACCTGTTGTATCACAATTTATCATGATACAGGCCTGTCGTATCACAATTTATCATGATACAGGCCTGTCGTATCACAATTTATCATGATATAGACCTGTCGTATCACAATTTATCATGATACAGGCCTGTCGTATCACAATTTATCATGATATAGACCTGTCGTATCACAATTTATCATGATACAGGCCTGTCCTATCACAATTTATCGGGATACAGACCTGTCGTATCACAATTTATCATGATACAGGCCTGTCCTATCACAATTTATCATGATATAGACCTGTCGTATCACAATTTATCATGATACAGGCCTGTCCTATCACAATTTATCGGGATACAGACTTGTCGTATCACAATTCCTATTGCAATATACTGTAAAGATTTCTTCCGAGGTGTCCTCCATTTTCCATTGTTAAGGTACTTTTGGAAGAGTGATATTACTGGTATTATCTGGGAACAGGAACATTCACTGTGCTATTGTACATGCATTAGTTGTAATCATTGACATTTAAACATATTCAAAAGCAAAGGAAACAATAAAACAAAGGAAATTGGGCATGGGAAATAAAATAAAGCAAAGCAAAATAATTCAGAAAAATAAACATATTTAAAAACAAAAAAGACTAGAAAAAAAAATAAATGGAGTTGTGAATAAGAGATAGGTATCCCCTAAGTCAAAGAATGGCAAAGTCTAATCAATATAAAATATCACGGCATTATGAGACAAAGATACTATATAAATTTCTCCAAATTCAGGTCAGTGGTGTAGGAGGAGATGAGAGTAAGAGTTGGTTGAGAAATGTTAACGTGTTTAATTGTTTGAACGCCATTAAAGAACACCTTATATTATGTGGCATTAAAGGTAAGCTTTTTGCTTTCTCCATTCGTCAGTCTATCTATATGGATACCAACCTTGCCTTCCCATGTACCCAGTAAACTAACGCAGACTTTTCCATCATCGTACAAGTTCGGATTGAGTCTGTCTGTACAAAAGGAAATGTAATGAAAGACTGGAGGAGACTTAGGGTAGTCGTTTGGCAACTGTATGTCAAAAAAGAATGGAGCATCTTCATATGGTGTCTTCTTTGGGCCTATGATCATCACAGAATACAAGTCCTGTAATAAAATCTTACATTAATATTTGCAGAGTGATGCACAGACTAGGTAAATTATCTCCCAAGTCTACTGCATATTAAGTTATCTCCCTTGTCTAATACAGGCTAGGTAAATTATCTCCCAAGTCTAATGCATATTAAGTTATCTCCCTTGTCTTATACAGCCTAGGTAAATTATCTCCCAAGTCTACTGCATATTAAGTTATCTCCCTTGTCTAATACAGACTAGGTAAATTATCTCCCAAGTCTAATGCATATTAAGTTATCTCCCTTGTCTAATACAGACTAGGTAAATTATCTCCCAAGTCCAATGGATATTAAGTTATCTCCCTTGTCTAATACAGACTAGGTAAATTATCTCCCAAGTCTAATGCATATTAAGTTATCTCCCTTGTCTAATACAGACTAGGTGAATTATCTCCCAAGTCTACTGCATATTAAGTTATCTCCCTTGTCTAATACAGACTAGGTAAATTATCTCCCAAGTCTACTGCATATTAAGTTATTTCCCTTGTCTAATACAGACTAGGTAAATTATCTCCCAAGTCTACTGCATATTAAGTTATCTCCCTTGTCTAATACAGACTAGGTTAATTATCTCCTAAGTCAACTGCACATTAAGTCATCTCCCTTGTCTAATACAGACTAGGTAAATAATCTCCCAAGTCTACTGCATATTAAGTTATCTCCCTTGTCTAATACAGACTAGGTAAATAATCTCCCAAGTCTACTGCATATTAAGTTATCTCCCTTGTCTAATACAGCCTAGGTAAGTTATCTCCCAAGTCTACTGCATATTAAGTTATCTCCCTTGTCTAATACAGCCTAGGTAAATTATCTCCCAAGTCTACTGCATATTAAGTCATCTCCCTTGTCTAATACAGACTAGGTAAATTATCTCCCAAGTCTACTGCATATTAAGTTATCTCCCTTGTCTAATACAGCCTAGGTAAATTATCTCCCAAGTCTACTGCATATTAAGTCATCTCCCTTGTCTAATACAGACTAGGTAAATTATCTCCAAAGTCTACTGCATATTAAGTTATCTCCCTTGTCTAATACAGACTAGGTAAATTATCTCCAAAGTCTACTGCATATTAAGTTATCTCCCTTGTCTAATACAGCCTAGGTAAGTTATCTCTATTGACAGTTAAGGTAAAACTGTATTGTGATTTAGCATTAATATAAAGAAAGATAATGTTGACAAATAACTGCTGGCATCATTATTCAAAAATGGTTAAAAAAAAGTCCTGTTTTAAATACAGATTTAACAAGTGCGTGGAACTTGTTCCATGCAGTTTGGTCTAAATGCATATTGGCACTAGTGATCATATTTTCAATATTCACGATGTGTTACTCATTATCCCGTTAATAACATTGACGAATATTTACTATATCATCAAAAACTTGGAGGAACTTTGCTTTGAATGTCCCTGATCGTTTATGTTTACTAGGGACCAGATTTGCCATAGAATTGCAGCTGGAAAACCTTGGCATGAATATAGTGAATTGTGTTCCCATGACATACCATTCTGTCTTCATACCCTCTAACAACTATGCCCTCTGGTAGACATCTTTGTAACAATCTCATCTGAAACATGATAAAGCATTACATACTTTATTGAGTTTATTTTGAATGGAGCATCAATAAATATGATAAATCCTGAAAATGTTATTAAAAAACATGTTTTCTATTGAAAAATATTTTAAAACACCTCAAAGGTGGAAAGAAGGTAGTAGATTTATCATGCTCCCCCATTTGGTACCCCTTGATTTGCTTGAGCCTCCAACTCTCTGGTACAGAGAACATAACTGGTTCCCAGATATAACCTCTGCCACATGCCATTCCCAATTTACTGCAGGATCAAATTTGAGAACTTATTTTAATTTAATAGTCTATATATAGGTAAATGGTATACCCAGAATCGTTTGCTCCCGATTGGTGCCACCATGACAAATCAAATTTTGTTTCTAAATGCGCACAATTTTCCAACCCATATTAAAAAGTTTTACATACAAAATTAAATTATTTCTCATACAGCATACAAAGCATCAAAAACTAACCAAGAAATATTTCCCAGTTTTAATAATTAATCATTTTAAAATCAAACCCATCAGCAGAGAAACACTCAATGAAGGCAAAACAATTAACAGATTCTGAAAATATATGAAATGGGGCTCTGTGTTGGTCTCTGTGTAAGCTCTGTATAGGGCTCTGCATACAGATCATTTGAAAGGACTGGCTAAGTTAATAATGGAAATTTTATTGCACTTAAAGTCTTTAAGTATGAATCAAATATATGGTTGTCACTATTGGACAAAACAATGGTGTGCAGGGCATATAAAGTCAAAAGACAGGAACATCATGACAAAGTGTGCAGGGCATATAAAGTCAAAAGACAGGAACATCATGACAAAGTGTGCAGGGCATATAAAGTCAAAAGACAGGAACATCATGACAAAGTGTGCAGGGCATATAAAGTCAAAAGACAGGAACATCATGACAAAGTGTGCAGGGCATATAAAGTCAAAAGACAGGAACATCATGACAAAGTGTGCAGGGCATATAAAGTCAAAAGACAGGAACATCATGACAAAGTGTGCAGGGCATATAAAGTCAAAAGACAGGAACATCATGACAAAGTGTGCAGGGCATATAAAGTCAAAAGACAGGAACATCATGACAAAGTGTGCAGGGCATATAAAGTCAAAAGACAGGAACATCATGACAAAGTGTGCAGGGCATATAAAGTCAAAAGACAGGAACATCATGACAAAGTGTGCAGGGCATATAAAGTCAAAAGACAGGAACATCATGACAAAGTGTGCAGGGCATATAAAGTCAAAAGACAGGAACATCATGACAAAGTGTGCAGGGCATATAAAGTCAAAAGACAGGAACATCATGACAAAGTGTGCAGGTCATATAAAGTCAAAAGACAGGAACATCATGACAAAGTGTGCAGGGCATATAAAGTCAAAAGACAGGAACATCATGACAAAGTGTGCAGGGCATATAAAGTCAAAAGACAGGAACATCATGACAAAGTGTGCAGGTCATATAAAGTCAAAAGACAGGAACATCATGACAAAGTGTGCAGGGCATATAAAGTCAAAAGACAGGAACATCATGACAAAGTGTGCAGGGCATACAGGAACATCATGACAAAGTGTGCAGGGCATATAAAGTCAAAAGACAGGAACATCATGACAAAGTGTGCAGGTCATATAAAGTCAAAAGACAGGAACATCATGACAAAGTGTGCAGGGCATATAAAGTCAAAAGACAGGAACATCATGACAAAGTGTGCAGGTCATATAAAGTCAAAAGACAGGAACATCATGACAAAGTGTGCAGGGCATATAAAGTCAAAAGACAGGAACATCATGACAAAGTGTGCAGGGCATACAGGAACATCATGACAAAGTGTGCAGGGCATATAAAGTCAAAAGACAGGAACATCATGACAAAGTGTGCAGGGCATACAGGAACATCATGACAAAGTGTGCAGGGCATATAAAGTCAAAAGACAGGAACATCATGACAAAGTGTGCTGGTCATATAAAGTCAAAAGACAGGAACATCATGACAAAGTGTGCTGGTCATATAAAGTCAAAAGACAGGAACATCATGACAAAGTGTGCAGGGCATATAAAGTCAAAAGACAGGAACATCATGACAAAGTGTGCAGGGCATATAAAGTCAAAAGACAGGAACATCATGACAAAGTGTGCAGGGCATATAAAGTCAAAAGACAGGAACATCATGACAAAGTGTGCAGGGCATATAAAGTCAAAAGACAGGAACATCATGACAAAGTGTGCAGGGCATATAAAGTCAAAAGACAGGAACATCATGACAAAGTGTGCAGGGCATATAAAGTCAAAAGACAGGAACATCATGACAAAGTGTGCAGGGCATATAAAGTCAAAAGACAGGAAGATCATGACAAAGTGTGCAGGGCATATAAAGTCAAAAGACAGGAACATCATGACAAAGTGTGCAGGGCATATAAAGTCAAAAGACAGGAACATCATGACAAAGTGTGCAGGGCATATAAAGTCAAAAGACAGGAACATCATAACAAAGTGTGCTGGTCATATAAAGTCAAAAGACAGGAACATTATGACAAAGTGTGCAGGGCATATAAAGTCAAAAGACAGGAACATCATGACAAAGTGTGCAGGGCATATAAAGTCAAAAGACAGGAACATCATGACAAAGTGTGCAGGGCATATAAAGTCAAAAGACAATAACATCATGACAAAGTGTGCAGGGCATATAAAGTCAAAAGACAGGAACATCATGACAAAGTGTGCAGGGCATATAAAGTCAAAAGACAGGAACATCATGACAAAGTGTGCAGGGCATATAAAGTCAAAAGACAATAACATCATGACAAAGTGTGCAGGTCATATAAAGTCAAAAGACAGGAACATCATGACAAAGTGTGCAGGGCATATAAAGTCAAAAGACAGGAACATCATGACAAAGTGTGCTGGTCATATAAAGTCAAAAGACAGGAACATCATGACAAAGTGTGCAGGTCATATAAAGTCAAAAGACAATAACATCATGACAAAGTGTGCAGGGCATATAAAGTCAAAAGACAGGAACATCATGACAAAGTGTGCAGGTCATATAAAGTCAAAAGACAGGAACATCATGACAAAGTGTGCTGGTCATATAAAGTCAAAAGACAGGAACATCATGACAAAGTGTGCAGGTCATATAAAGTCAAAAGACAATAACATCATGACAAAGTGTGCAGGGCATATAAAGTCAAAAGACAGGAACATCATGACAAAGTGTGCAGGGCATATAAAGTCAAAAGACAGGAACATCATGACAAAGTGTGCAGGTCATATAAAGTCAAAAGACAGGAACATCATGACAAAGTGTGCTGGTCATATAAAGTCAAAAGACAGGAACATCATGACAAAGTGTGCAGGGCATATAAAGTCAAAAGACAGGAACATCATGACAAAGTGTGCAGGGCATATAAAGTCAAAAGACAATAACATCATGACAAAGTGTGCAGGGCATATAAAGTCAAAAGACAGGAACATCATGACAAAGTGTGCAGGGCATATAAAGTCAAAAGACAGGAACATCATGACAAAGTGTGCAGGGCATATAAAGTCAAAAGACAGGAACATCATGACAAAGTGTGCAGGTCATATAAAGTCAAAAGACAGGAACATCATGACAAAGTGTGCAGGGCATATAAAGTCAAAAGACAATAACATCATGACAAAGTGTGCAGGTCATATAAAGTCAAAAGACAGGAACATCATAACAAAGTGTGCAGGGCATATAAAGTCAAAAGACAGGAACATCATGACAAAGTGTGCAGGGTAAATAAAGTCAAAAGACAGGAACATCATGACAAAGTGTGCTGGTCATATAAAGTCAAAAGACAGGAACATCATGACAAAGTGTGCAGGGCATATAAAGTCAAAAGACAGGAACATCATGACAAAGTGTGCTGGTCATATAAAGTCAAAAGACAGGAACATCATGACAAAGTGTGCAGGGCATATAAAGTCAAAAGACAGGAACATCGTGACAAAGTGTGCAGGGCATATAAAGTCAAAAGACAGGAACATCATGACAAAGTGTGCAGGGCATATAAAGTCAAAAGACAGGAACATCATGACAAAGTGTGCAGGGCATATAAAGTCAAAAGACAGGAACATCATGACAAAGTGTGCAGGGCATATAAAGTCAAAAGACAGGAACATCATGACAAAGTGTGCAGGGCATATAAAGTCAAAAGACAGGAACATGCATTGACATTCTATTGGAAACTTACATGAATTCTAGAAATTAATCCTGTGAAAACTGAGTTATAAGTAAAAATCGAAGAATGTGTCCATGGGACACAGATGCCCCCACTAAATGAAGTCCCAGACAGGAACTAGTTGTCCGACAGGTCTGAAAGTTGCTTAGGACGTACAACTTGTGATACTGAACCACCCTGTCAAATTTCAAATTGTTTTCATGTATGGTTTCTGAGAAAAGCTTGACAGAAATTTGTACACACAGATGGACATATTTATGTACAAATGAAGTCCCAAACAGGAAGTAGTTTTCCCACAGGTCTGAAAGTCGCTTAGGGCGAACTTGTGATACTGAACCACCCTGCCAAATTTCAAATTGTTCTCATGTATGGTTTCTGAGAAAAGCTTGACAGAAATTCGTACGAACGGACAGACAGACTGATCACTATAGGGCATCCACCACAAAGTGGCACGGCCCTAATAATCTGTTTCAATGAATTTTATTTATTTTTTTCAAGATTGTCCCCCTTGAGTATCACATTCAATCTTTTATTACATAATATCTGTGCACAAGTTAAATCCTTCTGTGTTCTCACAGAAACCTGACCTGTTTATATTAGACTTTGTCCCAATATAAGGGAAATAACCATGCAGAAACCTAACCTGTTTATTTGAGACTTTGTTCCAATACAATGGAAATAACCCAACAGAAACCTGACCTGTTTATTTGAGACTTTGTTTCAATACAAGGGAAATAACCCAACAGAAACCTGACCGGTTTATTGAAGACTGTTTCAATACAAGGGAAATAGCCCAACAGAAACCTGACCTGTTTATTTGAGACTTTGTTCCAATACAAGGGAAATAACCCAAACAGAAACCTGACCTGTTTATTTGAGACTTTGTTCCAATACAAGGGAAATAACCCAACAGAAACCTGACCTGTTTATTTAAGACTTTGTTCCAATACAAGGGAAATAACCCAACAGAAACCTGACCTGTTTATTTGAGACTTTATTCCAATACAAGGGAAATAACCCAACAGAAACCTGACCTGTTTATTTGAGACTTTGTTCCAATACAAGGGAAATAACCCAACAGAAACCTGACCTGTTTATTTGAGACTTTGTTTCAATACAAGGGAAATAACCCAACAGAAACCTGACCTGTTTATTTAAGACTTTGTTCCAATACAATGGAAATAACCCAACAGAAACCTGACCTGTTTATTTGAGACTTTATTCCAATACAAGGGAAATAACCCAACAGAAACCTGACCTGTTTATTTGAGACTTTGTTTCAATACAAGGGAAATAACCCAACAGAAACCTGACCCTTTTATTTAAGACTTTGTTCCAATACAAGGGAAATAACCCAACAGAAACCTGACCTGTTTATTTGAGACTTTGTTTCAATACAAGGGAAATAACCCAACAGAAACCTGACCTGTTAATTTGAGACTTTGTTCCAATACAAGGGAAATAACCCAACAGAAACCTGACCTGTTTATTTGAGACTTTGTTCCAATACAAGGGAAATAACCCAACAGAAACCTGACCTGTTTATTTGAGACTTTGTTCTGATAGAAGGGAAATAACCCAATTAAAACCTGACCTTTGTTCCAATATATGGGAATAACCCGACAGAAACCTGACCTGTTTATTTGAGAATATCGCTCCAATACAAGAAGTTAATTTAACAGAAATCTTGAAGTGATTTTGTTAGTTTACTATGTCAATTTTGTAGTGTTAAAGTTCAAGATCAATGTTGTACAGTGTTAAAGATCAAGGTCAATGTTGTACACTGTAAAAGTTCAATGCCAATTTTGTACAGTTTTTAAGTTCAAGATCAATGTTTTACAGTGTTTAAGTTCACGATCTACAAAAAATATTTTTGATATTGATACAAGATGTCAAAAAAGGTAACTGACCTCTGCATACATATCTGTTGGTGTCTGTGACTTACCTCTTTACTGACCTCTGTCTACATATCGGTTGATGTCTGTGACTTACCTCTTTACTTACTGCTGTCATAAATGTCTTCAGGTTTGTTGGTGTGTGTGACTGTCCATAAAAATTGTGACAAGATGGAGCTTCACTCCCTTGTATAAATCCTACAATGGAAGTTTTACATTACATTCTACAGTCATTCACAAGGCCCATAACTCTAGCTTTAATACATGTACAACATCAGTAAGGCCCATAACTCTAGCTTTAATACATGTACAACATCAGTAAGGCCCATAACTCTAGCTTTAATACATGTACAACATCAGTAAGGCCCATAACTCTAGCTTTAATACATGTACAACATCAGTAAGGCCCATAACTCTAGCTTTAATACAACATCAGTAAACTACAGTTATACTATGACTGACTGGGGTTAAAACCAATTCATCAGACAAATCTATTTATCATATTAGCAGTGATCTACAGGGTGCTAGTATTTTGTCCAATCAAAACAACACTTATATTACATGGTCTATTACAGCTGATAAATTAGAAAAAGACTTACTATTGGCTGTTATCTCATCAATCATCTCTGACATGCTTGTTGGAGACATTGGTGATGTCACTTCCTGTATATCAGATGATTCAGTCTGAGATTGTATGTCCTCTGATATGTCTGGTGAGGAGGTAACTTCATCAGATACAGACATCTGACTTGTCGTCTTCTGATCACCAATCAGAATGTTGCCATCAGCCATCCATCGTGGAACAACTTCTTCTAAAATTCTCTTCATTCTGTCCTGCAGATGACCACAGATTTTCAAACAGAGGGTTTTGGTTTCTATATCAATGCCTGAGACTGGTACCCTGTCATCAGATCTAGTTCCAGTTGTGTTGCTGTTGTCTTCCACTTTGGCACCATCTACATTAAAACTTTCTGTATTAACTCCATCTTTATGCAAATCAACAATTTCATCTGATTTTTTTATATCACAGATATTTTCTGAATCTTTGTCTAATTCTGTCATAACCTTATCTGTAGTCAATTTATTTTCAGTATCATTTTGCATGTCAGCTGTTGAATTATTCAGTACCATGTGTTCTACCAGTCCAGGTTTTACTACACGCCTGTCCTGTGTTTCGTCTTCACTACAGACACTAATAGTTCTCATCATGCCATTTAAATCAACATCCTGACTGACTTCTTTCAATTGTTTACTCAGCTGTTCTATTCTTCTGTTGTATTTATCAGTTCTTGACCTCCTTAATTGTTTTTTGGCTTCTTCTATAAGTTCTACAATTTCTTCATCTTTGTAAAACGATGATTTTAGAATTTTTTCAAGTTCCCTGCATTTTTTATAAATGTAGATAATTTCCTGATAGCACTGAGTTGAGTCAATAGACTGAGGGAGAGTTCGGAAAATGTCATCTAGTTTAGATATTGCTGCAGTTGCTCTGTCCAACAATCCTTCTAACTCCTCCTTCCTTACAGGAGCCAGCAATTTCTTTGGTTCTTCACTGAAATAAACAATACTTAAGTTTTATTGTTTTTAGCTGTGTTAACACAGTTCATGAAATTATAACAACATTATTACAGTAGAACTGGGATAACTTGAACTGGAAGGGGGTTGTCATGGAAGGGGGTTGTCAAACACAGTTCCAGCTATCAGTACTTCCAGCCATTACAGTTTGACTATTTTCTGAATTGTATCTGTTCCCTACCATGAATCTTTTTTATTTGTACATTTTCTAATACATTTCCTGCACTGTGTATTATCTTTCTTGGTGTAAATTCACTTTAAATAAATTATTCTCCACTTGTGCTGTTTTTTTAAATTTCCACTACACTGCAACTAGCATCAAAGTTAATTTCTAATTAGAATGTTTGTTTTTGTTATTTGATTTTATAATCAGGATTACAATTCATATTTCGAAAGTTAATAGGTTCTTACATAGATTTTTTAAAGACCAGGTGATCTTCCATAAGTGATAACAAATTAGTTTTTTAAATAGAGTAGCACAGCAGAACGAGTGAAGACATAACCAATTTTTATCACTAGTGGTAGATCACAAGGGCTTCAGTTCCCAAAAGCATATGAAAGCACCTATTTTTTATGTAAACCAACAACTTGTGAAAACTATTTATAATTTTGTAATAAAAAGTCATAATACTTATAAAGCATAACACAAAACGTTACTTAGCAACAATTGCCATCAATACAAACAGTTACGTAGCAACAATGGAAATCAATACAAACAGTTACTTAGCAACAATGGCCATCAATACAAACAGTTACTTAGCAACAATGGCCATCAATACAAACAGTTACTTAGCAACAATTGCCATCATTACAAACAGTTACTTAGCAACAATGGCCATCAATACAAACAGTTACTTAGCAACAATGGCCATCAATACAAACAGTTACTTAGCAACAATGGCCATCAATACAAACAGTTACTTAGCAACAATGGCCATCAATACAAACAGTTACTTAGCAACAATGGCCATCATTACAAACAGTTACTTAGCAACAATGGCCATCAATACAAACAGTTACTTAGCAACAATGGCCATCAATACAAACAGTTACTTAGCAACAATGGCCATCAATGCAAACAGTTACTTAGCAACAATGGCCATCAATACAAACAGTTACTTAGCAACAATGGCCATCAATACAAACAGTTACTTAGCAACAATGGCCATCAATACAACCCGTGTTACATTGTTCAGTACTGTAGTTACTTACTCATTTTCTGAGTCCTCGTAATCTTCCTCCTCCTCTGTCTCCCAGCTGTCACCGGTATCGCTGCTGAAGTCACTGTAGTCACTGTCCGAGTTATACTCACTCATCTGTAACAACCCCAGATTTATGTAGTGTACCAGTATGTGAGTTTACTATAGACACCATTTCTTATTTGATAAATCTCCCATCTCTTGTGAAAAATATGATTGGAGATAGTTTTCCCGAATTTTGAGTTCAGTACATAGAGATTGTGTCGAGATGATTATTGGATACACCTATTACTGACTAGTATTATACGATACCCACAATTTTCTTCAACAAACCAACTAACATACTACAGTAATGGAAGTGGGAGGTTTGGCATGCCATAAAACCTGGTTTAACCCACCATTTCTTTTGAATTGCCTGTACTAAGTCAGGACCATTGCTCTAGTTGTTTTATTTTTGATTTTTGGTTCTGGAGTTTGCCAGTGTCTTGGACTTAATGGATTGTCTTGGTTTCCTTGGTGTTTGATATCGTGGTATTAGCTTCATTAAAAAAATATCAAACATAAGCATGATAAGAAAACCAAATAAGTTATTGATTTCCAATGAATGACATTCAACTAGAGAAAAGCTTGTGAAGTCTGACCTTCAAAAGGAGGAAATGCCCTACAATTACATAGAAGCTTGTTAAGTCAAACATTCAACTTAAGAAAGATTATGAAGTCAGATGTTTGATATTTGAAAAATTCTGAATTATTAAGTCTGTTAAGTCTGTACACTCTGTAGAGGTGTATCTATTAAAGATAAACTCTTTCGAGGTATATCCAATAAAGATACACTGTAGAGGTGTATCCAATAAAGATAAACTCTGTCAAGGTATATCCAATAAAGATACACTCTGTAGAGGTGTATCCAATAAAGACAAACTCTGTAGAGGTGTATCCAATAAAGATACACTATGTAGAGGTGTATCCAATAAAGATACACTCTGTAGAGGTGTATCCAATAAAGACAAACTCTGTAGAGGTGTATCCAATAAAGATACACTCTGTAGAGGTGTACCCAATAAAGATACACTCTGTAGAGGTGTATCCAATAAAGACAAACTCTGTAGAGGTGTATCCAATAAAGATACACTCTGTAGAGGTGTATCCAATAAAGACAAACTCTGTAGAGGTGTATCCAATAAAGATACACTCTGTAGAGGTGTATCCAATAAAGATACACTCTGTAGAGGTGTATCCAATAAAGACAAACTCTGCAGAGGTGTATCCAATAAAGATACACTCTGTAGAGGTGTACCCAATAAAGATACACTCTGTAGAGGTGTATCCAATAAAGACAAACTCTGTAGAGGTGTATCCAATAAAGATACACTCTGTAGAGGTGTATCCAATAAAGACAAACTCTGTAGAGGTGTATCCAATAAAGATACACTCTGTAGAGGTGTATCCAATAAAGATACACTCTGTAGAGGTGTATCCAATAAAGACAAACTCTGCAGAGGTGTATCCAATAAAGATACACTCTGTAGAGGTGTATCCAATATAGATACACTCTGTAGAGGTGTATCCAATAAAGACAAACTCTGTAGAGGTGTATCCAATAAAGATACACTTTGTAGAGGTGTATCCAATAAAGACAAACTCTGTTGAGGTGTATCCAATAAAGACAAACTCTGTAGAGATGTATCCAATAAAGATACACTCTGTAGAGGTGTATCCAATAAAGACAAACTCTGTAGAGGTGTATCCAATAAAGATACACTCTGTAGAGGTGTATCTATTAAAGATAAACTCTGTCAAGGTATATCCAATAAATACAAACTCTGTAGAGGTGTATCTATTAAAGATAAACTCTGTAGAGGTGTATCCAATAAAGACAAACTCTGTAGAGGTGTATCCAATAAAGATACACTCTGTAGAGGTGTATCCAATAAAGATACACTCTGTAGAGGTGTATCCAATAAAGATACACTCTGTAGAGGTGTATCCAATAAAGACAAACTCTGTAGAGGTGTATCCAATAAAGATACACTCTGTAGAGGTGTATCTATTAAAGATAAACTCTGTAGAGGTGTATCCAATAAACATACACTCTGTAGAGGTGTATCCAATAAAGATACACTCTGTAGAGGTGTATCCAATAAAGACAAACACTGTAGAGGTGTACCCAATAAAGACAAACTCTGTAGAGGTGTATCCAATATAGATACACTCTGTAGAGGTGTATCCAATAAAGACAAACTCTGTAGAGGTGTATCCAATAAAGATACACTCTGAAGAGGTGTATCCAATAAAGATACACTCTGTAGAGGTGTATCCAATAAAGACAAACTCTGTAGAGGTGTATCCAATAAAGATACACTCTGTAGAGGTGTATCTATTAAAGATACACTCTGTAGAGGTGTATCCAATAAAGACAAACTCTGTAGAGGTGTATCCAATAAAGATACACTCTGAAGAGGTGTATCCAATAAAGATACACTCTGTAGAGGTGTATCCAATAAAGACAAACTCTGTAGAGGTGTATCCAATAAAGATACACTCTGTAGAGGTGTATCTATTAAAGATACACTCTGTAGAGGTGTATCCAATAAAGACAAACTCTGTAGAGGTGTATCCAATAAAGACAAACTCTGTAGAGGTGTATCCAATAAAGACAAACTCTGTAGAGGTGTATCCAATAAAGATACACTTTGTAGAGGTGTATCCAATAAAGACAAACTCTGTAGAGGTGTACCCAATAAAGATACACTCTGTAGAGGTGCATCCAATAAAGATACACTCTGTAGAGGTGTATCCAATAAAGATACACTTTGTAGAGGTGTATCCAATAAAGACAAACTCTGTTGAGGTGTATCCAATAAAGACAAACTCTGTAGAGATGTATCCAATAAAGATACACTCTGTAGAGGTGTATCCAATAAAGACAAACTCTGTAGAGGTGTATCCAATAAAGATACACTCTGTAGAGGTGTATCTATTAAAGATAAACTCTGTCAAGGTATATCCAATAAATACAAACTCTGTAGAGGTGTATCTATTAAAGATAAACTCTGTAGAGGTGTATCCAATAAAGACAAACTCTGTAGAGGTGTATCCAATAAAGATACACTCTGTAGAGGTGTATCCAATAAAGATACACTCTGTAGAGGTGTATCCAATAAAGATACACTCTGTAGAGGTGTATCCAATAAAGACAAACTCTGTAGAGGTGTATCCAATAAAGATACACTCTGTAGAGGTGTATCTATTAAAGATAAACTCTGTAGAGGTGTATCCAATAAACATACACTCTGTAGAGGTGTATCCAATAAAGATACACTCTGTAGAGGTGTATCCAATAAAGACAAACACTGTAGAGGTGTACCCAATAAAGACAAACTCTGTAGAGGTGTATCCAATATAGATACACTCTGTAGAGGTGTATCCAATAAAGACAAACTCTGTAGAGGTGTATCCAATAAAGATACACTCTGAAGAGGTGTATCCAATAAAGATACACTCTGTAGAGGTGTATCCAATAAAGACAAACTCTGTAGAGGTGTATCCAATAAAGATACACTCTGTAGAGGTGTATCTATTAAAGATACACTCTGTAGAGGTGTATCCAATAAAGACAAACTCTGTAGAGGTGTATCCAATAAAGATACACTCTGAAGAGGTGTATCCAATAAAGATACACTCTGTAGAGGTGTATCCAATAAAGACAAACTCTGTAGAGGTGTATCCAATAAAGATACACTCTGTAGAGGTGTATCTATTAAAGATACACTCTGTAGAGGTGTATCCAATAAAGACAAACTCTGTAGAGGTGTATCCAATAAAGACAAACTCTGTAGAGGTGTATCCAATAAAGACAAACTCTGTAGAGGTGTATCCAATAAAGATACACTTTGTAGAGGTGTATCCAATAAAGACAAACTCTGTAGAGGTGTACCCAATAAAGATACACTCTGTAGAGGTGTATCCAATAAAGATACACTCTGTAGAGGTGTATCCAATAAAGATACACTCTGTAGAGGTGTATCCAATAAAGACAAACTCTGTAGAGGTGTATCTATTAAAGATAAACTCTGTAGAGGTGTATCCAATAAAGACAAACTCTGTAGAGGTGTATCCAATAAAGATACACTCTGTAGAGGTGTATCTATTAAAGATAAACTCTGTAGAGGTGTATCCAATAAAGATAC
The DNA here is from genome assembly GCA_944474755.1 of Limnoperna fortunei. NCBI lineage: Eukaryota > Metazoa > Mollusca > Bivalvia > Mytilida > Modiolidae > Limnoperna > Limnoperna fortunei. The sequence continues at coordinate 2,591,865 of OX104117.1, read as the reverse complement.
ACTCTGTAGAGGTGTATCCAATAAAGACAAACTCTGTAGAGGTGTATCCAATAAAGATACACTCTGTAGAGGTGTATCCAATAAAGACAAACTCTGTAGAGGTATATCCAATAAAGACAAACTCTGTAGAGGTGTATCCAATAAAGATACACTCTGTAGAGGTGTATCCAATAAAGATACACTTTGTAGAGGTGTATCCAATAAAGACAAACTCTGTAGAGGTGTATCCAATAAAGATACACTCTGTAGAGGTGTATCCAATAAAGATACACTCTGTAGAGGTGTATCCAATAAAGACAAACTCTGTAGAGGTGTATCCAATAAAGACAAACTCTGTAGAGGTGTATCCAATATAGATACACTCTGTAGAGGTGTATCCAATAAAGACAAACTCTGTAGAGGTGTATCCAATAAAGACAAACTCTGTAGAGGTGTATCCAATAAAGATACACTCTGTAGAGGTGTATCTATTAAAGATAAACTCTGTAGAGGTGTATCCAATAAAGATACACTCTGTAGAGGTGTATCCAATAAAGATAAACTCTGCAGAGGTGTATCCAATAAAGACAAACTCTGTAGAGGTGTATCCAATAAAGATACACTTTGTAGAGGTGTACCCAATAAAGACAAACTCTGTAGAGGTGTATCCAATAAAGATACACTCTGTAGAGGTGTATCCAATAAAGACAAACTCTGCAGAGGTGTATCCAATAAAGATACACTCTGAAGAGGTGTATCCAATAAAGATAAACTCTGTAGAGGTGTATCCAATAAAGATACACTCTGTAGAGGTGTATCCAATAAAGACAAACTCTGTAGAGGTGTATCCAATAAAGACAAACTCTGTAGAGGTGTATCTATTAAAGATAAACTCTGTAGAGGTGTATCCAATAAAGATAAACTCTGTAGAGGTGTATCCAATAAAGATACACTCTGTAGAGGTGTATCCAATAAAGACAAACTCTGCAGAGGTGTACCCAATAAAGACAAACTCTGTAGAGGTGTATCCAATAAAGATAAACTCTGTAGAGGTGTATCCAATAAAGATACACTCTGTAGAGGTGTATCCAATAAAGACAAACTCTGCAGAGGTGTATCCAATAAAGACAAACTCTGCAGAGGTGTATCCAATAAAGACAAACTCTGTAGAGGTGTATCCAATAAAGATAAACTCTGTAGAGGTGTATCCAATAAAGATACACTCTGTAGAGGTGTATCCAATAAAGACAAACTCTGTAGAGGTGTATCCAATAAAGACAAACACTGTAGAGGTGTGTCCAATAAAGACAAACTCTGAAGAGGTGTATCCAATAAAGATAAACTCTGTAGAGGTGTATCCAATAAAGATACACTCTGTAGAGGTGTATCCAATAAAGACAAACTCTGTAGAGGTGTATCCAATAAAGACAAACTCTGTAGAGGTGTATCCAATAAAGATACACTCTGAAGAGGTGTATCCAATAAAGACAAACTCTGTAGAGGTGTATCTATTAAAGATAAACTCTGTAGAGGTGTATCCAATAAAGATAAACTCTGTAGAGGTGTATCCAATAAAGATACACTCTGAAGAGGTGTATCCAATAAAGACAAACTCTGTAGAGGTGTATCCAATAAAGATACACTCTGTAGAGGTGTATCCAATAAAGATACACTCTGAAGAGGTGTATCCAATAAAGACAAACTCTGTAGAGGTGTATCCAATAAAGATACACTCTGTAGAGGTGTATCTATTAAAGATAAACTCTGTAGAGGTGTATCCAATAAAGATACACTCTGTAGAGGTGTATCCAATAAAGACAAACTCTGTAGAGGTGTATCCAATAAAGACAAACTCTGTAGAGGTGTATCCAATAAAGATACACTCTGTAGAGGTGTATCCAATAAAGATACACTTTGTAGAGGTGTATCCAATAAAGACAAACTCTGTAGAGGTATATCCAATAAAGACAAACTCTGTAGAGGTGTATCCAATAAAGATACACTCTGTAGAGGTGTATCCAATAAAGACAAACTCTGTAGAGGTGTATCCAATAAAGATACACTCTGTAGAGGTGTATCCAATAAAGACAAACTCTGTAGAGGTGTATCCAATAAAGATACACTCTGAAGAGGTGTATCCAATAAAGATACACTTTGTAGAGGTGTATCCAATAAAGACAAACTCTGTAGAGGTGTATCCAATAAAGATACACTCTGAAGAGGTGTATCCAATAAAGATACACTCTGTAGAGGTGTATCCAATAAAGACAAACTCTGTAGAGGTGTATCCAATAAAGACAAACTCTGTAGAGGTGTATCCAATAAAGATACACTCTGAAGAGGTGTATCCAATAAAGATACACTTTGTAGAGGTGTATCCAATAAAGACAAACACTGTAGAGGTGTATCCAATAAAGATACACTCTGAAGAGGTGTATCCAATAAAGATACACTTTGTAGAGGTGTATCCAATAAAGACAAACACTGTAGAGGTATATCTAATAAAGACAAACTCTGTAGAGGTGTACCCAATATAGATACACTCTGTAGGTAGAGGTGTATCTAATATAGATTCATATACAGCATGGTTTCAGTTAGCAGTTTCTTAACAGTAGGCATATGAACATTTACCCATAAATTCATATGTTAAAGCAAGTCCTGTGGTGGTGGCCACTTTGAATTTCTCATCCGAGTGAAAAAGGAACTTTTTAAACTACAACAGGTTTCTTTTTTTCACCACAACATGAAGAATCCATATTTGGTAATATATTCCCTACCAAGCCAAAAATGATGACCTTGACTCTGACCTACTGACCCTGAAGCAATTAGGCATCTTCCTCTACCCAAGTGGTAATATCCAAGTTCTACAGTGTGGAACATTGTCTAACACCCACTACCCAAGTGGTAATATCCAAGTTCTACAGTGTGGAACATTGTCTAACACCCTCTACCCAAGTGGTAATATCCAAGTTCTACAGTGTGGAACATTGTCTAACACCCACTACCCAAGTGGTAATATCCAAGTTCTACAGTGTGGAACATTGTCTAACACCCACTACCCAAGTGGTATTATCCAAGTTCTACAGTGTGGAACATTGTCTAACACCCTCTACCCAAGTGGCATTATCCAAGTTCTACAGTGTGGAACATTGTCTAACACCCACTACCCAAGTGGCATTATCCAAGTTCTATAGTGTGGAACATTGTCTAACACCCACTACCCAAGTGGCATTATCCAAGTTCTACAGTGTGGAACATTGTCTAACACCCTCTACCCAAGTGGTATTATCCAAGTTCTACAGTGTGGAACATTGTCTAACACCCTCTACCCTAGTGGTATTATCCAAGTTCTACAGTGTGGAACATTGTCTAACACCCTCTACCCAAGTGGTATTATCCAAGTTCTACAGTGTGGAACATTGTCTAACACCCTCTACCCAAGTGGTATTATCCAAGTTCTACAGTGTGGAACATTGTCTAACACCCTCTACCCAAGTGGCATTATCCAAGTTCTACAGTGTGGAACATTGTCTAACACCCTCTACCTAAGTGGCATTATCCAAGTTCTACAGTGTGGAACATTGTCTAACACCCACTACCCAAGTGGTATTATCCAAGTTCTACAGTGTGGAACATTGTCTAACACCCTCTACCCAAGTGGCATTATCCAAGATCTACAGTATGGAACATTGTCTAACACCCACTACCCAAGTGGCATTATCCAAGTTCTACAGTGTGGAACATTGTCTAACACCCTCTACCCAAGTGGCATTATCCAAGTTCTACAGTGTGGAACATTGTCTAACACCCACTACCCAAGTGGTATTATCCAAGATCTACAGTGTGGAACATTGTCTAACACCCTCTACCCAAGTGGTATTATCCAAGTTCTACAGTGTGGAACATTGTCTAATACCCTCTACCCAAGTGGTATTATCCAAGTTCTACAGTGTGGAACATTGTCTAACACCCTCTACCCAAGTGGCATTATCCAAGTTCTACAGTGTGGAACATTGTCTAACACCCTCTACCCAAGTGGTATTATCCAAGTTCTACAGTGTGGAACATTGTCTAACACCCTCTACCCAAGTGGTATTATCCAAGTTCTACAGTGTGGAACATTGTCTAACACCCTCTACCCAAGTGGTATTATCCAAGTTCTACAGTGTGGAACATTGTCTAACACCCTCTACCCAAGTGGCATTATCCAAGTTCTACAGTGTGGAACATTGTCTAACACCCTCTACCCAAGAGGCATTATCCAAGTTCTACAGTGTGGAACATTGTCTAACACCCACTACCCAAGTGGTATTATCCAAGTTCTACAGTGTGGAACATTGTCTAACACCCTCTACCCAAGTGGTATTATCCAAGTTCTACAGTGTGGAACATTGTCTAACACCCTCTACCCAAGTGGCATTATCCAAGTTCTACAGCATGGAACATTGTCTAACACCCTCTACCCAAGTGGCATTATCCAAGTTCTACAGTGTGGAACATTGTCTAACACCCACTACCCAAGTGGTATTACCCAAGTTCTACAGTGTGGAACATTGTCTAACACCCACTACCCAAGTGGTATTATCCAAGTTCTACAGTGTGGAACATTGTCTAACACCCTCTACCCAAGTGGCATTATCCAAGTTCTACAGCATGGAACATTGTCTAACACCCACTACCCAAGTGGCATTATCCAAGTTCTACAGTGTGGAACATTGTCTAACACCCTCTACCCAAGTGGCATTATCCAAGTTCTACAGTGTGGAACATTGTCTAACACCCTCTACCCAAGTGGCATTATCCAAGTTCTACAGTGTGGAACATTGTCTAACACCCTCTACCCAAGTGGTATTATCCAAGTTCTATAGTGTGGAACATTGTCTAACACCCACTACCCAAGTGGTATTATCCAAGTTCTATAGTGTGGAACATTGTCTAACACCCACTACCCAAGTGGTATTATCCAAGTTCTACAGTGTGGAACATTGTCTAACACCCTCTACCCAAGTGGCATTATCCAAGTTCTACAGCATGGAACATTGTCTAACACCCTCTACCCAAGTGGTATTATCCAAGTTCTACAGTGTGGAACATTGTCTAGCACCCTCTACCCAAGTGGTATTATCCAAGTTCTACAGTGTGGAACATTGTCTAACACCCTCTACCCAAGTGGCATTATCCAAGTTCTACAGTGTGGAACATTGTCTAACACCCTCTACCCAAGTGGCATTATCCAAGATCTACAGTGTGGAACATTGTCTAACACCCTCTACCCAAGTGGCATTATCCAAGTTCTACAGTGTGGAACATTGTCTAACACCCTCTACCCAAGTGGTATTATCCAAGTTCTACAGCATGGAACATTGTCTAACACCCTCTACCCAAGTGGTATTATCCAAGTTCTACAGTGTGGAACATTGTCTAACACCCTCTACCCAAGTGGTATTATCCAAGTTCTACAGTGTGGAACATTGTCTAACACCCTCTACCCAAGTGGCATTATCCAAGTTCTACAGTGTGGAACATTGTCTAACACCCACTACCCAAGTGGCATTATCCAAGTTCTACAGTGTGGAACATTGTCTAACACCCTCTACCCAAGTGGCATTATCCAAGTTCTACAGTGTGGAACATTGTCTAACACCCTCTACCCAAGTGGCATTATCCAAGTTCTACAGTGTGGAACATTGTCTAACACCCTCTACCCAAGTGGCATTATCCAAGTTCTACAGTGTGGAACATTGTCTAACACCCTCTACCCAAGTGGCATTATCCAAGTTCTACAGTGTGGAACATTGTCTAACACCCACTACCCAAGTGGTATTATCCAAGTTCTATAGTGTGGAACATTGTCTAACACCCACTACCCAAGTGGTATTATCCAAGTTCTACAGTATGGAACATTGTCTAACACCCTCTACCCAAGTGGCATTATCCAAGTTCTACAGTGTGGAACATTGTCTAACACCCTCTACCCAAGTGGTATTATCCAAGTTCTACAGTGTGGAACATTGTCTAACACCCTCTACCCAAGTGGTATTATCCAAGTTCTACAGTGTGGAACATTGTCTAACACCCTCTACCCAAGTGGCATTATCCAATTTCTACAGTGTGGAACATTGTCTAACACCCTCTACCCAAGTGGTAATATCCAAGATCTACAGTGTGGAACATTGTCCAACACCCTCTACCCAAGTGGTATTATCCAAGTTCTACAGTGTGGAACATTGTCCAACACCCTCTACCCAAGTGGTATTATCAAAGTTCTACAGTGTGGAACATTGTCTAACACCCTCTACCCAAGTGGCATTATCCAAGTTCTACAGTGTGGAACATTGTCTAACACCCACTACCCAAGTGGCATTATCCAAGTTCTACAGTGTGGAACATTGTTTAACACCCTCTACCCAAGTGGTATTATCCAAGTTCTACAGTGTGGAACATTGTCTAACACCCACTACCCAAGTGGTTTTATCCAAGTTCTACAGTGTGGAACATTGTCTAACACCCTCTACCCAAGAGGTATTATCCAATTTCTACAGTATGGAACATTGTCTAACACCCTCTACCCAAGTGGCATTATCCAAGTTCTACAGTGTGGAACATTGTCTAACACCCACTACCCTAGTGGCATTATCCAAGTTCTACAGTGTGGAACATTGTCTAACACCCTCTACCCAAGTGATATTATCCAAGTTTTACAGTGTGGAACATTGTCTAACACCCTCTACCCAAGTGGCATTATCCAAGTTCTACAGTGGAACATTGTCTAACACCCTCTACCCAAGTGGTATTATCCAAGTTCTACAGTGTGGAACAGTGTCTTACACCCTCTACCCAAGTGGCATTATCCAAGTTCTACAGTGTGGAACATTGTCTAACACCCACTACCCAAGTGGTATTATCCAAGTTCTACAGTGTGGAACATTGTCTAACACCCTCTACCCAAGTGGCATTATCCAAGTTCTACAGTATGGAACATTGTCTAACACCCACTACCCAAGTGGCATTATCCAAGTTCTATAGTGTGGAACATTGTCTAACACCCTCTACCCAAGTGGTATTATCCAAGTTCTACAGTGCGGAACATTGTCTAACACCCACTACCCAAGTGGCATTATCCAAGTTCTACAGTGGAACATTGTCTAACACCCTCTACCCAAGTGGCATTATCCAAGTTCTACAGTATGGAACATTGTCTAACACCCACTACCCAAGTGGCATTATCCAAGTTCTACAGTATGGAACATTGTCTAACACCCTCTACCCAAGTGGCATTATCCAAGTTCTACAGTGTGGAACATTGTCTAACACCCACTACCCAAGTGGTATTATCCAAGTTCTACAGTGTGGAACATTGTCTAACACACTCTACCCAAGTGGTATTATCCAAGTTCTACAGTGTGGAACATTGTCTAACACCCTCTACCCAAGTGGTATTATCCAAGTTCTACAGTGTGGAACATTGTCTAACACCCTCTACCCAAGTGGTATTATCCAAGTTCTACAGTGTGGAACATTGTCTAACACCCTCTACCCAAGTGGCATTATCCAAGTTCTACAGTGTGGAACATTGTCTAACACCCTCTACCCAAGTGGCATTATCCAAGTTTTACAGTGTGGAACATTGTCTAACACCCTCTACCCAAGTGGTAATATCCAAGTTCTATAGTGTGGAACATTGTCTAACACCCTCTACCCAAGTGGCATTATCCAAGTTCTACAGCATGGAACATTGTCTAACACCCTCTACCCAAGTGGCATTATCCAAGTTCTACAGTGTGGAACATTGTCTAACACCCTCTACCCAAGTGGTATTATCCAAGTTCTACAGTGTGGAACATTGTCTAACACCCTCTACCCAAGTGGTATTATCCAAGTTCTACAGTGTGGAACATTGTCTAACACCCTCTACCCAAGTGGTATTATCCAAGTTCTACAGTGTGGAACATTGTCTAACACCCACTACCCAAGTGGTAATATCCAAGTTCTACAGTGTGGAACATTGTCTAACACCCTCTACCCAAGTGGCATTATCCAAGTTCTACAGTGTGGAACATTGTCTAACACCCACTACCCAAGTGGTATTATCCAAGTTCTACAGTGTGGAACATTGTCTAACACCCACTACCCAAGTGGTATTATCCAAGTTCTACAGTGTGGAACATTGTCTAACACCCTCTACCCAAGTGGCATTATCCAAGTTCTACAGTGTGGAACATTGTCTAACACCCACTACCCAAGTGGCATTATCCAAGTTCTACAGTGTGGAACATTGTCTAACACCCTCTACCCAAGTGGCATTATCCAAGTTCTACAGTGTGGAACATTGTCTAACACCCTCTACCCAAGTGGCATTATCCAAGTTCTACAGTGTGGAACATTGTCTAACACCCTCTACCCAAGTGGTATTATCCAAGTTCTACAGTGTGGAACATTGTCTAACACCCTCTACCCAAGTGGCATTATCCAAGTTCTACAGTGTGGAACATTGTCTAACACCCACTACCCAAGTGGTATTATCCAAGTTCTACAGTATGGAACATTGTCTAACACCCACTACCCAAGTGGCATTATCCAAGTTCTACAGTATGGAACATTGTCTAACACCCTCTACCCAAGTGGTATTATCCAAGTTCTACAGTGTGGAACATTGTCTAACACCCTCTACCCAAGTGGTATTATCCAAGTTCTACAGTGTGGAACATTGTCTAACACCCTCTACCCAAGTGGTATTATCCAAGATCTACAGTGTGGAACATTGTCTAACACCCTCTACCCAAGTGGTATTATCCAAGTTCTACAGTGTGGAACATTGTCTAACACCCTCTACCCAAGTGGTATTATCCAAGATCTACAGTGTGGAACATTGTCTAACACCCTCTACCCAAGTGGTATTATCCAAGTTCTACAGTGTGGAACATTGTCTAACACCCTCTACCCAAGTGGTATTATCCAAGATCTACAGTGTGGAACATTGTCTAACACCCTCTACCCAAGTGGTATTATCCAAGTTCTACAGTGTGGAACATTGTCTAACACCCTCTACCCAAGTGGTATTATCCAAGTTCTACAGTGTGGAACATTGTCTAACACCCTCTACCCAAGTGGTATTATCCAAGTTCTACAGTGTGGAACATTGTCTAACACCCTCTACCCAAGTGGTATTATCCAAGTTCTACAGTGTGGAACATTGTCTAACACCCTCTACCCAAGTGGTATTATCCAAGTTCTACAGTATGGAACATTGTCTAACACCCTCTACCCAAGTGGTATTATCCAAGTACTACAGTGTGGAACATTGTCTAACACCCTCTACCCAAGTGGCATTATCCAAGTTCTACAGTGTGGAACATTGTCTAACACCCTCTACCCAAGTGGTATTATCCAAGTTCTACAGTATGGAACATTGTCTAACACCCTCTACCCAAGTGGTATTATCCAAGTTCTACAGTGTGGAACATTGTCTAACACCCTCTACCCAAGTGGTATTATCCAAGTTCTACAGTGTGGAACATTGTCTAACACCCTCTACCAAAGTGGTATTATCCAAGTTCTACAGTGTGGAACATTGTCTAACACCCTATACCCAAGTGGCATTATCCAAGTTCTACAGCATGGAACATTGTCTAACACCCTCTACCCAAGTGGCATTATCCAAGTTCTACAGTGTGGAACATTGTCTAACACCCTCTACCCAAGTGGTATTATCCAAGTTCTACAGTGTGGAACATTGTCTAACACCCTCTACCCAAGTGGTATTATCCAAGTTCTACAGTGTGGAACATTGTCTAACACCCTCTACCCAAGTGGTATTATCCAAGTTCTACAGTGTGGAACATTGTCTAACACCCTCTACCCAAGTGGTATTATCCAAGTTCTACAGTGTGGAACATTGTCTAACACCCTCTACCCAAGTGGCATTATCCAAGTTCTACAGTGTGGAACAGTGTCTTACACCCTCTACCCAAGTGGTATTATCCAAGTTCTACAGTGTGGAACATTGTCTAACACCCTCTACCCAAGTGGCATTATCCAAGTTCTACAGTGTGGAACATTGTCTAATACCCTCTACCCAAGTGGCATTATCCAAGTTCTACAGTGTGGAACAGTGTCTTACACCCTCTACCCAAGTGGTATTATCCAAGTTCTACAGTGTGGAACATTGTCTAATACTGAACACTTCCTTTTTTGTGATAATTTCAAATGGATATATCGAAACAGATCTTTATTCAAAAGAAACAGATAAACATCAATATTTACATATAAGTTCAAACCATCCTAGAAAAACCAAAGAATCAATTCCATATGGCCTTGGTGTGAGATTAAAAAGAATTTGATCTATACCAACAGAGTGTGAAAAGAGAAAATATGATTTTAAAACAGCTTAAAAAAATGGAGATACAAAACAAAACTGATAATTAAACAACTAAATAAAGTAGACAATTTAGACAGGGAGGACCTTCTCAAATACAAAGTGAACCATACAAGTGACAGAGTACCACTGGTATTCACCTATTCCGATTCATTACCTAACACAAAGTGAACCATACAAGTGACAGAGTACCACTGGTATTCACCTATTCCGATCCATTACCTAACACAAAGTGAACCATACAAGTGACAGAGTACCACTGGTATTCACCTATTCAGATCCATTACCTAACACAAAGTGAACCATACAAGTGACAGAGTACCACTGGTATTCACCTATTCAGATTCATTACCTAACACAAAGTGAACCATACAAGTGACAGAGTACCACTGGTATTCACCTATTCAGATTCATTACCTAACACAAAGTGAACCATACAAGTGACAGAGTACCACTGGTATTCACCTATTCAGATCCATTACCTAACACAAAGTGAACCATACAAGTGACAGAGTACCACTGGTATTCACCTATTCAGATTCATTACCTAACACAAAGTGAACCATACAAGTGACAGAGTACCACTGGTATTCACCTATTCAGATCCATTACCTAACACAAAGTGAACCATACAAGTGACAGAGTACCACTGGTATTCACCTATTCAGATCCATTACCTAACACAAAGTGAACCATACAAGTGACAGAGTACCACTGGTATTCACCTATTCAGATTCATTACCTAACACAAAGTGAACCATACAAGTGACAGAGTACCACTGGTATTCACCTATTCAGATTCATTACCTAACACAAAGTGAACCATACAAGTGACAGAGTACCACTGGTATTCACCTATTCAGATTCATTACCTAACACAAAGTGAACCATACAAGTGACAGAGTACCACTGGTATTCACCTATTCAGATCCATTACCTAACACAAAGTGAACCATACAAGTGACAGAGTACCACTGGTATTCACCTATTCAGATCCATTACCTAACACAAAGTGAACCATACAAGTGACAGAGTACCACTGGTATTCACCTATTCAGATCCATTACCTAACACAAAGTGAACCATACAAGTGACAGAGTACCACTGGTATTCACCTATTCAGATTCATTACCTAACACAAAGTGAACCATACAAGTGACAGAGTACCACTGGTATTCACCTATTCAGATCCATTACCTAACACAAAGTGAACCATACAAGTGACAGAGTACCACTGGTATTCACCTATTCAGATCCATTACCTAACACAAAGTGAACCATACAAGTGACAGAGTACCACTGGTATTCACCTATTCCGATCCATTACCTAACACAAAGTGAACCATACAAGTGACAGAGTACCACTGGTATTCACCTATTCAGATCCATTACCTAACACAAAGTGAACCATACAAGTGACAGAGTACCACTGGTATTCACCTATTCAGATTCATTACCTAACACAAAGTGAACCATACAAGTGACAGAGTACCACTGGTATTCACCTATTCAGATCCATTACCTAACACAAAGTGAACCATACAAGTGACAGAGTACCACTGGTATTCACCTATTCAGATCCATTACCTAACACAAAGTGAACCATACAAGTGACAGAGTACCACTGGTATTCACCTATTCAGATTCATTACCTAACACAAAGTGAACCATACAAGTGACAGAGTACCACTGGTATTCACCTATTCAGATTCATTACCTAACACAAAGTGAACCATACAAGTGACAGAGTACCACTGGTATTCACCTATTCAGATCCATTACCTAAAACAAAGTGAACCATACAAGTGACAGAGTACCACTGGTATTCACCTATTCAGATCCATTACCTAACACAAAGTGAACCATACAAGTGACAGAGTACCACTGGTATTCACCTATTCAGATCCATTACCTAACACAAAGTGAACCATACAAGTGACAGAGTACCACTGGTATTCACCTATTCAGATCCATTACCTAACACAAAGTGAACCATACAAGTGACAGAGTACCACTGGTATTCACCTATTCCGATTCATTATCTAACATCCATTCTAGTTTACATAGATCAGAAAATTTAAAAGATATTTTTCCACAACCACAACTAGTTGCATTCCGCAGAGACAAAAACATAAAAGACATTCTTGTTCATAAGAAACATAATAACAAATTTTATCATAAAGTACCTATTTATTTATTTATACTTTTTTGGTTTGTTTGGTTTTTTTTAATTAATTAAAAATTAATTAAAAAAACAAACAACCAATTATTTATTTATTGATTGACTGATTGATTGATTGATTGATTGATTGATTGATCTGTCACATTATGATGTTGGCTATTGTAACATTGTAAATATCATAACTTCATCACTATGCAATTTAATTCCGCTAAGGAAGGCTATGAGGCCGAAACATTTGGATAATTAAACAATAATTATATAAATGATTATAAAATCTGACAATGCATTTAATTGCCCATGTGATATGTTTGAAAAAATTATATACCTATTGAACTTTGTTTTGATTTACAATAAGTAAATATTACGTACATCACCACAAACTAAATACAACTCTTGAGGGTTACAGAATGACATGGTCTCGTCAGGCCATCTTACAATAAGTCCTCCCTGTGCATCCAAACTGGCAATCTGTCCAACAGCATGGTTACCAATATCACTTTTCTATAAAATAAACCTCATGCATACAGCATGGTTACCAATATCACTTTTCTATAAAATAAACCTCATGCATACAGCATGGTTACCAATATCACTTTTCTATAAAATAAACCTCATGCATACAGCATGGTTAACAATATCACTTTTCTATAAAATAAACCTCATGCATACAGCATGGTTACCAATATCACTTTTCTATAAAATAAACCTCATGCATACAGCATGGTTACCAATATCACTTTTCTATAAAATAAACCTCATGCATACAGCATGGTTAACAATATCACTTTTCTATAAATAAACCTCATGCATACAGCATGGTTACCAATATCACTTTTCTATAAAATAAACCTCATGCATACAGCATGGTTAACAATATCACTTTTCTATAAAATAAACCTCATGCATACAGCATGGTTACCAATATCACTTTTCTATAAAATAAACCTCATGCATACAGCATGGTTAACAATATCACTTTTCTATAAAATAAACCTCATGCATACAGCATGGTTACCAATATCACTTTTCTATAAAATAAACCTCATGCATACAGCATGGTTACCAATATCACTTTTCTATAAAATAAACCTCATGCATACAGCATGGTTAACAATATCACTTTTCTATAAAATAAACCTCATGCATACAGCATGGTTACCAATATCATTTTTCTATAAAATAAACCTCATGCATACAGCATGGTTACCAATATCACTTTTCTATAAAATAAACCTCATGCATACAGCATGGTTACCAATATCACTTTTCTATAAAATAAACCTCATGCATACAGCATGGTTACCAATATCACTTTTCTATAAAATAAACCTCATGCATACAGCATGGTTAACAATATCACTTTTCTATAAAATAAACCTCATGCATACAGCATGGTTACCAATATCACTTTTCTATAAAATAAATCTCATGCATACAGCATGGTTACCAATATCACTTTTCTATAAAATAAACCTCATGCATACAGCATGGTTACCAATATCACTTTTCTATAAAATAAACCTCATGCATACAGCATGGTTACCAATATCACTTTTCTATAAAATAAACCTCATGCATACAGCATGGTTACCAATATCACTTTTCTATAAAATAAATCTCATGCATACAGCATGGTTACCAATATCACTTTTCTATAAAATAAACCTCATGCATACAGCATGGTTACCAATATCACTTTTCTATAAAATAAACCTCATGCATACAGCATGGTTACCAATATCACTTTTCTATAAAATAAATCTCATGCATACAGCATGGTTACCAATATCACTTTTCTATAAAATAAACCTCATGCATACAGCATGGTTACCAATATCACTTTTCTATAAAATAAACCTCATGCATACAGCATGGTTACCAATATCACTTTTCTATAAAATAAATCTCATGCATACAGCATGGTTACCAATATCACTTTTCTATAAAATAAACCTCATGCATACAGCATGGTTACCAATATCACTTTTCTATAAAATAAACCTCATGCATACAGCATGGTTAACAATATCACTTTTCTATTAAATAAATCTCATGCATACAACATGGTTACCAATATCACTTTTCTAAATCTCATGTATCAAGTATGTCACCTAACCATCTCCTCCACATGAGCAAAGCATGTTAACTACACCACCCTACAATCTCCTCCACATGAGCAAAGCATGTTAACTACACCACCCTACAATTTCCTACACATGAGCAAAGCATGTTAACTACACCCCCTAGAATCTTCTATATATGAGCAAAGCATGTTAACTACACCCCCCTACAATCTTCTATATATGAGCTAAGCATGTTAACTACACCACCCTACAATTTCCTACACATGAGCAAAGCATGTTAACTACACCCCCCTACAATCTCCTACACATGAGCAAAGCATGTTAACTACACCCCCTACAATCTCCTACACATGAGCAAAGCATGTTAACTACACCCCCCTACAATCTCCTACACATGAGCAAAGCATGTTAACTACACCACCCTACAATCTCCTACACATGAGCAAAGCATGTTAACTACACCACCCTACAATCTCCTACACATGAGCAAAGCATGTTAACTACACCACCCTACAATCTCCTACACATGAGCTAAGCATGTTAACTACACCCCCTACAATCTCCTACACATGAGCTAAGCACGTTAACTACACCACCCTACAATTTCCTACACATGAGCTAAGCATGTTAACTACACCACCCTACAATCTCCTACACATGAGCAAAGCATGTTAACTACACCACCCTACAATCTCCTACACATGAGCAAAGCATGTTAACTACATCACCCTACAATCTCCTACACATGAGCTAAGCATGTTAACTACACCACCCTACAATCTCCTACACATGAGCAAAGCACGTTAACTACACCACCCTACAATCTCCTACACATGAGCTAAGCATGTTAACTACACCACCCTACAATTTCCTACACATGAGCTAAGCATGTTAACTACACCACCCTACAATTTCCTACACATGAGCAAAGCATGTTAACTACACCACCCTACAATCTCCTACACATGAGCAAAGCATGTTAACTACACCACCCTACAATCTCCTACACATGAGCTAAGCATGTTAACTACACCACCCTACAATCTCCTACACATGAGCTAAGCATGTTAACTACATCCCCCCCCCCTTTTACAATCTTCTATATATGAGCTAAGCATGCTAACAGCAGCAACACAAAATACTTTTAGCAATTGTTTTTATAAGTCAATTTTCTGTAACATTAAGATACACAACACATTTCTGCATACCTGTGGGTCACCTACTGCAACTACAATATCTCCTGGTCTGAATTTGTAATCAGGATGATCCTTTATATCATAGACACTAACTTCATCAGGTCTGTCTGATGTTCTAAAATCAAAATCAAGATAAATCAATAGTAAATGTGGTCATGCACCATTGACTTGATCCAAGGTCACAGTTCACTCTGCAGTGTGCAATGATACAGCCATTCAAGGTCAAAAGCTAACTACTGTCCAAGGTTATAATTCACCCTGCCAAGTGCCAATACAGCTTACCCATGTTTTAGGGCCAAGGTCACAGTTCACCCTGCCAAGTGGACTGATACAGCTGATCCCTAAAGGTTATATAACAGTGCATTTATACAGCTGATGAATGTTCTAAGGTCAAGGTCACAGTTCACCCTGCCAAGTCGACTGATACAGTTGATCCCTAAAGGTTATATTACAGTGCATTTATACAGCTGATGAATGTTCTAAGGTCAAGGTCACAGTTCACCCTGCCAAGTCAACTGATACAGTTGATCCCTAAAGGTTATATTACAGTGCATTTATACAGCTGATGAATGTTCTATGGTCAAGGTCACAGTTCACCCTGCCAAGTGGACTGATACAGCTGATCCCTAAAGGTTATATTACAGTGCATTTATACAGCTGATGAATGTTCTAAGGTCAAGGTCACAGTTCACTCAGTTGAGTGTACATATACAACAGTAACATTTATCTGTTAATTTAAATATAAAACATTTCTGCTGCTTATCCTGCAACTAGCCTGTCATATATGGTGTTATTTTACTGCATTGTTTGTTACAATAATTATAGTATTCTGTACTGGTTTACACCTTTGTTAGTTAATATGGTGTTATCACTACATAATGCAACAATTTTTTTATACTTTTTTCAATATAAAAATGTTCACTAACACCATTTACAAACCTAACATTAGATCCATTCTCTATTCTATACCAGTTCACCATACAAGTTCTGGCCTGGTGATCACAGCTGACTACCGCTCCGTAATAGTTTGGTTTATCGCTGTTGTCTGTACAGAAAAGAAAATGTGAATATTAAGAAGTATTTTTAAACTAGAAAAACTGTGAGCAATGCTCACTTTACTGCATGTCAAACTTAGATACCATAAATTGTCCACGTTTTACTGGTCACAAATTGTCCTTGACTTTTGCTACGGGAATTTTACATTGAAAGTGAGCCATTTTTGTTTTTAAAGGGATCTTACGTTGTTTACAAAAGTTCGTCTATTTCCGTGATGTTTCATTGTATTCTGACAAATTGCAAGACTTTTCCAGCCTTAACTGCAGACGACATTACCAAAAGAATTTAGAATAAACAACAATCTATTGATCCTGATGTACACTTCAGTTCTAATACAGGTCCTATTTTACAATGGAAAATTGCCCTATAAAAATGAAACAAGTGTGGACACAGAAAAACGTCTCGCCTGCATTCCGCATCAGTAACGAAAATAAATTTCGTCATAAGCATTACGTAAATAGCATTAAATATCAGCAGCGGCCTGTATACAAAATATTGTCATCCTACCAGAGAGTCATGTACTATTCATCAGCAACCTATATACCAAATATTGTCATCCTACCATGCGTAGTTACAGAGGAACTGTCGTAACCCAAAAACTTTAACGTAGTCACTGGACCGTGAAATTGAGGTCAAGGTCAGGTGACACCTACCAGACACTCATGTACTAGTCATCAGCAACCTATACACCAAATATTGTCATCCTACCATGCGTAGTTACAGAGGAACTGTCGTAACCCAAAAATTTTAACGTAGTCGCTGGACCATGAAATTGAGGTCAAGGTCAGGTGACACCTACCAGACAGTCATGTACTAGTCATCAGCAACCTATACACCAAATATTGTCATCCTACCATGCGTAGTTACAGAGGAACTGTCGTAACCCAAAAACTTTAACGTAGTCGCTGGACCGTGAAATTGAGGTCAAGGTCAGGTGACACCTACCAGACAGTCATGTACTAGTCATCAGCAACCTATACACCAAATATTGTCATCCTACCATGCGTAGTTACAGAGGAACTGTCGTAACCCAAAAACTTTAACGTAGTCGCTGGACCATGAAATTGAGGTCAAGGTCAGGTGACACCTACCAGACAGTCATGTACTAGTCATCAGCAACCTATACACCAAATATTGTCATCCTACCATGCGTAGTTACAGAGGAACTGTCGTAACCCAAAAACTTTAACGTAGTCACTGGACCGTGAAATTGAGGTCAAGGTCAGGTGACAGGTGACTGACTGGCAAGTACTCATCATAAGCTACCTCTGGACCAAATTTGATGGACCTAGGGCTTGGGCTTACAAAGATATGAAGCAAGATGTAAAGTGTTTACGCCGCCGCCGCCGCCGGATTCCCATACATATGTCTCGCCTCCAGCGACTTTCGTCGCAGGCGAGACAAAAACCAACACATTTCAAAAGGCTGAAAGAAACAATTCTTGGCTTCAAAAAGTTCCTTTCTTGATCTACAAAACAATCATAAGTTGGACCATACATGGTAAGCAGTTTTCATTTGTCACGCAAAAAACCCTCACCAAAATACGTTCATAATTGATACCCCGGCTTACTTAATGTCAATTACAAAGTGCATGTTTTTCTCTGGTAAATCATTCCAATCAAAAAGTTACATATCAGGTCAAAGAACTATTTGAAAAGTTTCTGTGTAAGTTTCATCAAATTCCATTCAGTATTGAAGAAAGAGTCGCACATAAGAGAAAGTGTAACATACGGACGGAGAAATGGACATCCCCATTACGGGGTATCAGGAGACAATTGAATCAGCCACAACAGTCCCCAAAAGAATTAGAAGTTCTAAATACATATGTTCTGTATCACTATTACATTGACTGTATTGTCAAGGCAAACAATTCGTGGAACTTTCAAGAAAATTCACTCTTTTTGAGGAATAAGGTTCAATATCTCTAATGATAAATAGAAAATTTACAAAAAAGTAAGAGGACCATGCGGCTATCATAATTATACCCCTGCTTCCAAGATATCGGGGGTATAGTGTTTTACATTTGTCCATCTATCTGTCCATAACGTAATTTCTGTTGCAGTTTTCTAAGCAACTATAGGAAGCCTGATATTTTGCATATTGCAATATCCTATAGTACCATATGGTGTATAGCGATTTTATGCTCCTGGGTCATCTACTTCCTGTTTACAGAATACTTTTTTGTGAATGGACGGGTATCACTAAAGAGCATTAGCTCACAGATTTACCTAATTAGCAACTATGTGCAGTTGAGGAAAATCTGTGACAGCATTCCCAAAATACAGTGTGACATGTGGATGACGTACTGACTGACATTTACATACCATAATAGGTTCATCAAAGACGAGCGAATAAAAACTGATTGTACTGGAGCTGATCAATGGTTAATAAACACTACCGAAAATTAGCTTATTTTGGAGTTGGGATATTTGGGTGTTTTTCTCTCAAAACCCCTGTGTTTTATTTTGATGTTTCATCCAACTTTTCAGTGAATGGTGGACCACTGATTTCCTCAGCAATACTTTACCGAAGCAGCTTTTGCCTGACAAAATTTTTCTGATGTTGCAATTGTTTACATTTAACTATATTATATACAAGTAGATACAGACATATACATCATACATAAAAGTTATTGTAAACATCATACTATTCATAGCTGTGTTATAAACAAGCTCTGTTTATCAAAGTTTCTAAAGAAGTAAAATAACACAGAAATAATTCACAAAGCTGTCCTGAAAGCAACTGCTTCGTGGGACACCCATCTACAGAAATTTTCATGAGGTCATTGATAACTAGTTATCTTTATTCCATCAATTACAGCTTACTAGTATACATTGTATATATTTATCAAAGCCAATGGTTAAAATAAAATATGTTTTAAACTTTGAGTTTCAACCCCATTTAAACGTGTTTGTTTATCAAACAGTTACGATTGTTCATTAAAGGCCGTTGTAGTCTACTTTTTTTCTCATTTCTTACTGTTGGTAATTAGACCTATCCTGGAAATAAACAAATGGCGTGTAATCCATTTGCAAAGTGTAAAACATTTAAAAAAATGAATTAAATAAAGAAGATGCAATTTTTATTGGTTTTATTCAAAAGTTGGAAGTCTGTGTGAATCAGTACAACCAGATATACAAGTATTTTCTTTGAACGAACCATCAGGACGACTTGAACTTTGATAATAATGTCGGACTTACAGACCTACGAAAAACGATATTTTTACTGGTCCAAGCATTATATTGTTTTTGTTTCAGTCGGTGCGACGCATTTCGTGAAGACTGTAATTATATTTTTATAAGAAAATAAGGAAATATGCATACAAATGTATACCTGTAAGTTTCTTTACACACATTTGTGTATTACTGGTATTTTAAGACATAGACTTTACAATATACAATATTGTCTAACCAGTCTAACCAGTCAGCAATATTGGCATGTCAAATATTGGTGCATGCTTTATTTTAGTGTGTTTAATTTCGGCTTTTTTACCGAAACATGCGAAAGCGACACCGAAACAACCAAAATAACCAGATTTACTGTAGACAATGATAAAATACTTAAAATACCAAATCAGGTGACATCAATTAAGATGAAATAACTGAATACACAATAATATCTAATGAAGTCATTTGTAATACCTCACCTCTGTACCAATTTAGCATTTAATTGAAAACAAAAATTACCTTTGGCTTCCACTACAAAATCACCAGGAAAAAATTCATGTTCATCCAAATGATGAATAGGAAACAGTTCTAGAGAAGAGATATTGGTTTCTACACTGCCATCCTGCCACATGACTGTTGCCTTAGAAACGGTACAGTAGACAACAACAGGAACTTTTTCCCCAACCTCACATTTTGGGAATTTAGTCTGAAACTCCATCATTTTTTTCTTCTTTCTTCTCCCTTTTGCAGAATTTTTCTGCTGTCTTTTACGTTTGTCCTTCTGTTCTGGTATGTCTTCATATTCCCCATCATCATCCTCGCCAACTTTTGACACTTCATTGCTGTCTATTGATGTACTCATCCCATCATTTTCTTCTTCCTCATCATCTATACCATTGATCATTGTAGATAATACTGAGGTATTATTTAAATCATTGGTTTGATCTACTTTCTCATTCCCCTTACAACATTCAGTTACTTCCCCTTTAACTGTTCCCCTGCAAGCTTGTTCTGATGATAGATTGGTGCTGAGGTCCTCTATGGTTCCACAAGAAATAAGTTCTGATGGCAGATCAGTTGTATGTGATATACTATTAATTTGGTTGAGTGTACTGTTAATATCAGAACCAGGTACAACTTCTGACAGGACGTCTTGTTCTCTGATAGTATACATTAACACATCATTAAGCTGTATACTACAATGGTGGAACTTCCCCAGCTTCTTCAATCTACAATAAACAATTTTCTGAGAAACAATTTTTTTTTGTTAATGTTAAAAATGTGTGTACACATAAATGATTTATTCTCCTTTAAATATTTACAATCATATTAGTATATATTATTGGTTTCCATGGTAATTGGATAGAATATACTTCTCAACCAGTACATATCAAAAAGAAGGTGATCTTGTAGTATGTATGTGACACGTAATATGTGAATTCACATATGCAGTCAAGTCAACAGAAATCAATTTCAGAAATATTTAAAATGTTGAAATCGCTGATCTAGAAGCAAAATAATAGAAAAATTATGCATACCTTTGGGGTTATGAGCCATACATTCAGGATAACCAACAGCAGCACAACTGTAAATGCAATGTTTCTATTTCCATAAAAATGAAATCCCCCTCCCCTTTTTCACAACATTTTTCCTTTTTTTTACTATCTCCCTTTCTTACAAAACTAACCTATGAAATTATCTCCCTTTTTAACAAAGCTTACCTATAAAATTATCTCCCTTTTTAACAAACTTACCTATGGAGTTCCTCCTTCTCAACAATATTAGGCTGCTGTAGCTGTGAGACATCCAAGCTGGTATTGTACCCACGACAAATCCAGTTCACATGTACTGATTTTACAAAACTCTAAAAAAAACAAACGTTGTATCAACAGATTGTCCAAATAACTAAAAATATTAAAGTGATAACACTAAAAAAGTGAATAAATACTTTGCCAACAGTGACCTCTTTCACTCTTAAAAGGACTTACTCGATGAAGACATTTTATTATTTACCCCTTCCACTCTGACATGGACTTTCCTAGATGAAGACATTTTATTATTTACCCCTTCCACTCTGACATGGACTTTCCTAGATGAAGACATTTTATTATTTACCCCTTCTGCTCTGACATGGACTTTCCGCAATGAAGGCATTTCATTGTTTACCCCTTCCACTCTGACATGGACTTTCCTTGATGAAGACATTTGATTATTTTCCTATGGATTTTATTTGATGAAGACATTTTATAATTTACCTCTTCCACTCTGACATGGACTTTCCTTGATGAAGACATTTTATTATTGTGTGTTTTAGTTTCTTTTATCCATTTTACATCACTTAATGTGTCTCTCTCTCCAACCAATACTGATCCTGGGTAAAACACTTCCAGGTCTATATCAGAATCGTCTACACTGAGAATGTCAAGGTCATACAAATTCTCCTCTTCTGCAATACATTGTGCTCCATCAGGAAAGACAACTCTTGCTTGCATGTTTGTTGTCTCCACCTTACCATACCAGGGGTCAAGGGTTACATCATCATCAAAATCAAACTCCTATGAAAGAGATAAACAATGCTAGAAAAAATTGAAGAGTGTGTCCATGGGACACGGATGCCCCCGCTAAATGAAGTCCCAAACAGGAAGTAGTTGTCCGACAGGTCTGAAAGTCGCTTAGGACGTACAACTTGTGATACTGAACCACCCTGCCAAATTTCAAATTGTTCTGATGTACGGTTTCTGAGAAAAGCTTGACGGAAATTTGTACATACAGACGGACGTATTTACGTACAAATGAAGTCCCAAACAGGAAGTAGTTGTCCGACAGGTCTGAAATTCGCTTAGGACGTACAACTTGTGATACTGAACCACTCTGCCAAATTTAAAATTGTTCTCATGTACGGTTTCTGAGAAAAGCTTGACGGAAATTTGTTCGGACGTACGTACGTACGGACGGACGGACACGAGTAAAACTTAATGCCCCCCGACATGTCGTCGCGGGGGCATAAAAACAGTAATTTACCTTTATGAATGAATTCAACATATCAAAACCTTTTATGCAAATTTCAGTCCCAGTCTACAAGAACATTTATAACTATTTAGACTTGTATATTGAACATTGGCATGTAAAGGTGGCCATCTTGGATCATGAATAGTTAAAAACTTTGACAAGATATCAGTTGTTTGTTAACTTTAAGTAGAATCAGATTATGGGACTAAAATCATAAAAGATGCTAAAATATTGTCACATACCAACACGAAAATGATGACAACAGAGAGACTGTTTTGTTTTGTGATAATATATCTTACATATAAGTACAAACTACTGTTGCATGTTGTATCTAATCAAATCGACCTAATTAAAAAACACAATCAATAAATATCTCAATACACTACAGAAAATAATACCAGTAATCAATATTATAAATAAATAACAAATTATAAGATAGTCAGTTCACTTCTGAAAACCAAGTCTTCCCAAAATGTGCATTTTTACATGACCTGAGAGGCAAGTTTTACTTACTGGTACCTCAGACAGTTTTAAGGGTTTCTTACTAATAAACCAGAGATAACCAGAAGTCTGTCTGCTCTGATTGGTAATTTTTGCCACAAAAATCTCACCATGAAATATTCATTAAAATGAACTTTGTGTGACCATTGAACCTTAACCCAAGGATAACAACCTGTACTTCAAAAAACATCTGATTTGTACAAGAACAATTGCATTAAAAAACTATTAAGAAAAGTTGGTTATGAAGACATAAGATATGTAACATTTGAGATAAACTAGAGGCTCCCAGGAGGCTGTATCGCTCACTTGAACTTGATAATTCTTTTTTTTTTATCTAGCCTTTCTTTCATATAAGGAATTGTCCAACACTTATCCAAAAAGCATTAATTTTGAGGTTTTAAGGGGAATAATGCCTATAAAGAGTTGTCCAAACATATGCACCAATGATTATTTTTGAAGATCTTGAAGAGCTCAATAATTTTGAATGGAAAAGACTTTCTCTAGCTCTTACAGTTTCAAGATATTGAGAAAAAATGCAGTGATTTTGTTGCCTTTTTTAAAACAGCCCCCTCCTTTTCAATTGGGAAAATTTATTGATGTTTTTCTTGAAATTGGGAAAAAAAGTAATGGTTTTACACTTCTAAAAAAAGTGAAAACAACAGTAAGTAGTCAATAAAATAACTAAATTGATCTTTTGACTTATGTGAGATGTTCAGAACATCAGATGACTGCAGAAACTTCCATTTTGTTTGATTATATATTATCAAGATGCTTGGAATTATATGGATTTATTTTGAGCAGTTTAAGTAAGTAAGGATAAAGTATCAATAAAAAAACAGAAAAAATACATTACAATAGAATAAATACTTTTTTTAATTAAGTCGCTAGAATTATAAATGAAGTACACGTAAAACTAGTCAAAATTTTCAACACTGTGAAGCCTATAAAAATGTATGTATTTTATGTATTTTATGTAAATTGCACTTTTACAAGTATGTAAACATATTTAAAATTAAAAAAATGAAAATGACTGCCAAATACTAATTATTATTATTATGTTTAAATCATAGCAATACGCGTTTAACAATGACAGCATCATATTGTGCAATTTCTGGCACAGAGTTCATATCTGCTCCGGAATTTTTCTAAACTTCTTTTGCTTTTAACTGGTTAACGGTCATATTTTACCGCTGCGCAGTTTGTAGGTGTAGGACCACCATAGTTTTTTTACTCTTCGGCTATATTAAAATTTGATAATTTTGACTTATCCTGGAAAATTTACCTTTGTTTCAAATTAAGTGACAATTCTGTCCCATATAAAAATGCACTGGCTGAACATTCTGTCAAAATTTCACAATATGTTTCATTGCATATAAGAAAAAACGCTCAACCTGAAGTCCACGTGGTCTAAAAATCTACTTTCACTTTCTATTTCAGTCCAAAAATAGTGCTTGTCCCTAATTGACTCTCAACATTTTTATGTTCATTTAAAACCAATAAAACTTTATCCTCAAGTTTCCTAGAATATTCAGCTTTCCAAAAATACCAAATTTATTCTGGTATCATGTGGGGTTCAAATTCTATATGAGGTAAGAATGAACCTGTCTGTTGACTAGTACTACTTTTAACGTACAACCTCTGGACTGGTTCCCGGTATTTGGTGGTCCTACACCTGTACAAGGTAAAAGTCAGGCGGGAATCAGCTTACATTGTTTTGCAATGGCATGTAGACACGATAAACACGGAGCGACAAAAATAAGAAGGCTTTTTATTATAATGTGAACAAAATTGAACGGAAGTCAACATGCAATGGAAGTGATGAATAATATAGGCCATGATCGCCTGTTCTTATGGTTTTTGTTGGGATTTTTGTCATAACTTGGGAAATAATAGGACAAAATTTGGGAAATTTACTCCAGGGGAAACAGCCGAAATTCGGAGGCAAATTCAAGCTAATAAAATCACTGAAATGACAAAAATCAACAATTTAGAAAATTAAGGGAAACAACTCCTCTAAAGCATCGTCAAACATTTTTACCTCATTGTAGTTTTAGATGCTGAGGAAGGAGGCACACTTCAGATTTCCTGAATCTGTTATACTTATTGAACTATATGTTAAAAACTATCTTGACCCCCCCTCCTCCCTAAATACACACACACCTGTACTATTTTAAGCCACTGGCCATGATGGTGGTCAGCTGTCATGATTTAAAAATTTTGGTTGAGGACATCCTAAAGATGATGTGTGCAAATTTTCAAAGCAGTCCTTTCATTGGTTTAATAGGAGAAGATTTTTTATTTAAACCGATTAAAAAAAAGGCTCAAGGGAATAACACCTAATGGTTCATCAGACAATCTTCAGCTTGAAGTCATTTTTGTAGCTCTCATAGAGCTGAACAATTAAGAAATGCTAGTTCTCATAATTTTCATTTGTAGGAAAAAATGGAAAAAATCATTAATTTTGATGATTAAGGGACAATAACTCCTACAAATGGGTAGTCCTACAACAATTCAGTTAAGTTTTTTTTTGGAGCTTTTGATGCTTCAGAAGGAAAGTCTCTCCCATTTTCCTGTATCTGTTATACTTTTTGGACTATAAGCCAAAAAACTGTATTTTGACCCCTTGTTCTATTTTTAGCCAAGGTGGCCATGTTGGTTAATCTGCAGCCATGGTTTGTGCAACTTGGTAGAGAACGTTCGACTGGTGATGTGTTCAAAGTTGCAAAGCAGTCCTTTCAGTGGTTTCAGAGGAGAAAATTTTTAAACATCAGTTAAAACTGATTAAAAAAACAGTTAAAAAAATAGAAAATAACTCTTAAACAGCTTATCAGACAATCTTGACCCTGAAGTCATTTTGTAGCTCTCATAGAGCTGAACAATTTAGCAATGCTAACTTTTTCTCTAGTTCTAATAAGATGGACAACAACGGACGCCAAGTGATGGCAATACAGTCTTCACGAAATCTTTCCAAGAATGGTGGACATTTGGTCCACCAACTTCCCCAGAAATGCTGGACCCAAGCAGCTTTTGCCGGACCAAATTTGTCTGATGTTGCTATTGTTAACATTTTACTAGCTACCTTATATGCATGTAGATACAGACATATATATCATGTATATCATACATAGAAGTTATTGTAAACATCATACTATTTATAACTGTTATAAACAAGCTAAAATAACATTTTATTATACAATTACACAGAAATAATTCACAAAGCTGAAAGCAACTGCTCCATGGGACACCCATCTACAGAAATTATCATGAGGTCATTGATAACTAGTTATCTTTATTCCTTCAATTTCAGCTTTCTAGTATATATTTATATATTATCAAAGCAAATGATTAAAATATAATATATTTTAAACGAACTTTTGAGTTTCAACCCCATTTTATTTTAAAGTGTTTGTTTATCAAACAGTTACGATTTTTCATTAAAGGCCGTTGTATTTTACTTTTTTCTTGCTGTTGGTAATTAGACGTATCCCGGAAATAAACAAATGGCGCGTAATCCATTTGCCAAACTAAAACGTTTCAAAAATGAGTTAAATACGCAGGATCTTTGCAATTTTTATTGGTTTTACATATTTACTCAAAAGTTGGAAGTCTGTGTGAATCGTACTACCAGATATATAAGTATTTTCTGTGAACGAACCATCAGGGCAACTTGAACTTCGAATAACAATGTCAGACTTTCAGACAGACGAAACATGATTTTTTACCAGTCCAAGCGTTATTATATCGGTTTTGTCCGTCGGACCGACACATTTCGTGAAGACTGGCAATAGCTCACATGATCCTTCAGGTCAGGTCAGATAACAAAGCCAGATCAATAACATAAGATCTGTAATATTTTAGATTGAGATTAAATTCAAAGACATGAGATCTGTAATATTTCAGATTGAGATCACGATAAAAGATATAAGATCTATAACATTTCAGATTGAGATCACGATCAAAGACATGAGATCTTTAACATTTCAGATTTAGATCGCAAAGAAAGACATAAGAACTGTAAACTTTCAGATTGAGATCAAAATCAAAGACAAGTTCTGTAGATGTTAGGTTTCATTACGTTGCTATCTGGATATTTACTTGTACTGGAATTAGATGTTTTATTGCGTGTGAGGATCATCATGTAGCTTCCTGAATATTTGCTTGTAATGGCATTTACATCATCTATATATATTTATCAGTTCCTTTGATCCAAATGTGGCATCTGACATCTATATGTAAATCCTCAATGTTATCTGGGTACTTACTCGTACTGGCAGTAGATCTTTGGCATTTACATCATATATATATTTATCAGTTCCTTTAATCCGAATGTGACATCTGACATCTAAATCCTGAATGTATCCTTTCTGACTGCTTTTACCACTGACCAATCGTCTTATAACATCACCTGGCATCAATGACCTGTCTACTAGAATCACCTATAAAAAATAACACCTGGCATCAACAACCTGTCTACTAGAAACACCTATAAAAAATAACACCTGGCATCAACAACCTGTCTACTAGAAACACCTGTAAAAGAATAACATCACCTGGCATCAACGATTTGTCTACTAGAATTACCTCTAAAAGAATAACATCACATGGCATCAACAACCTTTCTACTAGAAACACCTGTAAAAGAATAACATCACCTGGCATCAACGATCTGTCTACTAGAATTACCTATAAAAAATAACACCTGGCATCAACAACCTGTCTACTAGAAACACCTGTAAAAGAATAACATCACCTGGCATCAACGATCTGTCTACTAGAATCACCTATAAAAAATAACACCTGGCATCAACAACCTGTCTACTAGAAACACCTGTAAAAGAATAACATCACCTGGCATCAACGATCTGTCTACTAGAATTACCCATAAAAAATAACACCTGGCATCAACAACCTGTCTAACTAGAAACACCTGTAAAAGAATAACATCACCTGGCATCAACGATCTGTCTACTAGAATCACCTATAAAAAATAACACCTGGCATCAACAACCTGTCTACTAGAAACACCTCTAAAAGAATAACATCACCTGGCATCAACAACCTTTCTACTAGAAACACCTGTAAAAGAATAACATCACCTGGCATCAACGATCTGTCTACTAGAATTACCTATAAAAGAATAACATCACATGGCATCAACAACCTGTCTACTAAAAACACCTGTAAAAGAATAACATCACCTGGCATCAACAACCTTTCTACTAGAAACACCTGTAAAAGAATAACATCACCTGGCATCAACAACCTTTCTACTAGAAACACCTGTAAAAGAATAACATCACCTGGCATCAACAACCTTTCTACTAGAAACACCTGTAAAAGAATAACATCACCTGGCATCAACGATTTGTCTACTAGAAACACCTGTAAAAGAATAACATCACCTGGCATCAACAACCTGTCTACTAGAAACACCTGTAAAAGAATAACATCACCTGGCATCAACAACCTTTCTACTAGAAACACCTGTAAAAGAATAACATCACCTGGCATCAACGATCTGTCTACTAGAATTACCTATAAAAAATAACACCTGGCATCAACAACCTGTCTACTAGAAACACCTGTAAAAGAATAACATCACCTGGCATCAACAACCTTTCTACTAGAAACACCTGTAAAAGAATAACATCACCTGGCATCAACGATTTGTCTACTAGAAACACCTGTAAAAGAATAACATCACCTGGCATCAACGATCTGTCTACTAGAATTACCTATAAAAAATAACACCTGGCATCAACAACCTGTCTACTAGAAACACCTGTAAAAGAATAACATCACCTGGCATCAACAACCTTTCTACTAGAAACACCTGTAAAAGAATAACATCACCTGGCATCAACGATTTGTCTACTAGAAACACCTGTAAAAGAATAACATCACCTGGCATCAACGATTTGTCTACTAGAAACACCTGTAAAAGAATAACATCACATGGCATCAACAACCTGTCTACTAGAAACACCTGTAAAAGAATAACATCACCTGGCATCAAAAATCTGTCAACTAGAAACACCTGTAAAAGAATAACATCACCTGGCATCAACGATTTGTCTACTAGAAACACCTGTAAAAGAATAACATCACATGGCATCAACAACCTGTCTACTAGAAACACCTGTAAAAGAATAACATCACCTGGCATCAACGATTTGTCTACTAGAAACACCTGTAAAAGAATAACATCACCTGGCATCAACGATCTGTCTACTAGAAACACCTGTAAAAGAATAACATCACCTGGCATCAACAACCTTTCTACTAGAAACACCTGTAAAAGAATAACATCACCTGGCATCAACGATCTGTCTACTAGAAACACCTGTAAAAGAATAACATCACCTGGCATCAACGATCTGTCTACTAGAATTACCTCTAAAAGAATAACATCACATGGCATCAACGATCTGTCTACTAAAAACACCTGTAAAAGAATAACATCAGATGGCATCAATGATCTGTCTACTAGAATTACCTGTCTCTCAGATTCGCCCTAGATGTTATATGTGTGTACATGTGCCAACAAGGTATATAAGTTATGTAAATATTGTCCGATTACTTGACTATAGCTGAAAAATGGTTTGCATGACATTGAACACCAATCAATCAATCAATCAATATTGTCTGAATGGTAAGAATTCCAAAGGCTAAATATACATCTGCCCATGGTCAAGAGTTATTCATTCTTATAATAGGAGATTGATTGATTAATTGATTGATTGATTGATTGATTGATTGATTGATTGATTGATTGATTGATTGATTATCTTTCAGTGACCAATATTTTACCTATATTTCTGATGAGAACACATTACCAAAAAATAAATCAACAGGAATAGGGGAGGACAAAAGGGAACAAAATTTTAACTCCCACTAGGTAAGTAGGCACCTTGGGTAGGGATGGAGAATTTAGTCTTTTGTAGTGGATACAATAAATTATTTTCAAAATATATACAAAAGGTGTCTTTTTCAAGCAAGGAGTGAGGCACACTCCAACACCTCACCAACTACATATATGGTACATGCTGAGGCTTTCAATATTATGACCTAACAACCTCAGAATAAGAGGGCCTATCTCCTACATGGGACAGTGCTCCAGCTAGAAACCAAAAGTTGCAAGTTGTTGTGTGGTTCACCTTGAATCCTGTTCTTTATGTTTTACACTGGTTTTTTTTATCAATACATATTATCCTGCTTTGAAGAGTATGTATCCTTGATCAATTGATTCATATACTGACAGGCAATGAACACTACTGACAAATTGTGTTTCAATTGGTTCACAAGTTATAAGGAAGCATTTCAAAACATTTCTCCTGTTTGTTTCTATGTCCTTTGCCACCATAGATGGACTAAGCAGCAATGTCGGTAGTGCCTGGGGAACCCTTCTCAGTACAAAGTGCACGTGGATACTACTACTAGTAGATAGATTTGTAGTCTGATGTTAGTTTCAAAGCAATTTTAGCAGCTGCACCTGGCACAATTTTGTCCTGTGATCATTTGTTTGTTTGAATGACGTTGTAAGCTACTTTATGCAATATTTCATATATGGCATCTAGTTTCAATGGCAAGCAGAAGCCACAGTAAAGGTGAGGTTGCTAAATAAAATACCCCATTTGGTCTTTTCCTCCAGCTGATTAAGGCTGCCTACAAAAATTCCTAAAGACAGGATTCATTTATCTGCTTAATGGTTTTGTGTGTTTATAATGGATCTGTTGTCAGAAACTTCTTCAAGCAAAAAACTTTGGACCATCGACAAAATCATTCAATGTCAATGACTCACATGGCCAAGATGGCCACATTGTCATTGTTAAATAATTACAATTTACACGTACTTTTGACTCATTTATTTTTTAAATATTTCATATGAATAGTATTCATATTTATATTGTTCTTTCTAAAGATTCTCTTATTCTGCACATTCATTTATTCTATACCTTTTTCTCTTCTTCAACAACTTCTGGACCATTTGGATGCCACAAAATTCGAACGGTTCCACGTCTGAGACTTTCTTCATCTTCTTCGTCTTCTTCGTCACTGCTGAGAAATTCCGAGCTTTCTGTAACAATTCCATATATTATCCTGTCGCCAACTCTCTTACAAACTTCGTCTTCTTCAAACATAGCACAGTGACCACATTCTGGCTGCGCCATCCTTCAAGTCAACGTTTATATAAAGAAAACGGCAAAGATTTGCGGATTGTCATTTCGTAATTCCTCGGATTTTTTTGTCAATTGTTAGCAAAGAAACCCGACCGAACAATCAAAATCATTGTACAGATTCTTCTATGTCTGAACCACATTTCTGTAATCTGCAACACGAAATCTTACTTAGCGACTTGTTGATGTTGCAAGTTAGGGCCCTACTTAAAGGAAGGTGAACTCGACTCCAACCTTAACTTCAAAGAAGGTGTGCTCGACTCTCCGACCTTCACTTCGGGGAAAAGGTGTGTTTGACTCCAATCTTAATGACAAGGATACAACTATTAACGGTTACATCTACATCTACATCTACATATACGAAGAACCATCATATGGCTGATGACTACTCTTCGGCGCAGAGGCGCAACAGACAGCTTGTTAAAAAATATTAATAAACCCCGAAAACTAGGGGGAAAAAATATATATAATATTTAAATATTACAAAAAGAAAAGTAAGAAAAAGAAACAAAACATTTTTTGTTATTTTTTATATTAATATAAAAACTATTTACAACAACTGCTTGGTAATTAATATGTGAAAAAATGACTTTGGACCAAGGTTTTAAACTGGTCCAGAGTGTTTGCTATAACTATATTTGCTGGTAGTGTGTTCCAAAGTGTTATTGTGAAGGGAAAAAAACTGTATTTAAAGTAGTCTGTTCGGGTACTGTAAATTTGATACTGTGAAGGGTTTGTGTGTCTAGTGTTGGTATTTAGTTGTGGGATGAGGTAAAGTGTTGGGTTTATTGCGACGATGTTGTGTGTAATTTTATAAAACATGGTGATTCTGTTGATGTTCCCTCTTTGTTCTAACGTTGGCCACTTTAGATGTTCAATCATGGAGGAGACACTGCTGGTGTTATGGTATCTGTTGGTTACATACCTCGCAGCTCTCCTCTGTACATTTTCTAGCTTGTCCTTTAAAGTTTTGGTGTTGGGTGACCATACTGACGAGCAATATTCAAGGTTTGACCGAACCATAGATTTGTATGCTAGACTCTTTGTTTCTTCGTTTTTAATTTGTAAGTTACGCTTTAGGAAGCCTAAGATATTACTTGCTTTGTTTGAGATATTGTTAATATGAGTGTCCCATTTCATGTTGTTTGATAATGTGACGCCTAGATACTTAGCAGTTGCTACTGATTCAAGTTTGTGTCCTTTTAAAATGTAGTCATGTTTAATTGGTGAGTGTGATCTTGTTACACTTAACGAGTTACATTTTTCTGGATGAAACTGCATCCCCCATGATTTTTCCCATTCAGCTAAGTTATTGAGGTCATTTTGTAGTGTAATGCAATCTTGTCTGTTTCTGATGGATCTATAAAGAATGCAATCATCTGCAAATAAGCGTGTTTTTGAATTGGCAACAGAAGGTAAGTCGTTTATGAATATCAAAAATAATAATGGCCCTAACACTGACCCTTGAGGTACCCCACTAACTACTGGTAATGGGCTAGACACTTCCCCATCAAGAGTTACTTGTTGCATTCTATTACTCAAGAAAGAAGAAATCCACTCCCATGTGTTTCCTCTTATACCGTAATTTTCAAGCTTGCACAGTAATCTCTTGTGGGGAACTTTGTCAAACGCCTTGCTGAAGTCAAGGATTATCATGTCAGTTTGAATGCCTGAGTGTAGGTTGTCCAGTAGTTCATGACTGAGTGTAATTAATTGAGTCTCGCAGCTCCTTTTAGACCTAAAGCCATGTTGGCAATCAACTAGAATGTCAAAGTTGTCAAGATGTTTAAGTATATTGCTCACCACTACATGCTCTAAGATTTTACAACAGATGCACGTGAGCGAAACAGGCCTGTAATTACTTGCTAAATATTTTTCCCCTTTTTTAAATATGGGAATGACGTTAGCCTGTTTCCAGTCGGATGGAACCTTTCCACTACTGAGTGATAAATTGAAAATGTTGGTTAATAAAGGTGCAAATTGAGATGAAAATTGTTTTAATATTCGAGCTGAGATTTGATCAGGTCCTGATGCTTTAGATGGATCGAGATTGTTGAGGAGTTTGTGTATACCTTTTCCTGTAATGTTGATGTCTTGCATTGATGGATAATTGTCGGTTAGTGTTGGTATTGGGTCATTTTCATTTTCTAATGTAAATACTGAGTGATACTGTTTGTTTAAGATTTCTGCTTTTTGTTTTGTATTATCAACCATGATGCCCTCTGATTTAAGTGGGGCAACACCTGAGCTGTCTTTCTTAATGTTCTTTATATAATCCCAGAATTTTTTCTGCTTTTGCGGTGTTTCTATTTCATTGTCATAACAGATGATGTTTTCCATGTAAGCCCAATATGCTCTTCTAGTTTCTCTTTGTATTTGATGTTTTGTGTCTTTATACTGTTTTGTGATGTTGCTGTCAGGGTTTTGTTTCATCTTTTTGAATAGTTTGTCCCTTTTCCTTATTAGTGATTTTATCTCTTGATTAACATAAGGCAGTTTTTTCTTTGAGTTGCTGATGGTTTTTGTTGGAATCGATTTTTCAATTGCCTTATTTACTTCTGTTTTAAAGTTATTCCACATATCATCGATTGTTTGTGTTCCTTCTAAATTGATCGAACTTAAATCTTTAGTTATTTGCTCTGTATTTGCTTTTTTATAGAGAAAGACCTTTCTTGGTGGTTTTTTTACTCTTCTTGGTTTTAAGCTTGACTCGATGTAAACAACCTCATGGTCAGAAATACCTGGTATAATCTCAGTTTTATTTATTAGTGAACTATTGTTGGTGAAAAATAGGTCTAAGGTGGTTTGTGATGTTTCTGTGTAGCGAGTTGGACAGCTTACTATTTGTTCAAGATAGTTATTTTGGCATATTTCAATTAACTGTTTGCATTGTTTAATGTTGTGTGCTCTGGTTTTAATGGAACATGATGTCCAGTCAACACCATCTAAATTAAAGTCCCCTCCTAGCCAGAGATGTGAATTTTGATTTGTTCTTATTTTGGATATGGAACTTTGTAGTCTTGTAAGATATTCGTCATCAGTATTTCTTGGTGGTTTATAAAAACTTCCTACATATAAATCGGGTGTCCCTTTGATTTGTATTTTAACCCATAGTTGTTCACTTGTGTCTGGTGTCTTTAGCTATCAGGTTCTGAGCTGAGGTATTTGTCAGAGACTAAAAGAAATACACCTCCATGAGCATCACTCATGCGATCTTTACTATAAACTGAGAAACCTGGAGGAAATATTTCGGGTGACTGAATGTCTTCATGCAACCATGACTCATTTCCAATAACTATGTCTGGTTTAGTTGTTTCTACCAAGTTTTCAAATTCTTTAGTTTTGTTCTTTATTGATTGACAGTTTACTATGATCATTCTGAGTGGTATGTCAGATCTTTTTAATTGGTTGTATGAATATGGTGTCTTTGGTGCAGGTGATGATGCTGCTTTTGGGCTACCTATCAGATTTTCATTAAAGTTTGAGTCATCCAGTGATTCAAAAGATTTTTTGCTCATTATTGTAGTGGTGTTAAATATGCTTGTTGATAGATTTTGAATGCCACAACTGTTGCAAAACCATTGATTGTCTTTAAGATTATCGTAGGTATATGTGTCCATGTGAAGACAGTCTTTGTGAAACCACACATCACTGTTGCAAAACCATTGATTGTCTTTAAGATTATCGTAGGTATATGTGTCCATGTGAAGACAGTCTTTGTGAAACCACACATCACATGAGTCACAGCACACTCCTGGTGTGCTCCAAGTAACCTCATTGTTGCATGATCCACATGGATATTTGTTAGTTTTACACTTTGTTATTTTCGGTCTGGTAATGCATGTACCTCTATTGTCATTTTTAGACTCTGGGAGTTGTGTTTTGTGTTGTAAATCAATATTTGTTCCTGTTGTATTGAGGTTTGATGATCTGAGTGATTCAAAAATGTTTGAGCTTGTAAAGTCTGTTTCATTGAAAAAACAAGATGAGAAGTTAGGTAACCCACACCTAACACATTCCCATGATACATTGTGTAGACCATTATATATCAGGGTGTTCATGTCTAGACATTTTTTATGATACCAAATATCACATTGGTCACAGCATACCCCAGCAGTTTTAGCAGTTACTGCCTTATTGCAATTACCACAAGGATATTTGGGTGTTCTAGGACCTGGATTTGGCTCAGGTGCATATGAGTTTGTCAACAGTATTGCACATAAGTAAAGCAGTACTTCTTTGTCTGGTTTTAATCTGTTTTTGAAAATGTCTCGTATCAAATAAAAGGTTTGAGTTGTTAATTTACTACCTTCACTTTCCGACTCTGTAAGTTTAATGTTGCATGGCATATTTGGGAAAGGTTGAACTATTTCCTTCTGCGTGGGAACATGTTTATATAGCTTGTTCTTTGCCCCACATACTAATGCTGTTACATGTAAGAAAAGGTAAACAATCAGAGCTATCTTGACATTCATATTCCAATTGCTCTAACTTCCAGGATTGAATAATAAGTGATTGAAGAATGAATGCAATGGTGCTTGAAGATAGACAATCAGGTGTTGGCAAAAGATTTGGAGTTAAGTCTTCTCACGCCTGGTTAACGTTATTCGGGTACGGTACCTTCCTTAACTCGGGTTACATTTTTGGAGGGGGAGGCTTCAGAACATAGATTCTGTCTATATTTAAGAAAAGAACAACATAAATATATATTAATCAGTATCCTATTTTCAGGCATTTTCTGCAATATGATAAGAAAGTTTCTTGATTTACAATCGAGCAGAAATAATACGGTATGTAGATGGCTACAACAAATACAAATGCTATACTTTTTCAGTATGGTGTGCCGTAATGAACACACTAGCCTGAGGGTTAATTATATAATAGTGTAAGTACACAGAATTTGTTTAGCATGTAGGCGTATCTTTCGTTCATGCAGAGAAATAACAGTTATCTCGCTGTGGTATTTAGTAGTAATTAACATGCATATGTCTTATCTGTAACAAGACTATAACGGATATAACAATTGGCAATAAAGTTTCTATATTTCTTTTCCCGATCGGTAACTACAATTCAATAGAAGTCCTGTCGGAACAGATTTTCGACGTCAAATTAGCATAATCTATACTACGAAGACTTAAAGAATCCCAAAACTTGCTTTTCGGGCTGCTTCTTCTCAGCATATTTACTTCGTACGTGTTCTCATTTCCTCGTTATGGGTTAGCATCAATTATATAATAATAAAAACATAATGGATAATCTATAGGAGTAATTATGCATGTAAGTAAAATAAAGAAAAACAACAGCACCAACAAAAACCAACCCCCACAGATAATTGTATATGAATAACCTGTTTGATTGGGCTGCTCCAATGAGTATCTAGTGAAAACCCCAGACCTTTGGTGGAATACTTACAATTCTTGACAATTAAGGTTGCAGTCGCCCAACCTTGTCTCATGAAGGTAAAAACCGTAACCTCATCGTCAAAAATTGTATAAAAATTAAAGCGGCTTTCCATATATTTCACATCTTTGGTGCCAAATTTGCATGGGTCCTAGTACTGCACTTGTAGTATCTCTGGCGTGCCCAAGAGACTCATACAGACTTGGTAATTAATGAATGTCTTAATTTGGGGAGGGCAAGATCTTTTCGGTTGACGTGTTTTTGGCATTTTTACACGTCTGTTAACTTTTTGTTATTAAATAATATAAAAGCAACTGTTAACTGTTTTTCAACCATTAGCTGTTATCTGTTTTCTTAAAAATTGACATTATTGTTAACTAAGTAAGTAAGTAAGTAAATTTTATTTAGAGTCGGATAATATATACATAGTAACAAACATATAACATGAGCTCTTTTGAGCTCTTTAACCGACTTAATATTTTCCAACAAAACAAATCACAAAACATAACATGACAGCACAAGATTAACCTACATAATAAGGTACATTCATACAAGGTATATAAAACAAGGTATTACAGATGGACAGCAGAACAATACATGCATTTTAAAACATACAATAGGAAAAGATTCATTTAAGACAGTTGAGCATAAATTTAAAAACATACCAAGAAACACTAAACTAAAAGCAGGTAGCATAGATACATGTAACAATACATGCATTTTAAAAACATATTAAGAATATATTCATTTTAGAGAGTTGAGCATAAAATAACATACAAAGCACTAAACTAAACTAAAAGCAGGTAGCATAGGAACATATATTATAAACATATATTTCCAACAACCAGAAAAAAAAGCACCAAAGCAGATCACAAATAAAGGAAAGCATACACAGTACATAAAAGCATGATAAGCATAAGCAGCATAAAAATACATGCTCTAAGACATATATTTAAATAGATTAATTTAAAAGCCGAGCACAAACACAGCACAAAATAAAAAGCATATAAAGCACTGTAATAAAACTAAGAATTAAGCAAGACTAGCAGAATAAACCAAATAAATAAATAACTAATAATCTATGGAGCAAAGTTTTCATGAAAGAACTCGTGCTGGTATAAAGTCACACAGACTGTGATTTACATGCTGTACAAACACATTTTTGCCCCCCCCCCCCCCCACACCAGCTGGCAATATAATTTTTGAACTGCTCAAAGGAGTTCATTATTCGTGCCTCATTTGGCAGTGCATTCCACAGTCTGGCGGCCTCATACCTGAACGAGTTCTTCCCATACCTAGTAGTTCTGGGTCTTGGAAGATCTGCTGTATTTGAATACCTAAAGTTATAAGAATTATTTTTTAAAACAATCAAATCTTGTAAAAATATAGGACTTTTTTTATTTATGATTTTAAAGGTCTCCAAGGCAATTGTTCTCATTCGTCTTGTTTTTAGAGTGGGCAATTTTGATCGTTCTAAAAGATCATCATAGGGGCTCACTGAATCATTATACACAAAACGTAAAGCTCTTTCCTGAATTTTTTCAATTTTGCGTGTGTTTTGTTCTGAGCAAAAATGCCAGGTAAGCGGACAGTAACTGAAATTAGACATAATGAAAGAGTGGTAGATAGTTAATTTTCCAAGCCGATTCAAATAGTTTCCTATCCGCTTTAGGACGTTCAATTGCCTTGCAGCCTTTTTACAAATGTTTGTTATGTGAGAATGAAAATTTAATTTGAAGTCTAAGGTGACACCCAGCAGTTTAACCTCATCATCACAATTAATTATAATATTTTCAAGATTAAAAACAACATTTGCATCATGGGTTTTATTTCCAATGGCAATTGCCTGAAATTTTTCAGGATTAGCCTGCATTTTATTGTTGGAAAACCATGTTATTAAAGATTTACTATCCTCCTGCAAAGATCTAACTACAGTTTCTAATGATTGATCAGACTTTGATAGTGTGTTGTCATCTGCATAATTATACAAATTACAATGGTGAACAAAGAAAAATATATCATTTATAAAGATATAACTGTTATAAT
Source organism: Limnoperna fortunei (assembly GCA_944474755.1). Lineage (NCBI taxonomy): Eukaryota > Metazoa > Mollusca > Bivalvia > Mytilida > Modiolidae > Limnoperna > Limnoperna fortunei. Next base: position 2,552,693 of record OX104117.1, on the reverse strand, counting down.
AAAAATAAAAACCATGTTTGCTGTTAATAGTGTTATGAAGCAAATTCGCCTTTTTCGTTGCTCCAAATATAAGGGACGAATTCCGTCATACTCTTTTCGGTTTACATTTTCCTTTATGCTATTGTGGGGTCTTGCTTGGCGCAAGAGGTACGACCACTATAAATGAAAATAATATGGATGAACACACAAAGCTTTCAACAGCCGAAACCTTTATTAATGAATAATAATCGAAATAATAAATTTTGACAAAATATGACAATATTTGTATCAGAAACATAACAACTAATTAACTATTTTTTTTACATACATTTAAATTCCCTTTTATTTCTTTAGTTTATTCTTTTTAAATTTAAACAAATTTTATATTTATCAAATACAGCTGAAATATTAAGACTATTTGAATGAATATATTTTTTAATTAATTTTAATTTTTGTTTTATTATCTTAGAAATTATATTTTTAATTTTATATTTAAATTGTATTCGGAAATAAAATAATTAAGTTTATATTATGTTTAAAATAAAATAAAATGTACTCACCTATAAATGTACTCACCTATAAATGACATTAATATGGATGAACATACAAAGCTTTCAACAGCTGAAACCAAAAAATCGCCCGTTTGGTTTTATAGTGCTGCATGAGCGAGTCTCTCTAGATTTCAGACTGTTGACCATCTTTGGGCATCCATTCTTTGATGGGTTTACTGCATATTTGGCGAAACTAAAACTTAACCTATATTTCCAAAATATTGTTATTTATTTTGAATCTCCTTTGCAATTTAAATATTGTTTTATGTAATATTAAAATGCCTAAAAATTTATTTTATATGTAAGATGATTTTAGCAGTTATTCAATTCTTCATAATTAATTAGCTACTCCTTATTTGAGATATTTTTCATTAATTATGTATTAACGTGTTTAACCTACTTATAATTTTGTTTTTCTTTTGAATCTGATTGGTTGTTTGGAGGAGCGTTCAAATGTGTCGTAAAATGTCCTGAGAAGTTTGTTCCACTTTCGAGACAGTTCATTTAATCAAAACTGGTGCTGGTATGTTTCCATAAAATGTTGTTTTGAAGTTTTTTCCTGATGACCTAGATCACGATGTAACACATCGATGATTATTATAGTTGGAAATGTTGTTTTGAAGTGTGAATTTAGATTAATGACTATTCCTCATTGTATATTATTATTACTTAAGAATACCCCCAAAATACCCTTATAAAACTACAAAATTAACATGAAAACAATATTTTTATATAAGAAATACATATTGCAAGATGTGAAATATTTTTCATGATACAACTAAAGTCCGCAAAGTATGCTATGGCATAAAATACTGTAACAAAGAAACACATTTTGGAAACATTTTATTTATACAATAGTTGCTTATATAGAGGGCATTGTCATGATATCTTGACTGCACAAAGGAAAGTGGTATTGCCTGAAACATTGATAATGCCAGAGCCAAAAGCGAGGGCATTATCAATGTTAAAGGCAATACCACTCACCCGAGTGCTGTCAAGTACGTATCATGACAATGCCAGCTATATAAGCAGCTATTATATTTATTTTATTGAAGAATTAAGAAACTATGTGTTTAAGACTGTATTATGTATGTGTAGCTGCTTGCTGTATAATTTGAATGTTTGGCCTCATTATATATCATTGTTTTGGCATTTTTAGGCAATACACAGTTAGTTTTCTCAACGTTATGACATTTTTTCCTCATTTGGGTTGTACATCTACATATATTTTTTGCACGGGGGGGGGGGGGGGGGTAACTTGGTATATATTTGGGTAATACGAATATGCGGCCCGAATAGGTCACTTTTTTACCTCTCCAAAATATATGAATAGCTTTTTTCATTGAAAAATATATCATTGGGTAGTTGGAAATTATCTAAATACATTAATGCCTCAATTCTCATCTTAAGCATGCTAAGCCTATGTAAAGCACAGTGATATTACAAACAAAGTGTTCCATTAACATCACTTGATCATTTTGGTAGTGAATGGACTATTTTGCCAATGGGGATGTGCTGTAATAAAATATATGAATATGTCTGATTTAATCATTCAATATATGATTAGGTCCCGTTTTATAACGTCCGAAATATATGAATAGGGTGGGTTTTCAAATCTCCGTCCGCAGACCTGTACCTAAAAGTATCCTTAGTTACGCCCCCCCCCCCCCCCCCCGTGATTTTTTGTAAATTAAAAAAAAACAGTTTTATGGTTGCTTGTCACTGGAGAGGGCATTACCACGACGTGATAACGCCCGTGGGCGTGATAATGCCCTCACGTCAAATTACTGCAAATTAACTAATACCAGCTGATCTTGTTTTATCCATAAATTACCTTTTTATATAATATTATTTCGATCAAGACATCAACGGAGTGCAGCTGGTGATAATATGTTCGATCTTTAATTATTTTTGGATTATTTTGTTTTAAAATTGCGATGTCTAATAAATATTCATTTTTAAATTAATTTTCGTTGTTTACTACATATGTTGTTTATTTACTACCAAAAATTGTTATTTTAACAAGTGTTTGGCTACAGTTTAGGTTTTACACGATCATAAGGGGCTTCATAAGATCGACCTATGGTACACACATATGGCACCTTTTTAAAACTAAGGTTTTAAATGTCTATAAAATGTATTAAAAAGATTCGTTTTATGTCCATTTTGTAGTTTGATGAGGTATTCTTGGGTATTCTGTGGTATTCTTCGGTATTCTTGGGTATTTCTATGGTTCAAAAAATAATTGTAATTTATTGCTTTTCTCAAGTGTTATGACTATTTCTCATTTTGATATTAGTACAAAATTAAAATTACACCACAACAATAGTCAGAGCACTGTTAACTGTTCTACAGATTTTTTTCTCTGTTATCTGTTAATTCATTTTATACACCACTTTTAAAAGGTAATTGGGTCTTCATAAGAATAGTTATATATGCATTTTCTGCGCCGTTTTGCCTTTCAGAGAATTTAGCTGTTATGTTTTTCGATTTTGAACTCACTGTTTTCTGTTTTCTCATATTAATTGCTGTTATCAGTTATCATTATTTTTAATTTGCTGTTATCTGTTTTGAAATTTTTTTTTAAATGTTAACCTGTTAATTTTTAATGGACACTCTAGCCCCCTTTTTACTGTGAACGTTGATTCATGTATCACGTGTTTACACTTTGTCATTTCGAAATGAGATTTATTTAAAAATGAAAAGATCGTACCTTTATATTTTTTGATTTTGTAATATATATTTCGAAAACAAACTCTTTTCATTTTAAGCTCTTTGATACATTTTGTATCAGTTGATAAGTTGGTTAAAATTGGTATTTATGCATACCGTGTAATAGATAATTCGATTCAGACACAGCGTGAGCGTGGTCTATCGATATCGACCGACTACCACATAACCCAAACACAGGAAAAACAAATATGGCCACCAAATTTAGACAGTTGTTAGTTCCTTTGCAAAAAACTCTAATACAGAGAAACGGTCAGGTACAAATGATTTCAAGGAGAACAATGGTGTACAGTGAATCTGGAGGAATTTTGTGCGAGCCTAAAAAACGCCCACTTGGTTTTATTCCTGTGCTGTGTACATTCTTTCCGTTTGTTTATATTGGGGCAACTATTGGAAAAGAATTCGCTGCTTGGATGGAAGAAAATGAAATTTTTGTTCCCGACGATGACGATGATGACTAAATAAACAATAAACAAAGGTAAAATAAACCTCAGATTATATTTTGAAACATGCCTGATTATAAAGGTACACATTACATACATTATGTGGACTAGTAGGTATAACTACTTGTATCACGTCGAGACAGTTGTGTACATTCGGTTTGGTTTTTTTTAATGGTGTTTTAACGCCACTTTCAGCAATTTTTCAGCTATTTCATGGCGTCCAGTTTTTATTGGGGGAGAACCCCGACCTGCGGTAGAAAACTGGCAATCCTTGTCAATTAAGATTGGAGTCGAGTACACCCTGCCTGCAGTGAGATTCGAACCCGCAATCTCAGTGTTGACAGAATGTGATCAATAGTAGACAAACTACCTTGACCACTCGGCCACCCAGGCCCCTACATTCGCGCAGCGTTGAGTCGTGATGCGGAATGTATGCAACTGTCGAGACGTGATACAGGAAGTTGTACCTACACTTAAATGTATGTAAGAAGTTTATCTAAAAATTAAGAAGTATAAAAAGGGCAGAATAAAACTGAATGCTTACAATTTAAAATTTAACATTCAACGAAGCATTTGTTTATAAAATATAGCCCCCTAATGTCACACGAATTATGACGTCATATTTCATTCATAGAATGAAAGTCATTCAATGAATCATTGGTTATATCATTCATTGTGACGTCAAGAAGTAGTTCCGACAAAAGTACATATTGTATCACATATATAGATGATACAAGGTTTTTTATCACACAGTTTGTATCAATCAATATTTTTTCAGATTTTGACTAAATACATTCTTAATTTAATTCTCTGCCGTCCAACGTTTTTTTTTGCGTGGGACGCCAGAGAGCTCTCCATAAGCAAAACAGTGGATTTTGCGACACGGGTCTGAGTCGGCACATTTCATCGTGTTCAGATGTTAACAAATATCTTCGTCCAGTTAAACATTATATAAATATTAATAGATTCTTTAGATATTTTTTTCTCTATGAACTTAATCATCATACATTCAGTCAAGCTAATTTAAGCATTGGATTTAAGTCACATTGTTGTCATGTGACTTTTTGTTCAAAATGAAAGTGAAATGTAGGAATGTACATGTAAGGGTATAGATGGAAATGAGCTCAGAAATTAACTTAAACCATCTCGATTGAAGGTATGATGATTATATTCATAGAGAAAAATACCTAAATTTTAAAGAAGCGATTTATACTAGTAGTATGTAGTTTTAACTGGACGAAAATGTTTGTTAACATTTGGACACGATGAAATGTGAAATGACTCAGACCCATGTTGGAAAATCTGCTGTTTTGCTTATGGAAAGCTCTCTGATGTCCCAAGGCAAAAAAAAATCGTTGGACGTCAGAGGATTCTCGGACTAATCTATGCCAGAGTCACAAGTGGTGGTAACGGGAAAAATCAAGTGTAGGTGTGAAGGGATCATGCCTAGGAGGAAACAAAATCCTTCCCAAACAGGATCCCTTCTGTGCAATTAAATGTAGGTGGATAATATATCTGTAATATTTTTGAGGCATGAAAGGCCGACACCATCTTTTCCAAAATTTAATATATATAATTTTAAAACATTGCACTCCATGTAAATTAAGGCAGCCAAATTAATTATACAGGATATTGTATTCAGTTAAAAGCTCAATAGATCTTATGATATTTGTTTTAAATTCAACAAATTAAAATCATGTTTTTTTTATTGGAAATCATATTATACAATTACTGTACTTGAACGAAATCAATATGAGGTTTTATGGAGCAGGGTAGAATAATATTGAACAAGGCAAAGTCAAGTTCAATATTATTCTACCCTGCTCCTTAAAACCTCATATTGATCAATTTCAAGTGTAGTAATTGTTTTATTACATAATTTATTAAAGTCATGAAATGTTATACATGTTATATATATACAAGATTTTTGTATTCCCGAAAGTGACTGTTTTTCATAATGTTTTTTCTCGAAAATCGGTAAAATAGCAACATAATCCATTATGAAATGTTTGCAGTTATTATTTCTTGTATAAAGTCCTATCCTCGGTTCTTGCTTCTGTGTAAAATTTACAAAGAATTGAGTCCAATTCCCAAGGTCTGCCGTTTCCAAACTAACTAACATATCCGTTTCGCGTAAATATTATATAAATATTCACGTAATACGTAAATATTCATGCAAACAACAATATAATCCGAACATCAGTCAGAAAGATAATTTTGATTGGTTTAGAGGATTAAAGAAGGAAGATTTGATTGGCTATCCTATTTCCGTTAGGGGAAACAGCACACGCTAGGTATTTTCATTCATAAATTTCTCACGAGAGTGCAATATGGTTTTGAATTGAGTAGAACGAGTGTTTTGAAAACCATTATGATAGGAAATGGATAGTCATGTTTATTGGTTTAGGGCAATAGGAAAAAGGCATACATATTATGTAATAATAGGAATTATTGTACAGTCAGGTCAAGTCAGTTTTATTTATTATATTAAAGTCCATAACATATATTGTAACAATAAACATAAGCTCTGTAAAGCATTTGAAACATACCAAACAAACAAGTAATAAACATATTAAGCAACTGCATACAATAAAATACAATATTATTAATTGATATTTTTCTGATAAATTTGATTAGTGTAAAGCCTGTCACATGACATGCTGTATTTGGTAAGGTTCTTTGAAAACGGCTGATAGAAAAGTGATGTTGCACGGTTATATTTAGAAAACATGATATTGCACGGTTATTTTTAAATAATTGGAATTCCCCTTTAAACAGCTAATCAGAATGACTTCTGTCTGTTTCCGGTTTGAAAGTTAGGAAAGTATGTACATTCTGAAAAATTGCAAATATTTCAATATGTTGCATGTATTTTTGTATTTATAAATCTTTTAAATTGAAAGTTTTCATAATTTCAGATGATATTGAAATGAAATGTGATATTTTCGTACATGTGACAAAACCCATCAAAACAGTGAACTAATCAAAAGAACATTGAACTAAATTCTTTTAAAATAATAGTATATACAGATGTGCATAAAAATATCAATTAATAATATAACAATTGTAGCCTTTAACTACGGTCGATATGAAAAATATCGACATGAGATAACATATCGACCTCCAACTTCGTTGTCGGTCGATATGTTCTCATGTCGATATTTTTTCATATCGACCTATTTAAAGGCTATAATTGTATAATATTTTAAAACTGACATGTGCATGTAGGGACAAGACATAAGCATTTTGTAAGTTAAAAGACTTAATACACAAATATACATGTACTGACATACTATTTTTACATTGGCTACGCATATTTAGAGGATGGGGAAAAATATACGTTAAATCGATTAATAGGCTTTCCATGCCACTTTGTGCATTTAAAAAGAACACCTATATAAGGACCTTTAAATTTGACCTCTTAAAATAAAACTAATTTGCCTTTAAAAATAGTTAACAAATTTTAAAGGTAAACTATATCAGTATCAGATAAATAGGAATGGGTCAAGTTGTTGAAGATAATGACCTTAACAGTGCTTAACTTGACCGTCTTTATATTAAAATTGAATCTGGTTCACAATATAAACAAATGAAAGAAAAAACAATGCAGATATCTTTTAAAATGAAAAAGGTCATTAAATTGGATGTTGAAAAACTTAAATTACCTTGACCACTGACCTTTTGATCTTTGGATATATATTATTAAAAAAAATAAGCATTTTATAAGAATAAATCATTTAACATACTTGGGAAAGAAAAAAAATTAACAAACAGGACCTCTAACAGTGTGACCATGGCCTATGTCAATATCTATTTAAGCTACTGAGAGATGGCTATTGATCATAAATTTCATCAATCCTTGGAAACAACTCTTACAAAAAGTCATTCAAAATACATGTATATGACACTTCACTTGAAGACCTCAAAAGGATCTACATTTGGGTCAAGGTTTTACTTTTGCATCTCTTTTGTTTGAGGAATAGGCCTGCACACAACAAAATATCAAAAATTAGAAGATGACCTTTATTTTGATCTGTGAAGGTTAATAATGACCAAGGTTCCATGTCAATATCTGTTAAAGTCACTGAGATATTGCTATTTTGAAAAGATTTCACTGATCCAGGGGAGATAACTCTTACAAAGTCAATTAAGATATATGACAATTCAAGACCTTATCAAGATCTACATTCTGAGCAAGGTTTCATTTTTCTATCTCTTATGGTTAAAGAGATCTGCACACAACACAATGTCAATAATTAGAACTTTTTAAGGTCAAGGTCATTGATGACCAACAGTGAAAACCCAAAGGCTCTATTACATCATGTGCCATATAAAAGGAGAAATAACTCCTATAAAAAGTCTTCAAAATTTCTTATGTCTAATTGTCATGATCAATAATTGACCATATTGGGGACATCTTTTATGGTTTTAAAGTTTATCTGCACACAAGCTTTTGTTTCAGGGGAAATAACTCTGCAAAGAAAAGTGTTTGGTGTGCCAGGGTTAACTGCGAAAAACATACTACATGTACATGTAGTTATTTCTAATACATCCATGGTACAAAATGTCTTTACAGCATGTTGCAAAACAAAATGTTGAATGACGAAAAACCAATTAGGTGGGGAAAAAAAAAGAATAAGAAACAGACTGAAATAGTGAAATAGTGCTTTAATGCTCCCATAATCCATAATACATTGTAATTTATTTATTTTCCGTATTTTTCAGGGTATATTTCCAGTTAAGAAGAGGATTGTACCATCCTGTACTGTTATAGATTAACTATTTATATCAACTTGTATGATGTGATATTCTTTCTGTTTCTGTTAAATTCCTTCCTTTCATATTTATTAATACAGTCACATTTTAGTAGCTTGTTAGTTGAAACAAACTAGCATTTTCAGTTGAATTTTAATCCCAGAGAAAACAGTCTTATATACTTGTATAAAATAAATGGAAATTTTCGCATTGTAAGATTGTTTGTATAAAGGGAGTGAAATGCATATACTACCTGTAGAAAATATCTACTAATAAATATTAATTAAAAAGAAAAGCATGAGCTGTGTGTTGATTATGTATTACAAGTGTGATAAATATAGAAAGTTTTATAAAATGGAGCTTTAGGTCCGTTTTAAAATATGCAAGATAATGATTTATTTTCCATTAATCATCATGAAATACTAGTACAACCTAGACAACATAAATAATTGTCCATCAATGGGACTGCAGGGAGTATAAAACAATACAACACAAAATATTAGAAACGACTAAGACAAATAGTTGGAATAAATTGATTCTTGTTAATAACACCAACTTCTCAGGAACACTATCAAGTGAAAGATTTAAAATACATCATAATTGTTAGCAAATTATTCGGTAGTTTAACTGCAAAGGCATCAAATGAGTGCTAGATGGCACAGTAAACCCAATCCCATCTCATCACATTAATATGCAATACTTCATTTAAGGGTTGATTACATTCTAATTCAAGTATTTCACTTGATCTCCCCTTTTTAGCTCACCTCACCAGAAGGGTCATGTGAGCTATTGCCATCACTTTGCATCCGTCGTCGTTGTCATTGTCGGCGTCTGTAAGCTTTTTACATTTAAATCTTATTCTCTGAAACCACTTTGCCAATTGAAACCAAACTTGGCCATAATGTTCATTGGATGGACTTTACAAAGTGTTTTTTATTGGATTGGAAAACTAATATGGCCGCTACTGAAGGACTTAGTTTAAAAAAGTTAAAAAAGGCTTCTTCTATGAAACCAGTTAACCAATAAAAACAAAACTTATTAGCAATATTGTTTGGATGATCCTCTATAAAGTTTGTGTTTTCTATGCCAATCGGAAGGTGAAAATAGCCACCACCGCAGGACTTAGTTTAACATAGGAAAAAGTTTTAAACGCTTCTTCTCTGAAATCAGTTAAAGTATGGAAACAAAACTTACTAGCAATATTGTTTTGACGATGTTCTTCAAAGTTTATGTCTTTTATGCCAATCTGAAAACTAAAATGGCTGCCACTGCAGGACTTAGTTTAACATAGGGCCCTATGGGAAAAGTTTAAAAAGGCTTCTTTTCTGTAACGGGTTAACCAATGGAAACAAAAACTTACTAGCAATGTTGTTTGGATGATTCTTTTTAAAGTTTATGTTTTTTATGCCAATTGGAAATTCAAAATGGCTGCCACCGCAGGACTTAGTTTAACATTGGGCCCCTTTGGGAAAGTTTTAAATGGCTTCTTCTCTAAAACTGGATAACCAAAAGAAACAAAACTTACACAGGCAATATTGTTTTAATGGTCCTCATTGAAGTTTAGTTTTTTATACCAATAAGAAAATCAAAATGGCCACCACTGCATGACTTAGTTTAAGATAGGTCCTATGGGAATATTAAAAAAAAATCTTTGAAACTAGTTAACCAACAGACAAGTGTGGACACAGAAAAATGTCTCAACTGAATTCCACATCAGTAACGGAAACAAATTACGTCAAAAGCATTACGCAAATAGCATTAAATTGTTATCATTTAAAATATACAATTCATGCTTACAGAGAAATGGACTTAATCCAAACGCTTTAACTTAGTCACTGGACCATATAATTGAGGTTATGGTCAGTTGAAACCTACTAGACAGTCATGTACTATTCATCAGCAACCTATATACTAAATATTTTCATCCTACCATGTGTGGTTACAGAGGCACTGCCATAACCCAAAAATGTAGTCGCTGGACCGTAAAATTGAGGTCAAGGTCAGGTGGCACCTATCAGACAGTCATGTACTATTCATCAGCAACCTATATACTAAATATTTTCATCCTACCATGCGTGGTTACAGAGGCACTGCCATAACCCAAAAATGTAGTCGCTGGACCGTAAAATTGAGGTCAAGGTCAGGTGGCACCTATCAGACAGTCATGTACTATTCATCAGCAACCTATATACCAAATATTTTCATCCTACCATGCGTGGTTACAGAGGAACTGCCATAACCCAAAAACGTAGTCGCTGGACCGTAAAATTGAGGTAAAGTTCCGCTGACACCTATCAGGCAGTCATGTACTATTCATCAGCAACTTATATACCAAATACTGTCGTCCTACCATGCTTATTTACAGAGGAACTGCAGTAACCCAAAAACTTCCCTGGACCTGGACTGGCATGTACTCATCATAAGCTACCACCAAATTTGATGGACCTAGGGGTTGGGCTTACAAAGATATGAAGCAAAAATGTCCAAGTGTTTACACCGCCGCCATTGCTGCCAGATTCCCATACATGTGTCACCTTCACGATAGTCGCAGGCGAGACAAAAAAACTTAATAGCAATATTGTTTGAATGGTCTTATTTAAAATTTATTGAAAATTACAGGACCTAGTTTAACTTCAGGGAAATGCCATTTTTATTGCCTATAAACATCAGGTTTTTATAAGAGCCTCTGGTTATATTATTGCTGTGAAGAAGAACTTATGTTGTGCCATTCAGGTCATATTCTGGTAACCTTATTAGATCATGCAACTTTAATGAACAAGCAAATGGCAACAGTCTGCAGTTTTGTCGTTCAACTAATTAGTTATTCAAAATTTATACACAAAATATGCATTCTCTTTTGGCAAAATAATAATATATGATTTTTACAAATGCATTTATTAGTTAACAGGTATATAAAATTAAAATAAAACCAAATTATAACAGTATCACAGTTTGTAACAAATAAATTACCATTGATATCACATGATAAATCACAACTTTTAAACTTAACAAGGGCAACAATAAACTCACAAGAAATAGTTCATTAACACTGTAAAAGCAATACAAAATAGTAAATACTGGCAATAATTCATGAATTAAACATATTTGCTTTATCAATCATAAATATCAACATTTTGTTTACATGTATTTGAAATAAAGTACATTTACTTCCAATAGCAAAATCAAAGTTGATTATTTTACAAATACTTTCTAGGAAAAATTATGAAAAGTAAAACTTTAAGCAAACAAATGTTTCAGTATGATTTTATATACAGGCCATGCTCATAGGAGACATGACTTCTAAAGAATACATATACAATATTTGTACAGTGTCCGAAAATATATAATTTATTTGTACGAGCCTTAGAAACAGGTAGAAATGCGAGTCTCTGCCGAGCATTTTTCACCTGTTTAGCGGCGAGTACAAATAAACTTTATATTTTCGGACATTGTACCAATATTGGTTTTTATCCTGCAAATCAAAAATACATTTAACATCGATGAAAAACATGAAAAATTTGCACTTTAAGAGGATATCTGACGTGAAATTTTCGGCACGTTTTCAAGTGATAGCCCGACGTCACAAACAAATATTGTATTCGACAACACGTAGTTAACCAGAACAGACTGCTGAATATCGTTAGAAGCGAGGACAAGGGTACCAGGAGACTTTATTCAGCACTGCCGAATAAAGCAAAAATTTATTCAGCTTTATTGTACAGCAAATGTAACGGTTGCAGGATAAAAAGCAATACGAGTTGTGACAATGACATTAACTTTATCATACTGTAAAATGTATCACCTTTTTCTTAATAAACCACATACAAAAATAGAGGCACCATACAGGTATGGCATGTGCAAACAACATTCAATACTAAAACAAAAATACAGACTGACTTTTTTGTTCTGTGTGCTTAAAAGTAAATTTGGCCAACCTTGATATAAAAAGTATATATAATTTAAAACAAAAACTAGTTAGTCTATTACATAGCTTCTAAAACTAAATCAGTCTAGTGAATAGTAATAATTGACAAAGCCATCTACTGGCACATGTCAGCTTATTGCACTTGTGTTAATGCATTCTGTCCCATTAACCAATGCATTATCCATATTCTAAAACACATTTTCAGTAAATATTTTTAAACAATTGTACTTGAACATTAATTTAGTGGACTGTTTGTGCTGTTGTGATATAGTTTTAGCATTTGGTGTGGTTTGCTTGATCCATAAACAAGCATATTTCTTATAATTAACATAGCTATGTAAAAAATGAATAATTTTTCAAAACAGAAAAAATAAAAACATAAATAAAAAGTCTGTTTTTAACAAAGGCTTTATCTTTATTTAAATTTAAGTTATGAAGGAAAGCAGAAATGTTTGCATAAAATGTAAGGGCATTTTTCAGTTGCAGTGGAATGGAAGACATATTGTCAAGTCTCCATTTAGTAATGCAACCTTATGTGTATTAAGGTGAATACAACTAAACACAAATACTGTGAAATACTTTTTATTCGTGGGGTATCAATTTTCGTGGTTTTCGTGGAGGCCTCGGACCACGAAATTAAAAATCCAACGAAGAATAAAACTTCATTAACAGATGGGAACTTAATTGGGAACAACGATCTGAAAATGTCCGAGATCGGACATTTATTTGTAAATGTAATATATGATTTTGTGGTTCGATCCATTACTAATGTTCAGCTCAAAATCCATCTAAATGATTATGTTACAGGTTTCATGTTCGAATTGTGTTTTTATTAAATGTAGGTATTATTTATTTGTAAAGCGTACGAAGAAACATCGACTTCCGGTCAAGGTGGGGATATATGAGGTGTTCATTTTCGATGTTAAAAAGTAACAAATTATTATCGGAATTATGAGTTTGGTTGCTCCTTTGAACATAAATTAAAATAACACATAAAATATTTAAAAGATAAGCTATACTTTATCTTTATTAGTGCATATCAATGACACGCTATATCCAATGGATGTTGTGATAATACCGATCGTGGCACAAATGACATTAAATTACACCTTTGTATTTATTGCTACTCAACACATGAAGTGACAAATGCCCTTCGGCTAGGAATGCTTCTATAGATAACAATTAGAGAATTAAATAGATTCAAAGTAGTTTTTATTGCAATTAATCAGTTAATTAATACATTTCCGTGTTTATAATTATCTATTGATTTCCGTGTTGTTAATTTTACATTCGTTACCACGCGCGTAAACAATATCATGTAATGAAACTGTTTTGTCTTCTTTATATGTTAATGTTTATTATCAACAGTGAAAATGATTCTGATGTAATCATTTATTTTGATAACCTCCTCACTTTTTGCATTTTTGGAAACCGTCAATCCACGAATTTAAGAACCCACGAACATGTAAAATTTCACCAAACCACGAAAATTAATACCCTCGAATTTAAGTACTTTCACAGTATAACTATTATAGATGGTATAAACATACTTAACAATATAAATTACTCTGTGTTACTATTGAACATTTTTTTCTATATAACGCAATATTTGTACCATCAGATAAACTGTGTCAATGTATGTGTTACTGAGCTATGTAGTGTAGCTTTAACATTTTTTCCATATAAAGTACTATTCTTCTCAATGTATGTGTTACTGAGCTATTAAAGCTGACATAAGTCGTGTAGCTTTAACATTTTTTCCATATAAAGTACTAGTTGTACCATCAGATAAGTCAGTCAATGTATGTGTTACTCTGTGTTGGTCTGGATGTAGTGTGCTGGTCTCTACAACAACAGTACTGGCAAATGCTGCTCTCTCTTCTACTTTTTTCTGCAGCAAATGAAAACAAATGTTATAAATGAAAAATTATTTAGAGCAACTAATCTTGCAAAAGTTTCTTTAACGTCTGTGTATTTGATATGCAAAATGATCAATTGATGAAAATACTGAGGTGAATGATACATACTTTAACATAAAAAAAAAATTACTAGTGCAAATAATTTAAATTTCATAAATAAAACTGAAAATGAAATTAAGTAAAAAAGTATGTTTTAGTGTATCATACTATTGGTATGCTGCCACTACTTAAATCAACTGTCTGCTAAGTCTAGAACTTAAATCTTATCTATACATCTGCACTTAGAAAAAATCCTATTAACTTGAGATTGGGCTGTGATGACAATTGCTAATTACCTTCAATTTTTGTTGGTCTGTTTCAGACAGAGCCTCAACAATCCTTGGATAGGTATCTTCATCAACAATCTGTGATGTACGACAGGCAACTGAGAAAATAAGAGAGAAGTTACATGTATATGTTATTAATTTATTATTAAAGTTCCATTGTTGCTATATATATGTATTTACAGAGTCAATATTATTCAGTTTCTAGTCCCTAAACCAATTGTCAGTGAAAATTTTATCTGTCTCTGTAGGCCAACTGTCATAGGCTGCGATTAGAAAGTTGTGATTGCTGGACACAAATGTGTAAATCGGAAAGCAATAATGTGAAATTGAGGTCAAAGTATGTGACTTGTCAACTTGAAATGATCTACCCACATGCCAAATATCAAAAGCCTACCTCAAAAAGGGAAAAAGTGATAGCCTGGACACAATTTGTTATGGACGGACAGACTGATCACTATAGAGTGAAAGCCACTTTTGGTGGAAAGATCCTAATTAAAGAATCTTCATGTATATACAGTTAAACTTCTCTAAACAGGCTGCCAATGGGACAGAGATACAATGTAAATGGCCAGTTTACAGAGAATGCCAGTGAAGTGGAATGTAGAGACTTACAAATTATGTCACCTACAATAGATTTGCCTATATTATACATGTACTTTTCTGCAAGTTGTCACTGTTATAGTTTGGGAACAGAGTCATGGTTCATAATCAACTTTACTTTATCACTAAGTGATAATTCTATCTACACATTGACATTTTTTTATGCCCAATTAAAAACAAACTTGACTTTTTATTTCATTTAATATAACGATTCATTATTAAGTAATAAAAACTTTAATTATAATTGCAATGCCGATGAAAAATGTTCACGGCTACAAAAATACTATACAGATAGATCAAAGAATATATTTTACAATAATATTTAATGGTATTTTAAAAATTTCTTTAAATCCATTTATGTTTTGTTTCAAACCATTATTGGACAAAGATCACACTTAAATATCATAAATTACTGTTTAATGGTCATCATGCATACAGGTACACAAAACATGTTTATTGGTCGATACGGATTAGTGCTAGTTTGTGTACACATCACTATACAAATTAAGGTATAACAGTAGTAAATTAGTACCAGTAACAGGCTGTGTACCTTACCTGAATATGTTTGCTGTGTACTGATTTTGTGAATAGTGGTTAGATGTTTACTTTGTGGTAAAATGTTTCATATCTTGCAACATAAAATTGTAGTAATTTTTAAAACATTTTAGTATTTTCACATTCACTGCACAAGAAATTGTACAAGTAAGTGAGAGTATCTGAAATGTTCTAACAGTGAAAAAAGAAATTGGTCATGAATATATATGGCATATATCTTTATCTTGAAGGAAAGTTTAGTAATATCCTAGCCCAGGTAATGCTGATCAATTTTAGAAAGGTATGCAAATCACAGAAATGTATTTTCAACTATGGCCAAAACATTTACTACCATCCTACCTGAAGGCCTTTTTTGCTGGTGAACCGATCAATGTATGACACACCAGTAATGGAGTGGGAGGTTTGGTTTAACCAATCATTTCTTTTGAAATACCTGTACCAAATCAGAACCATTGCTGTAGTTGTTATATTTTTTGTTTTCTGTTCTCATGTTTGCCAGTTTCTTGGACTTTTTGCTGATAGTCTTTTTTGACAGTTTCATTGTGTTTATTTTGTTTTTCACTTCGTTTAAATTATGTAATGATTTCCTGTTTATTAGTGATTTATAGCAGGTACATTTTATAACTGGCTGGTGAATATTACTTGGTTAATAAATGCAAAAGTTTAGGAAAGTGTCTGGTGTCTTTTTGTAGAACTGTTTTGTGAGGATTTACATTGACTTGAATGGATATAAGAAGGGACTATATTTCAAAGTGATCAGTTTGAAGGGAAAATGCAGGTGGTAAATAGAGAATGCCCTCAAGTTATTGGGCTGTCAACTCATACACTTTATACACAATATGGCAGCAGACCATTGTATGTGCTGTGTTTGAAGAGTACCATGCTCCTGGCACCTTCAAGACTATTGTAGATGTAGAAAGAGTAGGCTTCTAGGCTACAAAAGCCCCACCTAACTCTCGATACTTTTCCAGTGGCAGTCAGACTGTCCAGTTCATTGGTCCATACTTGTAGGCTACAAAAGCCCCACCTAACTCTCGATACTTTTCCAGTGGCAGTCAGACTGTCCAGTTCATTGGTCCATACTTGTAGGCTACAAAAGCCACACTAACTCTCCATACTTTTCCAGTGGCAGTCAGACTGTCTAGTCCATTAGTCCATACACCCAACTGATTTATTGTTTGTTAACTTGTTCTTGTCCTGAACATAGCTGAAAAACTACTCACTGGACATCAAGCAACACACAACCAAAAAAAAATCACATACAAACCTGTCTTATGCGACCTTTGAAGGGAAATTGTAAAAAAGGTCACATAAGACAGGGGGTCTTTATACACAGGTCATGATGTTTGCAGACCAATCAAGAAAGTCATGTTATCAGCATGTGAAAGAGTTAATTGAAGACCTGCATTGTTTGTTTTATTAAGTAAACAATAAAATATGACATTTATTTTATGTAAATAACGCAAGTACAAAATATACAACAATAATGAGCATTTTGATTTCCGATTGAATTAACGCAGGTCAACTTTATTCCACATTAATTGTTGAATTTTTCTCTTTACTGGTTTTACTGGTTTCCTTGAGTTTTAACAATAAGCTCTATGTAGAAAGTGCAAGTGGGTTTAGAACCAGTGTACACAGGTTTCGTATTATTTCCCTTTGTAAAAACAAAATGGCGTGATTATACAATAAACATGCCGTTATGAGAAACATCATCATTTCCAATCTGAATGGCAACAAAATCGAATGTTGACATTGACGACTATTCAAATTTTACAGGGCAATCTGAACTAAGATAATAAAGCATTTTTTGATCGCTTCATACTTTAGTTTTCCGTTTCAAAGAACCTTGATAATTGACAACAATGCCAATGGTCTATGAATCTTCTTTTCGTCAGACAGGGTTTATTTATTGCTTTATGATTTTAACAGTCCAGAGTCATTTTAGACAGGTTTTCTTGGTCAAAAAGATCGGAAAACACGGTCATTAGTCGCGTTAGACAGGGAGTTGTTATATAAAGGTAAAATGAATGGGAAAATGCTCGGGAGGAATAAATACGGTCGCATAACACAGGAAGTCGTTACATGGAGGGGGTCGCTAAGACAGGTTTGACTGTACAAAATGGCTTCAATCATCTTTGCAGTTTTTGAGACTTGGATACTTTTCCTATAGGCAAATTTGATAATGATAATGAAAATAACTAGCTACATTAATGTAGCTCCTTTAGATTTTAAAGGCATGTGTTAAAAGTTTTTTATATGACAGATACTTCACTATGAATCTTCACCTGTTTCATCATAATGTTGTGGTATTGAATGAAATGAAGTCTGTAACCTCTTCAGTTCTTTGTTCTTCTCGGCTCTGGAAATCACAAACGAGTCTGAGCTTACTTCACTGTCATCTTGGTACTGTTTCTGTTTATGAGATTTTCTGTTGTTCACATAACTGTTATACTCCTCACAAAACTCTCTGTCATTGTTATAATACTTCCTGTGATTGTATTCTGGAGTTTTATATGTAACCTTACTCTTGCTGTGATCCATGTCATTACTATACTGTCTCTGCTTCTTTTGAGGAGATCTATTTCTAACTTTGTGCTTGTCTGTTTGTTGTTTGTTGTTACTTTCATTATGATGGAATACCTCTCTCTGAGGAATGATGTAATCTACATTTCTGTCTTTACTGGTAACATTGGTTTTTCTTGGAGTTAGTTTATGTGTTTCATGGTTGATGTCATCATCAATATAAATTTCTTCTACTTCATACTGCTGTTTAGTCTTGTTCTAATAAACAAATATAAAGTTGCAAATTAATCGTGTTGTACTTGCATGTGTTTAATATGAGTCTGTTTACACGTTTAATATTCTAACTGCATTAAAAACATTAAACAGACAAATTCTGTTTGGGTTTGAATGAGGTTTAAAACATCACAAGGGTTTATAAATGCATTTATCTAGGGTACAGCATGTGTTCAGTGCGACATATTTTTTAATGTTTGACTAAATGTCTGGAAGAGATTTTAATCTTCTGAGAAGTCTTTGCATGTATTACAGTTGCTGGACAAAAAGTAACTAACAAATCAAGTATTTTTTTTTTTTTTTTTTGGTGTTGAAAAAAGGGGGAGTAGGGATAAGATCACCAAAATTTTAAGTCAGGAAATAGGGTTTTGCATCTCTTGAAAGGGCCTGGATGTGAAAATTTTACTGGTAAAAATATTTCTCGTTCATAAAGGTTATTAACAGAATTAACAGGTAAACAGAATGTTTATTGCTATTACAAGATCATTAGATGCCTTTGAGGTATGAATATTACAAAATTTTCAAAGGCTAACCAGATTAAAGGTTAGTTATGTAATTAGAATTAGAAATGTTATCATAGGGAAATTATTTTAGGTTTAAAGAAAATAATGTTGAAACAACAACTCAATTGTTAATTAAAAAAAAAGTTGTTATAATTTCTTGACTAATTAGAAATGTCACTGGTGGAATTTATTACTTTTTGCAATTGTATGTATATCAGAACACAGTTTATTTTCAAATAAAAACAGTTGGAAAATGGCAAGTTCAGGTTATAAAACCGATCAACCTTACCAATAATTTGTGTTTTGGTGAAAGACTTTCCTGAAATAGGACTTGCAAATACGAGTCTGATTTCGCAGAAGGAGAGCGCATGAATACAATTCATAAACAAGGGCAAGTTGCTTCACGTAGCCAAATGTCCCCCACCGCTGCAGTCGAATTAATCGAATTGCTTAAGAGGCGTGATAAAAATACAATGGGAAAACAAAAATTGTAATACATTTAGTTTTGGACAAAATAATAAGCATGTAATATTTGAATTGATTTGACAAGTATTTGGGAAGAGTATGCACATCTACCCATCATAACATTTAATACTACCAAATATATTAAAGCAATTTGTCAAGCCGTTTCTGAGGAGATACGTCCATAAGGTCTACCGTTGTAATATATTGCTGAAATGGTAAAAGTCCCGTAACTCCTACAAAATTTGATGAATCAAAATGACAGTAAAGTATGCACATCTATCCATCATATAAACTATTCCTACTAAATATCAAAGCAATCCGTCAAGTGGTTTCAGAAGAGTTGTGTCCACAAAAGTGTGATGGACGGACGCAGACAAATACTATGTGCCAGTCAAGTCTGAGTGTTTGTGCTGCCATGAATTTGTTCTATTTGAAGAATATTTCCAACCTAATGAATGTACTACAAGAAACTAAGACTTATGAATTTTCTCCATTGACTGAAATAAATATACATGTAAATCTGTGCTTTAAATTGAAACAATTTTGAAGCATGATGACTGCTATCAAATAAATGTCATGCACTTCTCCTGCCAATGATAGGTATAATATGTATATACTGAAGTGTCAGAGAACAGGATGTTTATTACATTTAGAATACCTTTATTAGATGCCAGGTCAAATGAATTTTAACTGACACAGTGACACAAATATACCACACTATTTTGGAAACAGTGTTGAATTAATCTTTCCTCAAAGCAACATTATTCAAAATGATATTCACATACAAGATTGTTGCTATTGTGGACAGTCTGGTTTCTTCCTTGGATCAGGATCTTGCAATACCCTCGTCTTAATGTACAACCTTCTGTTTTGCATTATTTAACCATTGACAATGATTGACCGTTTCACGTTATTATCATACGACAACTTGTAGGTACTTGGCTGTCAAGGGATATCTAATGTTGCCATCTAGTGATGAGATAGTGATAAGATGGCGAACCTCCATTAGTGGATTTTTTACATGATAAATTCACTAACCATTGAAAATGTAATAAAACATCAAAAGTCAAATGTCTTTCTTTTTATATGAAGTATATACAAATCAAAGTTTAATTTTTTTTGCGAAGTTTCCCTTTAATAAATACCTGAATCTGCTTTTTAACTGGTGGTTTCTTCTTTGAATCATAGGGTGTACTGCAGTTTTCTTCAAACAAAAGTGGGCTGACATTTGCTGAAATTTGAAGAATATATAGGTTAATTAAACAACAGGTTTACTTAAGGGAATTACAAACCTGCTTTGATGGCACTGGTTTTTTTTCTGTGGACAGCAAAATTTACACTGAACATAAGCTTATAAAAACTATTTTGAAACATCCTTACATACAGAAGGAATAATCCTACCCTCACTTTATTTTTTTGGCGAGGGTACAAATTAAGTCCCACTACCCGTATAGTAGCAGAGCAAGAGTGAATCACTCCCAGCACTTTGATGTCAAAAAGCAGTTAAATATATAATCATCTGTCTACAATCTTGACATCCAGTGTTCGGGAAAGTCGACGCATATGATCAGAAAACCGTGCAGAGAGGCATACAAACCCATGCGACTGTATGGCGCAGTCAATTTTACTCTTGACTGTACTACAGTGTTTGCTTGATCATGTCCTGTTGAACTTAAATTGTGAAAATTTATCAAAATTTTTTTTTACTTGAATAACATCAATTTTCTTTCTACATTCTGCGTATTTTCATGTTACTAGATCAGTCTTCACGAAAGTTGCAAATGACATGCCTGATATTCGGTCCGGCCATCCATGTCCACCTGCCTGACCGAAGACAATTGTGCCAGACCGAAATTTTCAATACAACAATTTATACTCATGAAAAATTCAGTTATAAAATCTTTGTGTTCGAGATCACAAATTATTTGTTAAATCACTACTTGATTTTAATTATTAGATACAGATAAAAGATTTTTTATAAAAATCTCAATATATTTTACATTTGAGTTTGATGTTAGGCAAAATTATAAGAAAGTCAATGTTTCAATTTGGGTTTTTGATCAAATCCATTTTACTTATTATCAATTACAATTTTTAACATAGAACACAGTTACCAATATTGATTGAAACATAAGCAAGTATTAAAAATAAATGTAATCAACCAATGTAATTACCTTAAGAGTTTTTGGGTAGCGTAATAATGTTAATCTCTACTATTTTCAATATATTTTCAAAATTCAAAAACTCAGTTTGAAAATTAGAACAAAATCAAAATTTGATTCCGGTCCTGATTTTGTATAACACCGGTTTATATATTAGAATAGATGCTTTGTCCAATCAAAATGCATGATTATAATTAAAGGGGAATAACCATGGAATACTGGTGTCAAGTAAAATTAACACTAATTGTGTGGTGCCTTTCGATTAAGTTAAGTAAATTAAGAAGATGAAAAGGTCAACTGATTGTCAGGCACAAAACAAAGAATCATCAGACCGTGTCTCATGAAATTTATCTGCCCGTCATTTGGTCAGACACAATTAAATAGTCTGCCGGTCCAATGGCAATTATACCGGACGGGTCCGGCGGACCGGCATATTTCGCGAAGACTGCTAGATTTAGTTGTGACCGATTGGGTAACCAATCAAATTGCCTCATTTTCCGATATTTCCCTCTCCCATCCTCATCCCGTTTATTATAATTTAGAGATCAATTGCAGAAAGAAAAACATGCCACCAAAGAAAAAAAAGGATTAAGGAGCCTCAACCCGAACAGAGTTCATTATTTCCTTATCCTTCATTTGGGAGCCAAAAGGTTAAAAATAATAACAGAGATGCGACGATGATCAATGATGATGTTAATTCGAATGATCCTAGGATTGATGACATTGACAACACCAATACCCCCACCGAGTCTGACACTGTTCCTGAATCATCAAAACCAACAGCTACCGAAGGCAACTGTGAGTCTGATCGAAAATGGCGCATTAAAATTGTGGCATGGCCCATTGAAATTCTAAATGGCCATTAATTTTATTTTTAATTAAGGGGCTGTGGGCCCATTCTGAAAAAATCTTTCAAGATCACTGGATATCATTCCACAGTCTCATCATTTTTGTTAATGGCTTTGTGTGTTAGATCTATCATTTTTGATACTGTGGTTTCATTTTCATTCGTGGGGTACCAATTTTTGTCGTTTTCATGGGTGGGTACAAACAACGAAATTAAGAATTTAACGAATAATAACCTCAGGAAATCTAAAATAATGGTAAGCTGACATGAGAAACCTCCATGGGACGTTTGTTTACATGGATAATGACAACTGATGTTCAAGATACGTCGTTATATTAATATTTTTTCGATAGATATGACAATTTTGCATTATGAACAACTTCAGTGTGTTTATGACACTAAACAAATAAAAATGATAAAAAAACATCGTCGTTATTTTAAAATTGCGTAATCCTGTCATTTATGAACGTACTACCTGTTGTGCCTTTTTGTTGTAAAGTGTTGATGTATGCACAAATACTAAAGAAACTTTCATAATTGAAATAACGACAAATAAACAATCTAATTTTTTTATTTTTAACAGGTTTTATACTGATTTTCATCTTTAAAAAAACCACTAATTATATCATCAAGATTATTGTCAAACAAACAAACTTAATCTTTGCCCCAGGGATAAACGATGAATTTACAATGAACTGTTTACTCAGATTGGTTTTAATAAAATGACATGTTTATTAATTATGTTGATGGCTACAAAACAAAATCTGTTTAATCTTTATTACTGCATGTTCCTTTGAAAACAAAACAGGCAATATGCTGGTTTCTAGATAGGTAGTTATATTTACACAATCACGTGATATATGGTATAGCGTGATTTTATTTAGGGCACTTTACACAATGAACCCCCTTTTAAAATTGTGTTTTCAAATGACATAAAACACAACCCTTGCATACATTTATATTAAGTTCGGACTTTCCACGAATCACGAATATAAGAATACCACGAAATGTATTTTTTCCTTCAACCACGAAAATTGATACCCACGAAAATAAATGAAACCACAGTATGTGATGATAATTATTGCTGTTTTTTATTACCTGCTGTGGGTTAATTGTCTTCATTCACATTCGTGTTTGTTAAATTACCTAATCTACCTGAAAAACATTGAGAACCCGAATGGTGTGTTGCATCTTGAGAAGGTGTTGTATATGGTTCTATATATATGGTGGGTTGATTCAAGACGTAATATTCAGTATGCCTTATAAATAAAATAAAATATGTCATTCGAACGAAACCACAGTCAAATTCTTCTAACAAACTGTTAACGATTCCAGATGTTCCTCATGTTTAATTTTTTATAAATATATCAAAGTAAGAATTGTTTATTTTCTACATTAGGAATAATGGGACTAAATTCTGCCTAAAGTCCAACAAATAACAAAACTAAAACTGATTTATTACATAAGCAAAATTCTGCATAATTTAAACCACTCAAATCAAAGTTCATTCATGTCAGAATAATTGATGGAACTTACATGCCTTTTACACTTAGACCCAAAATTTCTCCTGAGGGCTATGGTAATTCCTTGTTTTATTTCAAGATATTGGTAACAGTTGCTTTTCCAATGTCATATCTTCAGATAAGATAAGAGATATTTTAAGAATGCCTCTGAATTAATTTAAATTGATATTCCAAAGACATTTCCTAAGAAAAAAAAGCAAAGGAAACGGATCAAACAAAAAAGAGCGAAGACCCCAAGGTCAAAGGTGATCAACCATGGTATGCGACACATCACCTTCATATTATCTACCCACATTCCAAATATCAAAAGCCTACCTCAAAAGATAAAAAAGTTACAGCCAGAACACAATTTCTTTTGGACAATGGACAGAATGATCAATATAGGGTGTCCGCCACAAAGTGGCAGGGCCCTAATTAAAATCTGGATATAGGAAAACATATTCAACACAAAACAAAAACCAAAAAACAAAAAAAAAATTGAAGAAAGTGTCCATGGGACACAGATGCCCCCACTAAATGAAGTCCCAAACAGGAAGTAGTTGTCGGACAGGTCTGGAAGTCGCTTAGGAGGTACAACTTGTGATACTGAACCACCCTGCCAAATTTCAAATTGTTCTCATGTACGGTTTCTGAGAAAAGCTTGACTGAAATGAGTAAAACTTAGGGGTCATCCATAATTGTCAACATTTTTCACAAGTTTGCAAAGAGCACTCTTTTTGAAAACCCCCTCCCTCCCTCCAAAAGAGTACGTCCCAACATTTTTTGCAACTGCACATCCACATTACTGGAAGTTTAAAGACTGTACCGAAAAAATGTTGAATTTGAAACCCCCTCCCCCTATAGTGCTCTTTGCAAACTCGTGATAATTGTTGACAATTATGGATGACCTCTTAATGCCCCAGACAAAAAAGTGATTAACCTGAACCCAATAAAAACCATGTGTGCGTTTTGGTAAAGGCTTACAATTATGTATTACAAACATATTTTTTATTATTTCAATATTTTTAAACGTAAATGTGGAAGAATTTGATATTGAGACATATTGGGTGCTGAGTAATAAAACTAAGTTTTCTTTTAAGTTTTTAGACTAAAACTTCCAAATGAGATCAAAACATAAAGCACAATGGTTATTTTAATAAAAAAATATAAATACAAAATGGAAAGATAAGTATTATGGATTTTAAAAAAATAATAATAACACAATTCACACTTTATCAAAACAGAAAATGTGACATGGAGAACATGGTATGTCAGGAATTGTTGGTGTGAGCCCATGTTTAGTCTCTACTGATCAAATTTAAGTTTTAATTGATAAATATATAATTTTTCTTTCATTTTCAATCATGTTTGTATATTTTTGATGCTTAGAAATATTTTTATTTAGTCATAAAAATGTGTGTTACGTATGTAACTTTTAGTGTCCACATGAAGGGCTAAACCAAAATTAACATTATGAATACTCCTAAGAAGTACAGACTTAGAAAGTCATTTCCTAGCAGGTATTGAAAGGTTTTAAGCATGAAACATTATCAGTTTCATTATCTGAAGTCAATTGCAGGTATAATTATAATTTTCTATCAAAACTGAATTTTGTCGTCAGAAAGTTACGAACGTAACTTTACCTGTTAATTGGTAATGATACCACACTATAGCGTGAATAGGTTTTTGATTCTATTAATAGACAAGGTGGTTTCCGCAATTTCCCATTTGTCTCAACTTGTGCACAATAAAGCGTGACGTAATTCACACTTTTCCTGTCGTGTCCGCATGATGGAGATGGGTGATGAACGTAACGATGTACGAAATTTCAACAATTTTTACAGTTAACTTATGAAGCAGATACAATTTAAGAATACTGTAGCATTCATTATTGCTTTTGTCAAGTTTAAATGGATTTTACGACATTTTTAGGCATTAATCTTTGTTTATTAGGATCATTTGCATTGCTTTCTTCTGTAATGATGTGTATAGTCCGATGTTACGAACATAACGCATTGTCGTTTAAAACAGCTGCTGAACCAAAAATAGTAGTCTTGAGACATTTAAACTATTGTAAAGTGTGTTGTTGTTTTGATTTTGAACGGTGACCTAATCACAATTAATATTAAAACTAAATAGTTGCCTTCATTACGACGACGAAAGAAAATTTGTGTCTAATGTTACGAACGTTGTTTGAACTCATGAATAAAGACTTAAGACAATAGTTATACACAGTAATGTATGAGTAATGGTTAAATCTAACGATAGCCATGTTGTATTAATTAAGAACGAATAAGCCAAAATCAGAGCTACACACAGAAAAGGATATCGTTCTGTTCATTACTTACGACCCCATATTTGACCCCAATGAAAAAAATATTGTTGGTGTCCACGTTCTAAACAAACATTCACTATTTTCTTTCAATTCCCATAAAATCTTGTGAAGAAAATAACAGAAAGTGTTTTTTTTAGTTTTGAGCCAGATAATAAATTCTTCCTCTTGTTGATTTCACAAGAACACTTTTCAGAAATCTAATATGAAAATGTACAATCACTTGAGCGTTTGTAAGTAACGGTGTCCTAAATTTGTATGGACTTAATTTAATCCCAGGATTTGAGTTTTCTCAAATTAAGACAGGAGTTCAGTTGTGTTTAAGTTCAAAATATTATTAAACATGAGGAAACAGCAATATGATTACATATATGAATATAGTGAGTGGTACTTGGACACCATGTAACCAACAGAACGGACAAATGGTGGTATGTAAAAAATCAAAATTGTAAGTGACACGAGACAAAATTTATCTATCCACCTAGGTTTTCTAAAACT
Source organism: Limnoperna fortunei (assembly GCA_944474755.1). Classification (NCBI taxonomy): domain Eukaryota; kingdom Metazoa; phylum Mollusca; class Bivalvia; order Mytilida; family Modiolidae; genus Limnoperna; species Limnoperna fortunei. The sequence goes on along the minus strand of OX104117.1, from coordinate 2,525,802 downwards.
GAAAATATAGTTCTTTAAGAAAACAACCACATATTATATAAAAGAAAGACATATTTTTTTTGCTTTCAATGTCACACTTTGTGTCCGAATACTGAATTCTTCCACAAATACATCATTTTTTTCAACATAAATTCTAGTATGCATTGACTCAGTCTTGCAATAAACAGAAAACGAATACAAAAGTAAACCAACTCCAACAACTGTTATTCTGGGCAATTAAATTGCATATACCTTGATTTTTATGTGATAGGTCATTATACATTGGTCAATTTTTGATATATTTAATAACAAGTATAGTTACTGCTCACTCATTATACCCCCGCTATTCACATCATTGAATTGACTAAGTCGGTAAAAAGGAAGTAGATATGCAACAGGCCTGAAATCAGTACTCCCAGTATAGGACCACATGGTAAGGTCACATAAAATTTCAAGTGGTTGTGATTAGTAGTTGCCGACAAAACTGTTACAGACCTGAAATCCGTACTAGCAATATAGGACCAATGGTAAGGTCACATATAAAATTTCAAGTGGTAAGTAGTTGATGATAAAACTGTTGCGAAAGTTATGTTGCGGATGGAAGGACGGACAGGGGGTATAATAATGAATTTGGCATAAGAGAAACCAAAATATATCTGTTAAAAAAAATATGCCTTTCAACACTAAAACTAACCTTTTTTCTTTTCATCTATGGCTTCAAAAATCTCCTGTGATAATGTACTTTGTATTCTATAAAGTTCAGTGTCGACCCAATCATCCACCATATCAGAATCTGGACTACTGCTCTTACCTACGTTACATACATAAAATTCTTCATTAAACTGTCATTTCCATAAAAATCAGAAGGAAATGTAATGTTGCAATTCACGTTTCGGTTTTGTAAATTATATTATTTTACAACTCTCAGGGTCAGGTATTTTGTTCAATTGTGTGAAATATATTTACAGGAAAACAGAAATGTTTCCATTAAAAAGAACTTGGATATAGAATCAACTGAAAAATGCAGACTTCAAACACTAAATATTAATTTTTTGCAAAACACATTTCTAATGTAATTACATACCCTTACAATCTTCTGGTGAGACAGTTGTTAAGCTACTAGAGTTGGTGACATCACAGTCTGATGACTGTCGTTTGGCCAATGTTAAAGTTTTTTGGTCTGTACAAATATGAAAAGGAAAATAGTGCTAAGCATCTATTTTATTAAAAGAAGAATCTGACCAGATTTCTTTGCTTTAAATAATACTAGCTGAGGTCATGTAATTCAACTTTGATATCATCTTGCTTGTATTGTCCTACACTGTTTATATTCTGTGGAATACTAGCAGATTATCTGGCAAGTGGTATAACACAATACAAAGCCTTCAGGCATTGCTGTTTTGCCATTCTGTCAAGTGCAATAAACAATACAAAGCCTTCATGCATTGCTGATTTGGCCATTCTGGCAAGTGGTAAAAATACAAAACCTTCATGCATTGCTGATTTGGCCATTCTGGCAAGTGGTATAAACAATATAAAACCTTCATGCATTGCTGATTTGGCCATTCTGGCCAGGGTATACACAATAGAAAGCCTTCAGGCATTGCTGATTTGGCCATTCTGGCAAGTGGTAAAAACAATACAAAACCTTCATGCATTGCTAATTTGGCCATTATGGCAAGTCATATAAACAATATAAAGCCTTCATGCATTGCTGATTTGGCCATTCTGGCCAGGGTATACACAATAGAAAGCCTTCATGCATTGCTGATTAGGCCATTCTGGCCAGGGTGTACAAAATAGCTTGCATGCATTGCTAATTTGGCCATTATGGCAAGTGGTATAAACAATATAAAACCTTCATGCATTGCTGATTTGGCCATTCTGGCCAGGGTATACACAATAGAAAGCCTTCATGCATTGCTGATTAGGCCATTCTGGCCAGGGTATACAAAATAGCTTGCATGCATTGCTGATTTGGCCATTCTGGCAAGTGGTTAAAAACAATACAAAACCTTCATGCATTGCTGATTTCGCCATTCTGGCAAGTGGTATAAACAATACAAAGCCTTCATGCATTGCTGATTTGGCCATTCTGTCAAGTGGTATAAACAATACAAAGCCTTCATGCATTGCTGATTTGGCCATTCTGTCAAGTGCTATTAACAATACAAAGCCTTCATGCATTGCTGATTTGGCCATTTTGACAAGTGGTATAAACAGTCAAAGCCCTCATGCATTGCTGATTTCGCCATTCTGGCAAGTGGTAAAAACAATACAAAACCTTCATTCATTGCTAATTTGGCCATTCTGGCAAGTGCTATAAACAATACAAAACCTTCATGCATTGCTGATTTGGCCAAGGTATACACAATAAAAAGCCTTCATGCATTGCTGATTAGGCCATTCTGGCCAGGGTATACAAAATAGTTTGCATGCATTGCCGCTTTGGCCATTCTGGCAAGTGGTGAAAACAATACAAAACCTTCATGCATTGCTGATTTGGCCATTCTGGCAAGTGCTATAAACAATACAAAGCCTTCATGTATTGCTGATTTGGCCATTCTGGCAAGTGGTAAAAACAATACAAAACCTTCATGCATTGCTAATTTGGCCATTATGGCAAGTCGTATAAACAATATAAAGCATTCATGCATTGCTGATTTTGCCATTCTGTCAAGTGCTATAACCAATACAAACCTTCATGCATTGCTGATTTGGCCATTCTGTCAAGTGGTATAAACACTACAAAGCCTTCATGCATTGCTGATTTGGCCATTCTGGCCAGGGTATACACAATAGAAAGCCTTCATGCATTGCTGATTAGGCCATTCTGGCCAGGGTATACAAAATAGCTTGCATGCATTGCTAATTTGGCCATTATGGCAAGTGGTATAAACAATATAAAACCTTCATGCATTGCTGATTTGGCCATTCTGGCCAGGGTATACACAATAGAAAGCCTTCATGCATTGCTGATTAGGCCATTCTGGCCAGGGTATACAAAATAGCTTGCATGCATTGCTGATTTGGCCATTCTGGCAAGTGGTTAAAAACAATACAAAACCTTCATGCATTGCTGATTTCGCCATTCTGGCAAGTGGTATAAACAATACAAAGCCTTCATGCATTGCTGATTTGGCCATTCTGGCAAGTGCTATAAACAATACAAAGCCTTCATGTATTGCTGATTTGGCCATTCTGGCAAGTGGTAAAAACAATACAAAACCTTCATGCATTGCTGATTTGGCCATTCTGTCAAGTGCTATAACCAATACAAAGCCTTCATGCATTGCTGATTTGGCCATTCTGGCCAGGGTATACACAATAGAAAGCTTTCAGGCATTGCTGATTTGGCCATTCTGTCAAGTGCTATTAACAATACAAAGCCTTCATGCATTGCTGATTTGGCCATTTTGACAAGTGGTATAAACAGTCAAAGCCCTCATGCATTGCTGATTTCGCCATTCTGGCAAGTGGTAAAAACAATACAAAACCTTCATTCATTGCTAATTTGGCCATTCTGGCCAAGGTATACACAATAGAAAGCCTTCATGCATTGCTGATTAGGCCATTCTGGCAAGTGGTAAAAACAATACAAAACCTTCATGTATTGCTGATTTGGCCATTCTGGCAAGTGCTATTAACAATACAAAGCCTTCATGTATTGCTGATTTGGCCATTCTGGCAAGTGGTAAAAACAATACAAAACCTTCATGCATTGCTGATTTGGCCATTCTGTCAAGTGCTATAACCAATACAAAGCCTTCATGCATTGCTGATTTGGCCATTCTGTCAAGTGGTATAAACACTACAAAGTCTTCATGCATTGCTGATTTGGCCATTCTGGCCAGGGTATACACAATAGAAAGCCTTCATGCATTGCTGATTAGGCCATTCTGGCCAGGGTATACAAAATTGCTTGCATGCATTGCTGATTTGGCCATTCTGGCAAGTGGTTAAAAACAATACAAAACCTTCATGCATTGCTGATTTGGCCATTCTGGCAAGTGGTATAAACAATACAAAGCCTTCATGCATTGCTGATTTGGCCATTCTGGCCAGGGTATACACAATAGAAAGCCTTCATGCATTGCTAATTTGGCCATTCTGGCCAGGGTATACACAGTACAAAGCCTTCATGCATTGCTAATTTGGCCATTCTGGCCAGGGTATACACAATACAAAGCCTTCATGCATTGCTAATTTGGCCATTATGGCAAGTCGTATAAACAATATAAAGCATTCATGCATTGCTGATTTTGCCATTCTGTCAAGTGCTATAACCAATACAAAGCCTTCATGCATTGCTGATTTGGCCATTCTGTCAAGTGGTATAAACACTACAAAGCCTTCATGCATTGCTGATTTGGCCATTCTGGCCAGGGTATACACAATACAAAACCTTCATGCATTGCTGATTAGGCCATTCTGGCAAGTGGTAAAAACAATACAAAACCTTCATGCATTGCTGATTTTGCCATTCTGGCAAGTGTTATAAACAATCAAGCCTTCAGGCATTGCTGATTTGGCCATTCTGGCAAGTGGTAAACACAATAGAAAGCTTTCATGCATTGCTAATTAGGCCATTCTGGCAAGTGCTATAAACAATACAAAGCCTTCATGCATTGCTGATTTGGCCATTCTGTCAAGTGCTATTAACAATACAAAGCCTTCATGCATTGCTGATTTGGCCATTTTGACAAGTGGTATAAACAGTCAAAGCCCTCATGCATTGCTGATTTCGCCATTCTGGCAAGTGGTAAAAACAATACAAAACCTTCATGCATTGCTGATTTGGCCATTCTGGCAAGCGCTATAAACAATACAAAGCCTTCATGCATTGCTGATTTGGCCATTCTGGCAAGTGGTAAACACAATAGAAAGCTTTCATACATTGCTAATTAGGCCATTCTGGCAAGTGCTATAAACAATACAAAGCCTTCATGCATTGCTGATTTGGCCATTCTGGCAAGTGGTAAACACAATAGAAAGCTTTCATACATTGCTAATTAGGCCATTCTGGCAAGTGCTATAAACAATACAAAGCCTTCATGCATTGCTGATTTGGCCATACTGGCCAGGGTATACAAAAAAGCTTGCATGCATTGCTGATTTGGCCATTCTGGCAAGTGCTATAAACAATACAAAGCCTTCATACATTGCTGATTTGGCCGTTCTGGCAAGTGCTATAAACAATACAAAGCCTTCATGCATTGCTGATTTGGCCGTTCTGGCAAGTGGTATAAACAATACAAAGCCTTCATGCATTGCTGATTTGGCCATTCTGTCAAGTGGTATAAACAACACAAAGCCTTCATGCATTGCTGATTTGGCCATTCTGGCCAGGGTATACACAATAGAAAGCTTTCATGCATTGCTGATTTGACCATTCTGGCCAGGGTATACACAATAGAAAGCTTTCATGCATTGCTGATTTGACCATTCTGGCCAGGGTATACAAAATAGCTTGCATGCATTGCTGATTTGGCCATTCTGGCAAGTGGTAAACACAATAGAAAGCTTTCATACATTGCTAATTAGGCCATTCTGGCAAGTGCTATAAACAATACAAAGCCTTCATGCATTGCTGATTTGGCCATTCTGGCCAGGGTATACAAAAAAGCTTGCATGCATTGCTGATTTGGCCATTCTGGCAAGTGCTATAAACAATACAAAGCCTTCATACATTGCTGATTTGGCCGTTCTGGCAAGTCGTATAAACAATATAAAGCATTCATGCATTGCTGATTTTGCCATTCTGTCAAGTGCTATAAACAATACAAAACCTTCATGCATTGCTAATTTGGCCATTATGGCAAGTCGTATAAACAATATAAAGCCTTCATGCATTGCTGATTTTGCCATTCTGTCAAGTGCTATAACCAATACAAAGCCTTCATGCATTGTTGATTAGGCCATTCTGTCAAGTGGTAAAACAATACAAAGCCTTCATGCATTGCTGATTTGGCCATTCTGTCAAGTGGTATAAACAATACAAAGCCTTCATACATTGCTGATTTGGCCGTTCTGGCAAGTGGTATAAACAATACAAAGCCTTCATGCATTGCTGATTTGGCCATTATGGCAAGTCGTATAAACAATACAAAGCTTTCATGCATTGCTGATTTGGCCATTATGGCAAGTCGTATAAACAATATAAAGCCTTCATGCATTGCTGATTTGGCCATTCTGTCAAGTGGTATAAACAACACAAAGCCTTCATGCATTGCTGATTTGGCCATTCTGGCCAGGGTATACACAATAGAAAGCTTTCATGCATTGCTGATTTGACCATTCTGGCCATGGTATACACAATAGAAAGCTTTCATGCATTGCTGATTTGGTCATCCTGGCAAGTGGTATACACAGTAAAAAGCTTTCAGGCATCCCTGATTTGACCATTCCGGCCAGGGTATACACAGTATAAAGCTTTCAGGCATTGTTGATTTGGCCATTCTGGCAAGTGGTATACACAATAATAGGTTTAACACTCAACTAATACTCAGGGTGTTCTCAGATTCTTTACTATATACTAGGATGAAATGTCCTGACATGTTTGTGCGAAGGCTATACTAGTACTTTACAAAATGGTGGTCAGCAATACACCACAATTACAATCTCTCTGGAAAATATGTCCAACTCCAAAAGTAGAAAAACCAACTATCAGACAACCAAAACCAAGTGTCAAATATCACCATTAAAAATGTCTGCCTATGACTATTTCAAAACAATTGTCAACTCTACCATAAAATACCAGGTGACCACAACACAATAAAGACTAAGTTGACCACTAAACACCTGAATGAACATAAATATAAACAATGACTAAGTGTAAACACTGTAAAGCAGCAAATGAAAATATAGTATTAAAATTATAAACCAACAATGAATGAATACACAATAAAACATTAAATATCACTACACAATTTTTGCTTGTGTTTAATGCCAATTTCAACAATTTTTCAGCCTTATCATGGTGTTCAGTCTTCAATGGGGAGGAAGCCAGAATACAAGGAGAAAACCCCAACATAGGAAAACTTGCAATCCTTGTCAATTAATTTTGGACTCTAGTACATCATGCCTGCAGTCTTGAGCCATCATACTTAGTGTTGACAGACCAGTGATCAATAGTGTATTTTTAATATTGTTCTGTCTACAGGGTAATTTTTCTTATAAGTAAAGGACATTTCAATGAGTCTTTTCTTTTGTATTATTTCTGTATCCTAAGATTTAAAAGGTATTTTTCTTGGCATCATCACTCACGATAAAAAATCTAAACAAACATACTTGGTGATATAATGACCCCTGACTAACACAACCTTCAAGTGTATAAAATAAATCACAGATCACAGACACATTGCAATGACAATAAGTTAGATAAGGGACAGACAAAATACCCACTGGACATTAATGCTTCTAATCAAATCCCTCCAAAAATTTTCCCAAAATATTTTAAAACTGCAAAATATTTTATCTGCTTCATTTTTCTTAATTGAACAATAGGATTAACCTATTGTACATTCACATCATTCCTGTATCAATTGTCCGTGTTTGGTTTTGAACAGTTGCTTATGAAAGCAATGTGTGTGTATCAAGATGCATATAAACAAAAATCAATTAAAGGTGATCAATTAAGCACTGCAATTTAGCTTCCCAACAAGAAACCAACAATTATGCACAGAAAAACTATAAAATTTCAAATCAAATAACACAATAAAATTCACATGATGTCAAATTAATTAAAACATTCTATTGATCAAATTTTGGGAATGGGGATTATGCCTGCCTTTACAAATTAACTAGGGGCATATGACTGGATTTCAAATATTATGGGAGGGATTTTGTATGCCAAAGAAATTTCAATTACTGATTTTGTCCACTTATTGCATGGAAGGATATTGTCCTGCGCTCAAGTTAGACATGACTCCCCAGGAGTTTCTCAGACATCTTATAATAATGCTGATTACTACATATCATATCTTAACTTACTCTGATTGTTACTATCTCTTGGACTCCTAGAAGGACTTAAGTTCTTTATGTCTGGATAAAGTGAATTTTTCTGTAAAGGACAAAGTTATATATCAGTTTCTAGAAAAATACACCTGGGACTTTACATCTATAGTTATAAAGTAGCTATAAAGTTCATATGGAATTAGTTAGAGTCTTTCTACAAAGTGTACATTAACAACTAAATCTTCTGTAGCATATATTCTAAAATATTCTAGACCATTTTATCAACAGAAAACCATATGAGTATTTTTTGTGGAAGTTGTCAGCAGTTTTTACATTTTATCAGTAATATTCTACAGGTGATGTCAACACTACTTATTATGACATTTTTTCTTTAATCCTAGATGGTATACTAAATTCTATTGAATGTCACAAGGGCAAGATTTCTTTATAGATTTCTATATTGATATTTGAAAAAAAGGGCATCAAGACATTGTGTTTTATTTAATATCCATGTACACATTTACTGAATTACAAATCAGCCTATAGCTGTCTATCTCACAAGTCAATTTTTATGTTGACCATGAGGCTGGACCTATACATTTTTCTTTTCCTACTAAAAAAACTGCAGATTGGATTTTAATGAAAATTTAATTTTAAAATCGTATATTTAGTACTTAACAGATATGCAAAGTATAAACAAAATATGTTAATGTGATTTCAAGTTATCATCTGAAAATCCCTGGGTACTGACAGACACACATATCCCAATAAAGGGTATCAAATGATACCTTGCCACTCCATGTTGAGGTGTATAAAAAAAAAATCATTCATATGAAATCAAAAACTAAATTTCAATGTTCACCTCTTTAGTTAAATCTCAAATTTGAACAGTACATATATAGTTTTGTTTGAATACTGTGAATTCCTTTTTATTCGTGGGGTACCAATTTTCGTGGTTTTCATGGGTAGGCTGATCCACGAATTTAAGAATCCAACGAAATATTAACTCTTTTGTATTGTTATTATGGATGTGAGCTACGTTTTACAATGTGGACCTATACTCTTTGTCATTGAAGTGTATTTTTAATAGGTTGCAAGCTCACCATAAATCAATTAAAAATCTAGCCAGGTGGTTTTTTTAAAGGTGTTAAGATCATAAAATTAATCAAATTAAATAAGGATTGATAAATATTGACATTAAAAAACAGTTTATTTTCATTGGATAATTTTAAAGCTTAAAGATGAAAAGATAATAAAAATGAGACCTATCTTTACAGCTTAATGAAGTAAAATAATCACAGCTCATTAACACATTAATTAATGATAATTACATAATTAGAAAGGCATTTTCTGGCATATGTTTATTTAAGTAAACAACAAATATGTCTTGATCATCTTTATTAGGTTCAGGGGCGGATGCAGCCTCAAATGAAAGGGGGGGTCCAAATTTGTCATGGTGGCCAAAGGTGAACGAAATGGTGTAAAATCCTGCATTCTGACGATTTCCTGACACCTAAAACATGTCCGTTAAAATGTCATTTTGTTATGCTAAAACAAAAAAAAAGAAGGCTTTTTTCAAAACTTTTTGATAGATTCGCACAAACAGTTAACTTTCAGTGAATTTGCCCACAATCGTCGTATAACTAAAAAGTTTCTATTCCCTATTCGATCTTTTATAAATGACATCAGCATCCATGGCGTCGGATTCATCGGAAATTATGTGAAACTTTGTAAATATATCCGTCAACGGTATGGCCACGAAAACAAATACGGATTAACGTAGACCGTGGTGGTCTACTTGGACTAGTTAAAAAGACAAGTTCACATGATTTACGATTAGTTATAACTTCTAAGCAGTCGAAAAATAAACATTTATAAAACTGCCAACACAAAAGTAGGGGTCCAGACCCCATGCTTGTCAAAACGAAAGGGGGGGTCCGGACCCCCCCTCTGGATCCGCCACTGAGGTTGTGAAAATCGATATCTTTATTAAATGAACACTTTCATTTTCCGACTCTAGATGAGTACAGCCAAATACCACAAAAAAAATCTTCTTCAAAATTACAAATCCACGAATTTACGAAACCACGAACTTGCAATTTTGGGTAAAACCACAAAAATTGATACCCACGAATTTAAGTACTTTCACAGTAGATGTTTTATAAAAATGAATCCTGGATGTTGAAAGGCAGACATTCAGAGGATATGTGCAGTGTTCTAGGATTCCCATTTCCCGTCACCCATGGAAAGTGATTTCTCAGCACGGGAAAGCCAATTTTGTTGTCCTGGTCACCCGTGGGCAAGTACACATTAAAAGTCGGGATTCTTGAAAAAATGTTCTTACTTGCCCTGGCAGGATACAAAAATACATTAATTTTGTTCAATAGTTTTTTTTTAAATCATGATAAAAAAAATCAAGTGTGTATATTTGTTTTCGTTTTTATTTGATCAATGTTTTACAGGTGCTTGTAATTTGAGTTTTCACCACTGCTGCAAAACATTTTTGAGATCAAATATGAATACAGTAAGTACCAAATCAAACCCGGTAAAACAGGCAAAATCCGGTTTTTGGGGAAACAATTCTATGTTTTGTTTTTTTTTAGTTTTTTTTTTTTTTTGTGTAAATTTGGTAATGAATTAAATAATATAATATTGAAGTTTTTTCTTACTTTGACTTGTACAAAAATCTACAAGGATGAAAATTTGTTATGTACAAATATGTGTAAATTATATTTTGATGTGTAATATATGGGGGTTTTGTACTGTTAGTTTCCTAAAAATATGTACAACAAGAAACCTAAGCCAGCTTCTTAGACAGAATTGCAAATAGTTGTTGTTTCCAAATATAAGTGTACTGAATACAGTGTATTTATATTTGGAAACAATTACTATTGTGCAATTCTGTATATTAAGAAAATCTTCAATTGGTACATATCTGTAAATTTTTTCTTAAAAATTAACACATCATTAAAACTTTGTGGGAAAGTTTACTTGAGATGTGGGAAAGCCAGTTTATGGAGGACACTTTCCCGTGTAAAGTTTAGTTAGCAAAAAAAATCCTAGAACACTGATTATGTGTCTACAATATCTAACATTATTAATTAAATTGCTGAAATGGTCAGTCACATCATTACTCCTACACAATTTGAGGTATCAAAATGGCAGAAGAGGATGCATATCGTTACAATTTATTCTACTTAATCTTAAAGCAAGCTGTCAATGGGTTCTGAGGAGATTTGTCCACAAGATCCAGAAACCTCAAACTTTTACAAGCAAAAATTAAACTCATTTTGAGAAATGAATGTAATAACCAGGAAACAATATTACAGACTATATATTCTTAAATTGTTAATAAATCAGCGAACCCCATTTTACATTTTTGGAAATTACCTTTGAACATTTAAGCAGCAGTTCCTCAACTGTACAATTTTAATAACAAGTAATACATCCCATAACAGGCGACACATTGTTGTCTTTTTATTATACAATGGACGACTATAATAAATTGACTTAATTTTCTGTTCATACTGATGGTGGAAAATATAAATTTATTAAAAGTATGCAGGTTTTCTGTCCATGTATTGCCCGATTCTTACATGAACTGATACTTAACTTACCTGATGCCTACTGATATCAGCTGCTGATAGTCTTCCCTTCAACAAGTCTTGCTGGAAATTGTGCTGGAATGACACATAGTTGTTTATTGTTTTTTTTTTTGTTTTTAAATATGACATTTATTTAAAGGAGTCTAAACATAATAATGCTCTATTTTTACTATCATACGAAACAACTTCACTTGTAACTCATGTCAATGTAATTTAATGTTGTGTATCTATTCCACTAATAAAGCAAGTTTCCAACTATGTCAAGGATAAGGGAGGTCATCAAAATGTACCTATTCCGACATTTGATAATACATGTAACTATTACTGGCATTAACTGTAAAGGATCTCCAATGAGTATAAAATACACTCAACATTTGTAATTAAAGATTGTGGTTTTTCTGTTTTTGTTTCCAGCCCTTTTAAAAGAAGATAAATACTGTCTGTTCTAACAATTTTACCTCTTCCTGCTGTTTCTGGTACATTTCTACCAAGTTTTTTACACTCCCAGCTCCACCATACCAATCCTTTATTGATGGTCCTAATCTTCAGAATTAGAATTTAACAGTATAATATATAAATACATAATACATGAACACTCAGGGTTCTCTCCAGAAATTTTGGATAATACGGTGGCAGGTGCTTGCGTATCCAATGCTGTTGCAACAGGTCATTAATGGACAAACATTCTGCATTATCTTGACACCTGTCTCGTTTTCTTTTTCATACAACTCATTATTTTTAATACTTAAATCTTGTTTTATTTAGTTAAATGTATAATTAAACATGCAATACATATAAATTCAAGTCTGTATCAACAGTCTTGTGAAATGGGCAAACTAAGATAACACACATTTCATCACATTGAAACAGTAAGTTAATCTTCCCCAAACCAATGGGTTAATTTAGACATTATTATATCTATAACAGAAATAATAGAATTAAAATTCACAAGAAGGTATGTGAAAAATGTCTACTGAATATCACAAATTGCCATGACAACAATACATAATTTTTGTGTGGGGGAAATCAAGTGAATGTTTCCAATTACGATACCCACATAAAATGTAGGTAACCAGTAAAAATTTAACTTAAATTGTCTTACCGTATAACTGGTAATTTTTGCGGTAATTTAATTTTTGCGTTATTTCGCGGTTGACACTCGACCGCAAAATTTAAAATCGCATAAAAAAGTATGGAGTATTCCTATCCGTAAATAACGGTAAAGTTTCACAAACTTGTGTCGATCGATATTTTGTTACCCTTCTGGATATAATTTATATTAATTTTCTCGGTGGTAAATAAAAATCGTCGAAGCGAAGTGTATAATTTTTTCGTTTTCGGAGTTTTAATATATTCACTATAAAAACACTAATAATTTTTTCCTTTATTGTTATTGTCCATCAGATAGATACAAAATAAAGGATGTTTTTACAAGAAAACAAAAACACCAAAAAAATTTCCTTTATTGTTATTGTCTACCGGTATAAAACAAAGGATGTTTATACAAGAAACTGTGATTAATATGTTATTTAACCGTTATTATTACCTGTAAATATCGATTTACAATTAAAACATCTACCTGTAATTTGTCCGCGTGTATTAACCAAGTTCTATCAGAAATTGATTGTCCATGCAATCCGAATTAATAAAAAACTCACTTTATTTTACCTGTTTTGCCGATTTTTTCTGCATTTTTTTATTATTATTTTAGGTACACTTACAGGTGAATATATTCCACCACCAGTCATATCTTAGGGAACAACAGAAGCATGTCATGCTCAATATGATTTTCCTTTAGCGTGGAAGATAACTCATAGCCCAAATCACTGAGCTAATCAGGATACACAACAGAAATAAAAACTCTGCATTTTTGTGGATGTAAAACCGCAAAAATTAAAATCAGCAAAAATAAAATATCAGAATTTCAATCCCAATCCGCAAAAATTTCACACCCCAAAAATTACCGGTTATACGGTATTTTATTGACATTTCTGCATTACAAGTGTATTGTTTGTTTGTTTGTTTGATGTTTAACGCCACTTTCAGCAATTTTTCAGCTATATCATGGCGTCCAGTTTTTATTGGGGGAGGAAGCCGGAGTACCCGGAGAAAACCCCCGACCTGCCGTAGGAAAACTGGCTATCCCATTACAAGTGTAGAGATAAGACATCAATCTGGATAGCTATTAATAAATCTAATGGTAACTGTATACTTGACCTGATCATGTCCAGGTAAACATTACCAGAGGCATTAATTAACAGAAGGTATTGACCACAGCTTCAATCCATTGAATAAACAATTCAACAGGAAAAAGTGACGAAGTGTCACTGTTTTGTATAGCAGTGAATCATGAAATTAAAGCATCATTATAGATCAAATAGCACAGTGGCAAAAAAATTAAGCACTGTGGTACCTAAGTGCAAAAAGGACCTGGGGAGAACACTGATACTTGCTTTTTTAACCTTTAATGTGGAGTTTGGATGAATGCACAGACATCAAATATTAATTTTATTTGTAAAAATTGGTTGCAATAGCTACACTTACATAAAAAACAAGTACTGTTTGATAGAAACTGGCCTTTGCTTACATCAAAGTTTAAACTTTCTGCACCATTTTGTTAGGTACCATTGTTCCATTTCCAAAAAAATATTTTCATGGAATTAAAATGTCAAAACTTTGAACAACAATTAACATAAAAATCGGACTGACGAAATTTTGAGCAAATAATAAACAAGTATGCTAATTAAATAAATCAACATTGACAGTAAACAAACAATTATTCAGCTTAATTTAGAATTATAATTAGATATACATCTGTTTTAAGACTTATAGTCAAGGTTTCAAGAAAAACAGGTCTCGTCTGTGCCTTCAATAAGTTTTACAATAGATACAGTTTCTTTACTGTGAAAAATTCTATCTCAGGTGATGATACCATTGCAGATAGTTTTCCCAATTTTTGAATTGCAGTATATAATGATTGTACTGCGATGATTATTGGATACACCTATTAATGCTTAGTGGTGTGTGGTATCAAACAGTTTTCATCAACATACCAACACACACAATACAATAATGGAAGCAGAAGGTTTGGCATGCCATCAAACCTGTTTTAACTCACGATATCTTTTGAAATACCTGTACAAAGTCAGGACTTTTGCTGTAGCCACTTCATTATTGGTTGTTGGTTCTTGAGTTTGCTTGCCTCTTGGACTTTCATATGTGGATTTTCTTTTCTGACAGTTCTTTGGTGTTCGATATATTGTTATTACCCCCAATTAACCTCATGAAATATACATTAAATATAACTTAGATATTCACTACATCATGCATCTACTAGCATTAAATCCTTATTACTTACTCAGTTGTTTGTGGTGTTTCCCCAGCCATTCTTTTCCTCTTTCTTGGCATAGTGTTATACAGCTGACTCCTGGCATCGGTTGTTACTCTCTGTGGTGTCTGATAGTCCATGTTATACAATGCAAACACACTGCCAGCAGTTGTTAGCCTCTTTTCTGGAGGACATTCTACATGAGCATCTGTACAGTGACTAGCTGGTTTGACACAGTTACCTGGTGGACTTTTACACTGTTGTTGTAACTCCAGGTAACTGAACTTGTTGAACAGTGATCTATTCCCACGCTCACTTAATGTAATAAAATTTAGATATTAGACATTATACTGCCTATCATGCTGAATCACAAAAGATACCACTGTTTTCCTACATCCCAAGTACATTCATCATTGTCTAATCTAAAATTGCAACTCATTGTCATATAATCGGTGTTTGTATGCAATATCAAGCTCACCACAATGGGCGAAGTGGAGACACAAACCAAAGTCTTGTAATTGTCCTTAAAATCACCTTCACATACTGACATATTCAATTTATTGTAACCTTGGGAAGAATAATCCAAATGTAACCCATTTTCTGGTAACCTGTGAGTACCAAGCAAATGGTGACTGCCTCGATTTAGACTGTATTAGGGGAGGTAACTTGATTTGCTAGTTGTTACTCAAAACTTCTACATACACTGTAACTTGTAAAAGCTGATTCTACAAACTAGACTATGGAAAAATCAGAGTTTCTGTTAAATACAACTTGAAACTAAACACTCGTAGCTATAATAAGTTTTTTTCCAAAATCTGGTTTGAATTTCAGAATCTACTGCAACATTAGTTTGTATGTCAAGATTCTTGCTTGTTTTGATTGGTACATCTTGGTGCTAAAATGATTGCAATGATGATATTCTATGATGACACATATTTGAAATGCATGAAGAATCATTCAAGATCAAATTCAATACACATAGTATTCACCCTACTATGTTTTGATCATAGCAATTGCCATTCAAAACAGGTTTCTCTGTATAAAGAACTTAGTTATAACTTTGCATTTTTTTCTACTGGTATTTTTGGTGATTGCCTTGAGTAAATAAATTTTGAAAACTTCTGCATCATATTATTAATGCTTGAAATTTATTTTTCTTTAAAAGTATGATCGGACAGCAATGTTTTTCTCACACAGCAATAATCATTCAATCAATGAACTGAGATTTTACAGGGAGGTGTTGTCTGAGAACCAGATTTTAATGGCCTTGTCAACTAAGAAAGCCATTTTAGTATATCATACCTAACAGTACTCCCCACTTCACTTTCACTTTGTTCTGATTTCACTTCCTTGTCCTTATTTACACTCACTGTATAATAAAAATCTGTGCCCTGTTGTTCCTCTTTTAATTGCCAGTCCAAACTGGAATGAAACAAATTTAATACAATTTGCTGCATACACTGAACATGTATTTTATGGTCATAAAGTTTCACAGAGAAAAGTTGTAATTAAATATACCTAAAACTGGTTTTAAAAAATCAATACTATATAGTTTCTTATGATTGAGCCGTTTTATTGTATTCCTGAACGATTGTGTATTATGCAGCATCGCACCCTGTATGGTGTGAAATGAAAAAGTGATAGACTCGTCTGATTGGATAATCATCTAAAGTGTTTTACTTAAGGCATTCTGATTGGTTGTGTTGGCGTATCTGTGACATTACAAAGTTTCTCAACTGTGACATCATAATAGAATGCAAGGGAAATCTCTGCATAAGCAGAGCCAATGATTTGCTTCAAAAATAATCCCTACAGAATAATTAGAGAAAACAGTTTATATGTAGTTAGATTTTCCCAGAGAATTTCTACTTTCTATTTTCCTAAATACAATAAGAGTCATCAACTGTTCAAGAACGCTCCAATGGAATCTAATGGAATGGATGTGCACAAGGAAAATCATTCAAATGGAAAGCTAAGAACATAGATTTTATATCTAGCCAATCTACTACCTAAAACTAATCTCAAACACAAAGAATTGATTCCATATTTCTTTATTAAAATGCAACATATGCAATAAAATTGTTCATTTTATTATGTTTTCATTAATCAGAGAAGAAATCAGAAGGATGCCATTAACATCTGGTGTGGCAGAAGTGATATTAGCATAGTGATAAGGAGTGTGTAATGAAGTGGATATGACCTCTGCTTATTGGTTAATAATGACTAATCATACACATAGGGATTAATAATATACCTAAAATGTAATACACTTACTCTTTGTGGCTAAAACACATTTGATCTACAAATCGATATTTATCATTCCGTAAGTAATCAGGATAAGGTGGATCCTTACTGGATTGGTTATGGTTATATCTAGAAATTGTAATATGAAAATAGTTATATATAGATCAAATACTTCATCTTGTTATTTAGTACATAACACATATAAATCAAATGTTTTTTTGCCTGATTATTTTTAACAATATTGGCTTGATCTTAGCAATTGGAGACTATACCTAGTGATGGGAACTATACCAGATTTCCCTCAAGTACTATACTAAAGGCCATTAAATTCCCACACTTTTTTGGTCAATTCAGCAAGAATTATCTACCTTTTTTCCCATGAGATGTTTATGGTCATCTGACGAACATGGGCAGCAGTGGCAACTGGTTCGGACATTTACTGAATTGAGGTAGTTACTGTGCTTTATTATTGTGTTAAGTACTAAAATATTATGGACTTCTCCCTCAGGACAAGTTTTCGATTGCTATTGTCTGCAGAGATATAGTGCCTCGGACTTCTCCCTCAGGACAAGTTTTCCTATGCTGTTGTCTGCAGAGATATAGTGCCTCGGACTTCTCCCTCAAGAAAAGTTTTCCTATGCTGTTGTCTGCAGAGATATGGTGCCTCGGAGTTCTCTCTCAGGAAAAGTTTTCCTATGCTGTTGTCTTGAGAGATATAGTGCCTCGGACTTCTCCCTCAAGAAAAGTTTTCCTATGCTGTTGTCTTGAGAGATATAGTGCCTCGGAGTTCTCTCTCAGGAAAAGTTTTCCTATGCTGTTGTCTTGAGAGATATAGTGCATCGGACTTCTCCCTCAGGACAAGTTTTCCTATGCTGTTGTCTGCAGAGATATAGTGCCTCGGACTTCTCCCTCAGGACAAGTTTTCCTATGCTGTTGTCTGCAGATATAGTGCTTCTGACTTCTCCCTCAGGACAAGTTTTCCTATGCTGTTGTCTTGAGAGATATAGTGCCTCGGACTTCTCCCTCAGGACAAGTTTTCCTATGCTGTTGTCTTGAGAGATATAGTGCCTCGGACTTCTCCCTCAGGAAAAGTTTTCCTATGCTGTTGTCTTGAGAGATATAGTGCCTCGGACTTCTCCCTCAGGACAAGTTTTCCTATGCTGTTGTCTGCAGAGATATAGTGCCTCGGACTTCTCCCTCAGGACAAGTTTTCCTATGCTGTTGTCTTGAGAGATATAGTGCCTCGGACTTCTCCCTCAGGAAAAGTTTTCCTATGCTGTTGTCTTGAGAGATATAGTGCCTCGGACTTCTCCCTCAGGACAAGTTTTCCTATGCTGTTGTCTTGAGAGATATAGTGCCTCGGACTTCTCCCTCAGGACAAGTTTTCCTATGCTGTTGTCTTGAGAGATATAGTGCCTCGGACTTCTCCCTCAGGAAAAGTTTTCCTATGCTGTTGTCTTGAGAGATATAGTGCCTCGGACTTCTCCCTCAGGAAAAGTTTTCCTATGCTGTTGTCTTGAGAGATATAGTGCCTCGGACTTCTCCCTCAGGACAAGTTTTACTATGCTGTTGTCTTAAGAGATATAGTGCCTCAGACTTCTCCCTCAGGACATGTTTTCCTATGCTGTTGTCTTGAGAGATATAGTGCCTCGGACTTCTCCCTAGGGACAGGTTTTCCTATGCTGTTGTCTTGAGAGATATAGTGCCTCGGACTTCTCCCTCAGGGCAAGTTTTCCTATGCTGTTGTCTGCAGAGATATAGTGCCTCAGACTTCTCCCTCAGAACAAGTTTTCCTATGCTGTTGTCTTGAGAGATATAGTGCATCGGACTTCTCCCTCAGGACAAGTTTTCCTATGCTGTTGTCTAGAGAGATATAGTGCCTCGGACTTCTCCCTCAGGACAAGTTTTCCTATGCTGTTGTCTTGAGAGATATAGTGCCTCGGACTTCTCCCTCAGGACAAGTTTTCCTATGCTGTTGTCTTGAGAGATATAGTGCCTCATTGCCTGCTCGTGCACTTTACTCGCCAGACAACACAGGAAAACAGTTCCTTACTGAGAAGTACATAAAAGATAAGGAGTAAACTGAGGACTGCTCACCTCAAACAACCAAAACACATTTTTGTCAAAAATGCATTGACCATAGTCATCAACCATTTAAGATATTCTATAAAAACAAAACACAATCAATGTTTACATTTCAACTAATTCTTGAAACAAAGAAATTGATTTAAGTGAAAATTAAATGAATCCAGTCAATCATATACCCTTACAACCTACTAAATTAGTACATGAATCATCACAACTGAATTCTTTATATATCAACAACAGGTCTTTAGTAAACATTGCCATGAAAATTTGAAATGATGTTATATGTACCTTTTGTCAATATTAGCATCAGGTGGTGACCTTCTGGGAGTTGAATGCTCTGATCTAGGAGACTTTATTGGGGATCTATCTAGACCTTCACCAGCTGTTCCATGATGACCACTGACTGAGGGATCTTGATTGGATGGTCTGACAGAAGTGGTAGTTGTCCTGTTATCTAATGTCTCTCCACGTTTCCAGGATTTAGGTCTAGCTGGTTTAGCTGGTCTTTTTTCCTCCTCTTCTCTCAGCAGTTTTTCCATGTACTGCTGTACATTCTGTCAAAAAATCTGGATGTTTAAGAAACTACTTCAAAACGCATTTATCTCAAATATTTATACAAATCAAGACCTATAACATTTTAACAGGACAAATTATCAAAAAAGGTGTCACTATGCTAATCACAAGTGCTGAAAGCAATACATGAATTGTCTGCTCGTGCAGAGTATTGCTCAAATATGATGGGTGTCAATTGTCTGAAATTTTGAGTCATCTAGTTTTTTTTACTCAAACAAAATTTTAAAAAATACATTTTTAACAAAAGTTAAAACCTAACCAATTTAAAAAAAGTTCAAAACCTAATCAAATGATAAAATTCCCTTTCAAGTACCTCCTTCAGCTTAGACATGTAGAAAGATTTAAATAAAATTTGAAGAACTTATGTGTACAAACTAGATATTCATCAATCCATTTTATTTTTAATGAATTATACTTGAACATTCCAATAGCTACCAGTACCAATACCTCTTTAGGAATTGTCAAAATATTCCTCACATTATGCATGTGTAGTTTACGATGAAGAGGGTCTAGTTGTAATCCGTGCTGCAGTATAAGCATGAAAACCTCAGGTATTCTATCTGATTCTATTGCTAACTGTTCATTATTCTTCAGTAGTTTGTATCTTACAGTTTCTGTATCATACTTTCCCCATGGTACTTCACCTACCAAATGTTGATTTATTATTGTAGAATTTACTTTTTATAATTGGTCCATATAAAGTAAACTGATATAAATAAATTCTAATGTGTTAAGTTAGTTTTCTTTTGTTTGTATGACATCAGTTTTGGATTGGGTAAAATCCACAATACAAACATTATTACAAAAGAACTACTGCAATTTGTTCTTGTTGTTCATCTCTGCATTACAGTGAAAATAATTGTATTGGACTATGTGTCAAGGTCAATCTGAGGTTTTACAGTTAAAATTTGTGTAGTGAGAATGACATCAGCATGATTCAAAGTGGTTTATCTCCAATCAAGGAAAAAGATCCATATATTTTAGTATGAGAACCAATAGAAATTGAAACTTAGTGCATGTCTTAATGGAAGCATGCATCTTAATGTATTTCTGAAAAAAGCATGATTGGATAGTAAATGAAGGCTGTATGCATTGTAACATACATTTGGCTTATAAAATTTTAACACTATTTAATGATGACACATATCACATTTGAGAAATATTATTAATACTATGATGGCAAAGCTACAGATTTATTTTTTTTTTGTTCATTTCAATGTACAGAAAACATTTTACTGAACACTTCTTTACCATGAAACATTTCCCACACTATAACAGACAGACTATACACATCTGAAGCTGCAGACGGAGGGCTGTCTCTCATTATTTCTGGAGCCATCCAATTATATGCTACATTCTGGTACATATTCTGGTTTACAAAACTTTTTCTTCCTGCATCCACTTTCTCACTAAAAAATTTACATTCTAATGATAAAATGAATTTTTTTAAAAATTATTGCTCTAATACAATATATGAAACAAAGGTTACACCATAGGTTAAACAGAAACAACTTTTTTTAATACTTTTTATGCTTTATCTTACTATTTTTAAGATCAAAACAAGTTACTGAAATTCTTAAACTGCAAAGACATCTTACAATATATAACCTGAAATTGAAAGAATAAACGTAATTAGTCATTATTGATCTCATGAATATTTCTGTATATGGGTCTCCCATGAAGCAATTTGGTTTCAGCAAAGCTTTGTGCAAGTGATGTTGTACTGAACAGAAGATTTATTTCTGGTTTTAATGTAATGTTATATTATTTATATTCTCTGGATATTATTGGCCAGATAAGTATGGCATGTTCATAACACACTGTTAGGAACATTATGATGTATACAATAACTCCATGTACTATGTCTACATTATTACAAATATTTTTATTTGATCTATTTTTATTTGTTAATACATTATATGGGTACTAGCAGATATGAAAATAGTTGCAATATATGGGGCTGACCAGTATCAATGTACAGTTTGATGTTAATGCTTACCAAGATTAATAATGAAGAGAGGTTCATTCTAACTATCAACATTTCTTATACTATCCACTTGTGTACACATATTGACAGTATAGGAAATGTTGATAATAAAGATGTATCTCTCTAATAGCAAATTTATGGGACTTGTGGCAAGTCTTTCTCTGTTGCTGTATGCAAGTCTGCGTAACCAAATGTAAAAACGTTTTATGCTCATGTGTAATAAGAGGAAATTTATTTGCATGGCGGAGCTGTTAGACAAACCAGGATGATGTCCACAAGTTATCGACAGATGTAAAAGAAGAAAGAGTTCTTACCAGTCAACAACATATTCAAAGTTTGCCAGTTTAGCACAGTGAGTGTTCACTAACATTACAGCATGTGACGTAACAAAACAATGGTAGATATTCTGTCCATGAAGAAAAACTAAAGCATCAGATATCTGGAATGTTATGTCTTTAATATGACTTCTTGATAATCTTTCTAACTAGAGAGAGAAAAGACAAATTCAAATCATTAGAATGCATTATATATTAACAAAGTCTACTTATTTTTATGACAAGAAACATCACATCAAAAATTAGGAAATACTGATGTATTAAAATTGACTAAAAAAAAATTTCCACGAAACTACAAGTTAACGTGTCTTGATTGAGTGTTGAATTTATTAACCTTGATGACATTTTATTTTTTACCAAATACCTATTTCATATAAAATGAACTTCAACAATTAATCAAGCCATAATTATCTAAATTTCTCAACTGAAATATTCAAATGCTCTAAATTACAACTGAGAAATGAATCCATCAGTTTAGGTGCAATACTTGAGATAATCAGTATTATAAGTTAACACTTCAATGTGTCTATGTAATTCTTAAATTTTCTGAACTATATTCAATGATATGCAATCTTTAGGCAGTTTTTTGGCTGAAAAATAAAAACTGCTTACCGCGTTTGGTCCAAGTTTATGCTCCTTTTGTAGATAATAAAATGTGTAAATTGAATTTGTCACTTTATTTTCCACAGTTATTTAGTGTTTTGAAATGCGGTGGATTTTTCATTGTGATAGAGCAATTTTCTATAGAAAGTTTGACCTAAATTACAACGGAAGTGTATGTTTGGAAGAGTCCATTGTCGTCTGTTTGAAATCCTTCGGGGAAATATCGTCTGCAGTTAAGGCAGGAAAATCCTAGCGGTTTGTCGGAATACCACTGAATGTTACGAAAGCAGAAGATTTTTTTGAAAACAACGCAAGGTCCCTGTACAAACTCAAATGGCTGACTTCCTATGTAAAATTCCCGTAGCAAATGTCAAGGATGATTTGGGACTTGTCAACAACAAAGGCATAATATAAAATATGGACGTGTTATCGTGTAGAAATGTTTTAAATTGGATTTTAACACTACAAAGGTACAATATGGAATAATAAAAAAATGCAAGCAAAACACTGAGCGCAGCAGGGTGTAACTTTTAGTTTAAGTTAATTTTTATTTAAATATCACCTTTTGATGCAGTACTTCATACAAGGAGCCAACATCAATTCTTTCAAACAATAAAACCATACTTTCCAGGTTATTTGTTTGACAAACACCCATTAGCGTCAAAATACTGGGATGTCGAATTTTTCTGCAATTTAAACATAACTTCTTGTCTTTATAACATCCTTTTTTTAAAGATAAATTTTGCAATAAGTAAAATTAGTACAGCAAAGGGTTGTTCCAGAATTAAAAATAGGGCATCTAATGGGACAGAAAATGATACCCAGCCACGATATTCATCAATAGTTAAATATATTTGAATATATTAGTATACTACATCCACTATATACTAGTATATAGAGACAGAAAGAAATGAGTTATCTTTCTTAGACCAGAAAATTTCATTATTGTCAAATTTGAAAATTTATAAAGTGGCAAAACTTCAATAATATTTTTCAGATCATCCTGAAAATTGAACTTGACCTGTATTTTATCGTACTGAACAGCTGTGCAAAATATTCAAATCCCTTGAGGCGTTTTCAAGTTATCATCTGGAAACCTTGGGGGATGGACGGACGGTTGGACAGACACTGAACGAAACTGAGGGTATAACATAATACCTTGGCACTTCGTTTGGTGGGGTATAAAAATGATAAATACTTAACATTTAAACTGTTATTAATCAGTATTCAAGTACACAATTGGAAGGGGAGTTGGGGAGTATTGGAAGTCACATGCTTTTATAACTACTAACTTTTAAATTGAGATTAAAATGTCGATATGATTCCTATAGCTTTTGACTTTATTACTGGACCCTACTGCATATATATTTCTTGCTTAGGTATATTGTTGCAAATTTTCATTTCATGATGTTAGCACAGCCTGTAACTTTAAGACAAATACCTCTTCATATTGTTTATGGTAATAATGTACTAATAAAAGTCAATAGTCAATATGAACAAAAAACAGGTGCACAAGTAACATTTTTATGTGCAATTAGTTGAAGGCAGACAATATTTGACAAACACTTTGCATTCCAAACAAAAATAAACTAGACAAAGTCGATCTGGCGATCACTGATACCTCCGCATTTGTAAAAATTTCAAACGTTTTTTTATGGACTGCAACCTTGAAATTTGACACATTTCCCACAAAATCAATAGGCTTCTTACCAACCTGATATATAACAATATCCCAAAGTTTCATTAAAATCAGATGTAAACTTTTTGAGTTACTGTCAAGAAACAACATTTTTGTAAAAATTAATAACGTTTTTCGTGGACTGCGAACTTGAAATTTGACAAATTTCCCCGAAATCGATAGGCTTCTTACCAACCTGATATATAACAATATACCAAAGTTTCATTCAAATCGGATACAAAATTTTTGGGTTATTGTCCGGAAACTGTGACCTTGAAATTTGACAGATTTCCCCCAAAATCAATAGGCTTCTTACCAACCTGATGCATAACAATATCCCAAAGTTTCAGTCAAATCAGATGCAAACTTTTTGAATTATCTTCCGAAAACCAAATGCGGACGGACATGAGTACCACTATATATCCTGACTGGCGAGCAGGGGTATATAAACAGAATTACATAAAAAGACAAAGGATTTATATTAAAAAAACAAATGCAACTGACAAATTAAGTGAATAGTTGAATGTTAGAGTCACCTACCCAATATATTCAGCTTCCGAAATTAAAAGATCTACCTCACCACCAGGGGCAGCATCTCTGTGCAACCTTTTTACTGTTACCTTAGTATTATTCCATAACATACTGTAAACAAAGCAAAAATGACAAGGTAATATTGGTCAATCACAATGATTTTCTTGTGAAAATTTGTCAAACACAAAAAGCTTGTACATAGCATTTAATAGTCATACCCTGTGATATATTGTACTGTCTAAGATTACATGCAAAACTGTCTATAGATCTAATACTCACTAGAATCAAAGTTTTGATAATGAAGCTACAGTGGGTATTTTGTTTGTTGTTTAACGCCAATTTTTAAGCTTTATAATGGTATCCAGTTTTTGTTGGGGGAGGAAGCTGGAGTATTGTGAAAAACCCCTGACCTTCAGCATGACAACTGGCAATCCATGTCAATTAAGGTTGGAGTACAGTAACCCTACCGGCAGTTGAAGGCAAATCCTGTGTTGACAGACCACGGAATCAACAGTAGATGACTACCTAAACCACTCAGCCACGGAGGACCCTGTAGCTCCTGAAGAGTTTGTATCTTGGAGCTACAGAGAGGTCCCATTAATAGTAAAAGGAGCAGCTAGATGTGAATAAGTTTATGTATGCTTTTCTGGTTTAATGATGAAAAAAAATTCATTCTCTCTGCTGCCAAGTTCATGTTCCTTCATAAACTAATTAATTAGTTTAAGTATTTAATTCCTAATTATAAAAATATTCTTTTCACTTGAAATGACTTTTTGAAGATCTATGGCAGTAAGTAAAGTATTTTGGCAAACATACAATCAATCCATGCAACTAAAATAACACAGGATTAAACACTGGGTTTTAGGAAATTATCAATGTGTAAACTCTGGCGACTTAAAGTCCGAAGGACTTTATGTCAAGTTTGTGAGGGAGTCGCCGGAGTTTACACACTGATAATTTCCTAAAACACAGTGTTTAATCCTTATAATTCTGTGAAATAACCGTTGCTATTTTTAAAACAGCAAAAACAGTTACAGAAACCCATCTAGACCTCAAAACGTATCTATGCCGGAAAGCGTAGGGATATGCAAAACATAGTACCAAAGGAATCGCGGTTCTGTAGAATATTGATAGGAACAAAAACAAAATGAAATGTATTTATATTATATTTTATTTGAAATCTCAATCGATTAAATTAGAAATCATTGGGGCAGAGAAAACATTGATCCCTCTCCATGACGATATACGCTAGGAGGACGCCATCTTGTTTACATTGGATACTGAAAGTAGTCCACTCGGAGGAAATATTGATATATAAATTATCTGAGAAGACGCCATATAAGTGTTTTTATCCAACCAAAGCACTTAATCTAAATAAATTACAGCATGAATAGAATTATTCCAGAATATCATTCTCGAATGCTGGGACCATACTGGGAGG
Organism: Limnoperna fortunei; assembly: GCA_944474755.1. Lineage (NCBI taxonomy): Eukaryota > Metazoa > Mollusca > Bivalvia > Mytilida > Modiolidae > Limnoperna > Limnoperna fortunei. Next base: position 2,499,454 of record OX104117.1, on the reverse strand, counting down.
GTTCCCAGTGCTCAACCCACAGAGCAGCCCAGCGCGTCCCCAGATGGCGGATAGGGTAACCCTCTCGTATGGGGTTGTCAGGTCATAATACGGAAAGCCTGGCCGCGGACAATAGTGGGTAACGTGTTAGGAGAGTGCCACGCTCCTGGCACGATAAAGACCCCTTTTGTAGATTTTGAAAAAGAGTAGGCTCTTTGTAGCAGCTACAAAAGGCTAAATTCTCAAACCCTACCCAGCACTCCATACTTTTCTAGTGGCAGTCAAAATTTTGTTCCCTGTGTTCCATCCCACCCCTTTTTCCATTGATTTATTGTTTGTTAACATGTTCTCATCCTGAATATAGCTGAAATACTGCTCACTGGACGTAAAGCAAACATCCAATCAATCAATCATTCTCGAATGTAATATAATTTTGCATAGCTACAAACATTTTTACATTGTTATGAGGGTAAACTAGTACAACATCAAACCTTTCCATCACCATAAAGGCACCATTGTTGAAAGTGAATCCATCAGTATCATGTTTGAGTAACAAATCACTAACTAATGGGAGAGTACAAATAATACCACTAAAACTGTCTCCGTCTTGATATACCTGAAAAATAAAACAAACAGTACTATTTTTCCAATTTTACAACTTGTATTGTTTGTAATATAATCTACTTAACAATAACTTTATTAGGAACTAATGTTTACAGAAGAAAAAGAAAAATTTACACCGAAATTTACGATAAAAAAGGTTTTTCCTTTTCCTATTACTACTTTCCTTTATTTAGATGGTGTCGTACCACTTGATCCATCTTATGGAACTGATATCACAGTTGGCCAATATGCCCCATTTGTAATAATCTTGAAGATCGTAATTAAATGAATGTTACACACATTTTGTTTAAGCTTCGTTCAAGCACTTTTTAACTAAATATAATAAGATACGAAAACAGCTCATTCTTAAAGAAGCAAACAAATGTTGGCTATGACTGCACAAGAATATGCCTAAATGCTTAACAACCAGATTACAGATGGTCGCTATGACTGCACAAGAATATGCCTAAATGCTTAACAACCAGATTACATATGTCAAAGTAAATTAGTGTGGTTCCTGATTTCAGTGACCTTTCATACATAACTAGATATCAGTGAGATGGTATCCATCTCTTTGGACCCCGCTGACCTTGAGGTTAAGGGTCATCAATCATGGTATGCAATACATTGCCTTGATATTATCTTACCCACATACCAAATACCAAAAGCCTACCTCAGAAGATAAAAAAGTTATCGCTCTTACAAGATTAATTTGGACAGAGAGACTGATCACTATAGGACTTCCACCACAAAATGGGGGCTCTAATTACTGGTCTTATATGTAGATTTAAGATTTATTGAATATAATGATGAATAGTTATTAAACCATATGGAATTTGGGATCTGTCTATTCTTTTATTGTTTCACTAACATTTTTAATTTCTTGTACACGTGGGACCCTGCTAAATTTTCATTGTAGATGTTGCTTTTGCCACTACTAAGGCCTAAAATAAAATTAAGTTTGCTTGCCCAACCTGGACTGACCTGAGAATCTGCCCAACCCAAAAGTCTACCTTAACACAGGAAAAAACAACATTTTATATTATTTTCTCAGCGACTACAGCATTCCAGATATTGTGACAAGACTCCATTCCATATTTGATATAAACCAATCAATTTTTTTTTAATTTGGTTTAACTTGCATCTAGACTTGGATCTTTGTTCACTGATGAAGGTCTAGCATCAATCAATTAATGTTAAATATTTTGTTTAGTGATTTTAACAGTTATTAAATTTAACTGTTGTCTTTCTTAAAGGGAAACTTCGCGAAAAAATGAAAATTTGATATGTTATTCTTCCTCTAAAAAGAAACACATTTGCCTACTGATGTTTTATTATATTTTCAGTGGTTAAGTTTCTGCATGGAATTTAACGTGTAAAAAATGCACTTATGGAGGTCGGCCATCTTGTCACCATCTTGTCACTAGATGGCGATACTAGAAATCCAAGTACCTCAAAAGTCGTCGTATGATAATAATGCGAAACGGTCAATAATAGAAGGTTGTACTAAAAGACAAGGTTGTGGAAAGATTACGTTTCGTTTCCTGATCTATATATAAGTAAAAAAACGAGTATTTAACCAATTTAAAGACTTCTACTTAATACTATTTCCACAGCAGCAACAATGGTAAACTGAAAGAAAATCACAGGAAAAAAGTCACAGTTTTGATAGGAAAAAAAGTCCATAAATATTAATTAAATTAAAAATTATCTGTATTATTATTTTCAACTTAATCAGATTAAGCAACTAATTGAACGAAACTTTTTATACAAAATATTTGCGAAGTTGACTATTTAAGAAATAACGGTCATTAAATGAAATATTTGTAAATACTCGGGTTTTCGCGCATCAAAATTTCACTTCACGTTTAGTACATATATAATTATTATTATTATAATTATTATTACTGGTAACATTTATTGTGAGTGTGCGTAACACAGTTTCCAAACTTTTTGCATGTTGTGTATATTTGAGTTTATGTGTAAGTTTTACGTTTCCGCTGACTTGGCATCTTAAGGTATTCGAAATCTTATATACATCCCGTGTTCTGACACTTCGGTGTATTCAAATCATACCTGTCTTGGCAGGAGGGGGTGTGCTTTTCTAATTTCGAATTACATGATTAACCTTTAATCTGGTTAGCTTTTGAAAAAGTCCGAATATTCATACTTCAAAGTCAGCGTCAAAATGATCAAGTAATTGCAATAAACATTCTGTTTGTTTACCTGCTAATTCTGTTAATTACCCTTCATAAACGAGTAATGATATACCTGTAATATTTTCACGTCCAGGTACAACTGCTGTTTCAAGACGTGCAAAATTATCCACTGAATTTTACTTTTTTATATAAAAATAATCATATAAATATATCTTTTATTACAATTATTATTTAGGTAAATTATATCTGAGTTAAATAAAGACAGGTTAAAATTTGTGTCTATAAATACTTTTATTAAAACGAAGAACATTAAGACGTATTTGGTAATCTTATGTTGTCAGCGGGTCATTAGTCATCGCCACAGTTTATATATTCTTCAAAGAGCTAAGGCAGAAAAACATATTTTTAAACTGGATTATTTATCATATTTACTGGATAATTACATTTATCACGTCACAAACGCAGTCACGTGATAAAATAATGTCAATATGGTGCCCCCCATACACAAAATTTTACCACCTTTAATTCACTCTAGAAGCGTAACGGTAAAGAATACAATAAAACATCAATAGGCAATTATATTTCTTTTTATTTGAAGAATAACATATCAAATTTTCATTTTTTCGCGAAGTTTCCCTTTAATTAATTGTTAATATTTACATTACGTATGTCTTTCATTGATATACTAGATTTCTATTGGTTGATACCAATACAGATGATGTGGAATAAGTCTTTGCATTTATCAATGAATCCGGTAGCCATGAAGAGCATGTGCTTCCTTGATGACGTTCACAGTAAACAAACAATGTGGATTTATTTATATCAACAAAAATACATTGTGCAGGACTTAAATAAGGACCATCTGCATTTAAAAAAAAATAAAAATGTAAATATAAGAATTGAATGCATTATTTTGAAGTTTCATTAATGTATGATAACATTGTCCAAAGCACATTTCACATTTTCATCATGAAGCGCTACTGCCCTACATTGAAAATATGCTTTAGGGAACACCTTCATACGTAAATGAAACTTAAAAAAAAATGCATTCAATTCTTAAATGGTTTCTCCTACAACACAGTAAATGTTTTATTGTCTGATGTTTTCCCAGAATTATTTCACCACTTGGCTAAAGTAGTTATATTTAACTTGTCAGTGCCTTCGTATTGGTCATTTCTGTAGTTTTTGTTGATTGTTGTTCAGTCATTTAGTAATTAACTGAAATGTCAATTTTGTGTTTAGATTATCTCTTCTTTATATAATCTGTTGATTACATCCTTAAGAAGTGAGAAAATGTATAATACAAGTAAATATGTTATTAGTAAAATTTTTAAATCATTTAATGAAAACATTGGGTCCTCCTTTGAAATACAGACAAGTTTTTTAGATCTGAAGTTTTCAATGACAGACTCCCTGAGACTTATGGAAGGACCAATGACAAGTTACCATGCAATTCTGAATGGTTTCTTTTGCCATTAAGGCAAATAGCAGCTGCATACTTTTGCTAATTAGAAAAAAGGTCTTGTACAAGTTATTGCATGCTTTTTAATGACACAAGTAGATTTTTATGTATCACATTCTATATAAGTATCATAAAGATAAAACAATATGTAGACTTTAAATACACTTGTTGGTCAAAATAATAATACAGGAAAAAATAAACTTAATACTAATACACACAAACCATCCAAACCTACTTTTCCAAATCCCAAACTATGACAGCTTCTCATCTGATGATCAAGATTAACACTACTTTCACCTCTGATCTTATCTCTAATCAACTTAATGAAGGAATTGGTCCTTGGAGTGACACTGAAATATATGTAAATATTGTAGATGTCAAACCTTGCTGAAAATTGATACCACATATAAAAGCTTGACAAAATATATGGTTACATACAAAATATGAAAATTCAAAAATAATGTTAATCAGTTTAATCTAATTTTCACAAGTTTCATTTGTAGATAATACAAGGCTCAAAACACTGAGTGAAGTGGGCAACAAAGACACCTTACTGTGACCTGAAGTCGACCTAAGGCGCCTCAAAAGTGAAGTTGAAGTCGAAGTCCAAGTGTGCTGAACAGAAAAATTATTTCTGGGTTTATTGTAATGTTATTCTGTTTACCTTCTTTGGATATTTTGTCCATATCAGATAAACATGGCACGTTCATCACAAACTGTTAGGATTATTAAGATGTATACAAGAACTTCATGAATGATGTTTATGTCTACACATGTACACCTATACAAATATTTTAAGTTGATCTATTTTTATTTGTTAATATCTTGTATGGCTACAAATACTGAAGTAAATAGAAAAATAGTCACTATATCTGGTGATGTTTTCATTGGTTAATGATAAAGAAGGTTATGTTTGATGTTATTGCATAATAATGAAAAAGAAAGAAAAAAAACTGAATTCAAGTGTGTTATGGTTTAAAAACACCAGAGAAATAATCCTGGAAATTCACAATTATAAAACGATGTAAATAAAAGAAAAAAGTATGTAACTCCCTACTTTTTTAGAGTGTGGTGACCCCTGATAATAGTAGTATACAATTATAGCCTTTTAATGAGGTCTTAACTTGTAAGTTTTTATCTACTTAATTAAATGTATCAACCAAGAACTAAGTAAGAGGTTGATATAATTTCATCCAGTTGATAAAAACATGTATTGACCAAAACTTAAAAGGCTGACATCAACAGTATAGCAGAAATATCCAATCATACAACTTAGAGGTGTTTTCTTTTGTATTATTATACCTCAAATTCATTTACAATGTTAATCCTCCATAGGCCACCGTGACATATAAGTACTGTCAAAAAAATTTACTGTCTGAAAAATACTGTCACCCGCTACCATAGGTACGGAATGATACTGTACCATTCGCGCATGCGCAATTTCTATTTTCACATTTCCGTTGTAAACAGGCGACAATAATGTCAAGCAACAAACGTTTTTCTACCAAAGATTCTGGATACTGTTAGTTTAATTTTATTGTTAAATTGCTGTTTCATTACCATTATTCAATTAAATACCATTATTGAATACAGTTGATCATGGTTTGAATAGTTTTTCGATAAAATAAATGTTACATGTCTGACAGGGTGACAGTAAAATTGTCAACTTTCGAAAATAATGTCAACCTTGGCTTTCGCCTCGGTTGACAGTATTTCCTCAAGTTGACAATTATACTGTCACCCTGTCAGACATGTAATATTTATATATTAAAGTTTCTTGTGAACCAAAAAAAACTGTCTTGGCAACACTGTAGATGTGAAGGCATCTTCATTAAACAAACTTCAATGCAAAGGTAAAACTTAGGAAGGACAGATGAACAAATGGACCAAAATTGATTTGTCGACCAACTTTTGTTGGCAGGACATTTACTTACAGTTGTCTTTTGTTTGAACCCTGAGGTGATTTTAAACTAGCCCTAAGGTCTCTTCCAGACTTGGTCAAGGCAAATAATCTTGTCTTCTCTATAAACTCCAACATTTTCATCCTTTTCTTTAGGTCAGGCTGAAACATTGTAAATTCTTTAGAAGTTCGACCAATAGTATCATGTAGTCTTAAATCTCCACCAGCTGCTAAAAGCTCTGCCATTAATTGTACATTACAGTTGTATGCCACCATATGAACTGGGGTCATTCCATTGTTACTCCGCCTACAACAAAAAATTTATTATTGCAAATCAGTCAAACCTGTCTTGTGTAATCCTTTTAAATGACTGATGATTAGATGAATGGGTAATAAATTTCTACCGAACAGAGCAGTACATGTATGCCAGTTTTATTCAACCTTGAAAACAAATGACCAAACAATAAAAAAAATCCTTCAAAGACAGAAATGGCTGGATTTCGTTAAACAGGAAGTAGGTGAGAAACAGACCTGAAACCGAATCCTACTTTATGGCAGGCCATGCTGCATACCAAAAATTTGGGAATCAAATGCAATATTGTTGTCATGAAATGTCAATTTCTTTGCCCAAAAGTGTAATGGCTAGAATCTGTCATAATATATCTTGGTTAATTAAGGTTGGTAATGCTTGTGTACGTTAACACTGGTAAAGACAAGGTGCTATTTAAATGAATATTATGAAAATTTATTGCTGATTTTGATCATGCCACAACAATAAATCCTTTATTATATATTATACATTATTAAGAGTTTCTTAGGGCAACATGATGTCACCAGGGATTTTCCTACCTTTTTTCAAATGAATTGGAAAAATTATGACAAACTCCAAAATTGGGAACAAAAACTTAAATCTCTTATAAAGTAAAATATTGCTTGTTAACATCAATGTTTTAATGACTAGTCAAGAATGACAAGATGGAATCTACATGAATAAGCCTCAGACCCTCAAATTGACAAATTAAAAACAGTTTTTATAAAGAGTTTGAAAAAAATGTATTTGCAGCCAACTTTACTGACATCATTTTGAAGAGCAAAAATTTTCAGGAATCTTGGTGGAATTTATAGAAACTGAATTGCAAACATAACTTTTTAACATTTTACATTAATTTTCACTCTCATTAATGTTCTGGAATAAATGCCTGGATGAGAACTAAATCAGAAATACTAAACTCTTAACAAGTGTGAATAGTATTGCTCAAGCAATACTAAGTCCTCTATGGGCAAAAAAATTTTTCAGTCCTTGGGCCATAATTTCATAAAAAATCATTGGACCGGAATGATATTAGAACTTTATCTGGACCTTATCATGGTTTACTCACATGCCAAATAACAGCTCAATATCTAAAAGTGTTAAGAAAAAAGTCCGGAAAACTGTTTTTTTTTAATAGAAATTAAGTCAAAGGGCAATAACTTCGTCAAAAATTGTTGGACCGGAACAATATTTGAACTTGGTCTGTAACTCATCATGGTTGACTCAAATACCAGTTCAATATCTGCAAGCGTTTGTTTGTCTGGAAAACAAAGTTGTCGCTGGACGGTGAAATTGAGGTCAAGGTCAGGTGACACATACCAGACAGTCATGTATATAGTGCAATATATATTCGGACAAGATGGCGTCGACCGTAATTGAGCGCTAATTAATCGGACACATTTGACGGAACGGTATACAACTACAAGAACAAATACATGCAAAAGACTTACCTAGTATTTCGTCAGGTGTCCTTTTAATCTAATGACACTAAGAATTCGCCTTGGAATAGACCGGAAGAGGCATTTTACATAGTGGGGAGTAATGTCTATCCATATCTGCTGAACTTCAGTGAACAATATCAGTTACCTACGTTATTACCCGGGTGTATGGAAATTGTACCACCTGAAAGTACTTCTGTTCAGCCTGAGGCGAAGCCGAAGGCTGTCCAGAAGTACTTTCAGGTGGTACAATTTCCATATACCCGGGTTATAACGTAGGTAACGGATTTATCCCCGGCTAACAAGTGTAAAAGGCTGAAAATAGGTTCTTTAGTCGTCAGAAAATGCTAAATGGACAACGTCATCACAGTTGCTCACAAAAAATTATACGTTTTTTATGAAGAAAATGCCCATTTTACCAAGTCGAGGATGTTACCTTTGGTAACAACCTCAGACTTAGCGAGTTTAAAGAGTTTTTATTTTGTTTTACATTGTTTTTCGTACTTTCGGTATTTTGGCGCCTCAAGTCACGCTATCATAACGTCAACAGACTATGACGTCAAGTTCCGATTTAATTCATATTTATGTGTGTCAGTGTGAATATAGGACTCTACAGTGTTTGAAACGAAGTACAAATACAAATATAAAAAGACAGAAATGTTCATTTGTGGAATAACATACACTGGTACTCTAGAACATACATTAGCAACGCACAAACAATACACCCTGCGACGTTAGCAACGAAGACGGGGGCATGGGATTTGTACCGACGGGTAACCAACCAATCAAAAGTCCGCATTTGTTGCAAGCCGGGGATAAGTCATCTTTAGATTTTATTCTATTAACACGAGACTGCAATTTTCTTTTAATAAACAACCATAGATTTTCAATAATATTTATATCTGGGCTTTGAGCAGGCCAACTCATAGTCTTGATTCCATTCCTGTGAATAAATTCACGTGTCGAATGTGAGCGGTGAACTGGAGCATTGTCATCTTGAAAAATGTAATTTCCATCCGTAAAATGAGGAACTAGGACTGGCCACAAGTTATCATCCAAAATCTCTTGATATTTGACTGAATTAATGTTAAAGTCTACAGAAGCTAGTGTACCAACACCGTACCAGGAAACGCATCCCCAAATCATGATTTCAAAACGTGGGCGTGGCACATCCACAGTCACTAAATCAGGTCTCCACCCTTCTCCTGTTTTTCTTCATATATGGACCCGCTTATCATGACCAATCATCATTTTAGATTCATCTGAGAAAATGACTTTCTTCCAAAAAGTATCAACCGTTAAATGTCTCTTTTCCCTACACCAAGCAAGACGTTTCTTGCGATTCACTTCTCGAACTACCAATTTCTTTCTTGAAATTCGTTTTTTAAAATCGTGTTTATGTAGATGTAGCTGAACAGTGCGTTTAGATACAGGCACACATCTATCTTCATTAAATTTGTTGGCAATATCCATTAAACTGTCTCTCCGATTAACTTTTACTAACCGTTCTAAATTGCGATAATCGCGTTCCGCGGCTCGAGGCATCCTTCCACTTCGTTTGATGTTTTCTACTGTTCCACGTTCTTCAATGCGCATTTTCAAGTCACCAATAGTTGATTTTGGTATCCCAGAATGTCTGCTACAATTCTGATTGTTTTCCCCTCATTCAGCAATTTAGGAACAACGTCTTTAATGTCGTTAGTAAGCTCCTTGCCTTTTCTTCCCATGTTTACTTCTGAAGGTGTCAGAAATTAGTACGTTGAGCAGACGACAACTTTGTCACGTGATTTGTGATGTCATGGAATTATCATGTGACCTTAAGTAACTTAAAAATTACAACACACGTTATAAATGTTTTAATTATATCAATACAACTGATGTTAGCTGAGCTGTCCCTTAGTCAGCCGCCATCTTGTCCGAATATATATTGCACTACTAGTAATCAACAACCTATATATACCAAATATTGTCATTCTACCATACGTAGTTACATAGGAACTGCCGTAACCCAAAAACTTTAATGTAGTTGCTAGACCGTGAAATTCAGGTCAAGGTCAGGTGACAGGTGACTGACTGGCAAGTACTCATTATAAGCTACCTCTGGACCAAATTTGATGGACATAGGGCTTGGGTTACAAATATATGAAGCAAGATGTCCAAGTGTTTACGCCACCGCCAAATTCCAATACATATATGTCTTGCCTCCAGCGATGAAATTCGTATTTGTATGGTCCCCTTGACTTCTCCCTAGTGTCTCCTTGTTTGGCTGCCAGGGAGAAGTCGCTTTTACCTACTTTTTTAGAGTGTGGTGACCCTTGCAATATACAGATTTTTTCATGTGATTTTATTCTTTTTTTTTATATTAATACCATCTTGTGGACTTAATCTTGTTTGACAGCTAGTTTTGACAGTAGAACAGGTCTACAATGTGCATACTTTTTTGAAATCCACGTTAGGGGTGTTTAACTTGCAAAGAACTCCAAACATGCTACCAACTATATGGTCTGCTGGAAGATATTACAAATAACAATTCATTGGCAAGAAAGAACACAAATGCTTGCAATGTTTTAGTTTTATTTAATGTATAGAATTAACAGTTCAAATAGAAACAAGCTTTACTTTTGAAAGAAGTCTATGAAACCAAACACTACACATGTTTGAATGTGAAAAATTAAGGTTTTTGTATTTTTTGTTGAACTTGTATTTATTCAATTTTATGTATAAAACCAATCACTTACTCATTAGGATTTGCTCCATATTTTAAAAGTTCCTTTACAACTGCTTCTTCATTGTTACAACATGCACAGAAGAGAGGTGACTGTCCCATATTATTGGGGTAATCTACTTGAATACCTGTAAATTAATTACCATATGTTATATTTTGTTATGGAAAGACAGTTTTTTTACCAACTAGTACAAGTACATGTACTAGTACTTTTAAAATGTGATAAAGAACTGACCTTGTCACTAGCTCCAGTGATACTTGTAGGATTTTTTATGGCGAGTCCTGGACTCATCACTTTTGAAAGTGGTGAGTCCCAAAACATTTTCACGAGTCCAGCTAAGTGATTGCATACAAATGTTTTCTTTGATGACCGACACATTAAATGTCTTTTTTTAATATGGCTTGCAGAATGTTTATCCCATGCTATGTTATATTAGGTGTACATGTAGCTGAGTTTGGAAGTCTTTTGGAGTATGATTGAACTGCACTCATTAATTGAAACATTCTGATGTTTGCCCAGGCCATTAAAGAGAGACTTTTGTCTTACCTGGATGCAGATGCTGACATTAATATTTCTTCCAAACAACTAATTACCCACCCACCCCCCTTTTTTCAGATCCTAGTCTATATCAGATTATCTTATTGATATATACAGAGCTCCAAATAAGCTGCATATTTGTGTTATTACATGTACACAATTAAATTTTCATAAAACCTAATTATTTTTATAGCTTTGCATTGCACAACGCAATATCAAAGGCCTAAATGTAAAACCCAATCAATTTTTAGAAACATGATTAATTCACTCACTGATCATCTCACGAGTGCATAAAATTGTTCAGTGATTGCATTAATTCATTGAAATTAATTTACAAAGTTGCGTAATCATGATTCCCATTATTTTGCAACGTAACAACAGAGGTATTCGGAATGTAATGTATATTTCATGCAAAAGAAGAGATGCATGTTCCCTGTTGAATATACTTTTCTTCCAAAATTTTATTTATGGTTAGAACCAGTCTAGTAGTTTGTTGTGGCACCATGAATAGACGTGGAAGAAAAAAGGCTTCCCTGACATCCTCTAAGCCGAACAATACAAAACGACAAAAGGTTATCCACATGTATAAAACCATAGTGAAATACATTTTTGTCTGCATATAAATCCCAATTCAATAAATTTTTTATGGGTGAAAACCCCAATTAACTTATTATTGAATGGGTTACAAAAAATGATAAAAAGTAAGTGATATATAAAAAAATACCCAATGAAATAAATCAACAGATGGGTGAAAAACCAAATGAAGAAAATCTTAGCTGGAGCTCCGATATATATACAAAAATTGAAAGGTTAATTAGATAACTAATTTATGTTCATATTGAAAATATCTTTGTACTGGTCAAGAATTCTTACTTAAAAAAATCGTTAGGAGTGTATCATCCTTACAAGTCAGGGTTTCTGTGTCCACATGTGGCCATGAAACCCTGACAAACTTAGCTAGGAAATTCCCGGGCTAGAAGATTTTCATATGATGTCAAACCTTCAAAATATCAACTAATGAAATTGCTTGAAAGAACCAAGTATTTGGCAGTAGTCATTCTTGAATGTGAAGAAAACGTAACATTACTAAATAGCGGGGAGCTCTACGGCAATTACGTGTCATCATGTGATCAAAATGAAATCACGTGATCAAAATCTGCTTAATGCTGATATTGATTTTTTTTCATCCCAAAGTTGATATTGTCAAAAAACTGGAACAAAGTGAATGAAGAAAAGTACTAAAAATAATTTTAAGAAAGACTTGAAAATAAAGTTTACATAGATAAAAAATAAATGTTATATTTAAAATTAACAACAAAAATTTCATACTATTTTTTTGCAATCTCTAAATCGATCTTTAAAAACTGACAAACAAATTACACTTCATGTGACGTCACGTGAACACTGGAATTCAGAGGCACTTTTACAGTGATAGGAAGTACCGTCAATTATGAAATGCACATTATATATTGATAATAAAGGACTATATTGTCTGTGCTCGCATTTTGGCAATGGCTACTCCATATTAATAAACTATTAACACTACTGTACAAAATACACTGATTTTCACATCGTCTACACAACACATCCGTTTGGTTTATTTGCAATAGACATCAGGATATTCCCTAACCAAGTCGTGAATGAAAGCGAGCTTTTGATTGGCTACATTAAGGTATGATGTAGCAAATCAAAATAGTGACATCTAGCCCGGGAATTTCCTAGCTAAGTTTGTCAGGGTTTTGTGGACACAGAAACCCTGACTTTTGAGGATGACCATGTATTAAAATTTGAAATGAGTTTATTATCAATGCTTAATTTTACCATAAAGAGAGTCCATCAATACTGCACGTTTATTGTTCAATAAACACCTTTATTAAAGCATATTTGCCGCAAGAGTGATTGCTACCTGCTGAGATTGATTGTTGCTTTACGTCCAGGAAGCAATATTTCAGCTATATTCAGGACACGACAAACTAGTTTGGGTTTGTTTTACCAAAAAACATGCAACATTGATGTCCCACTTTGTACTTATTGGTAAACACTTCCCCCTTTTCTGAGTTAACTCAAGCCATACAGAATTTTGCCGGTAAATAGATCTCATCATAGTGTCACTGTGTAACAAGTCTCATGAAGGTGTGAAGTCATCTTCATAAAAAAAAATCTTCAATACAAAGGTAATCCTGAGGTGGTTCAGATGGAAGAAAAAACTTTCGTAGGCAGGAAATACCCATTTTCCACCTGAAGTGGAAGTCATTTTGATTTTCTGATTAACTTTACTTTCCAATAAAAAACTAATTAAATCATCAGTAAAATGTCATGAATACAAAACTTCCTGGGACAGGGCCTTACATCATACAGTAGTGTTGAATGATAGAGTAAAACAGTCCTTACCTTTGTCAAGTATTTTTTTCAAACGTCTTTTGTTCCCAAATTTAGCAGCATTGTGGAAGTCATTCCCAAGTCTGTCACCTGGTTCAACTTTTCCTAGTTTAACTATGGATTCCATAGCAAATAGATCAGCAATTCAAACCCGATAAAAATTGAAAATAGAAACTGAGGAGACCTACATGTATGCCTGTGGTGCTCATCTGATATGCTGGCCACACATTTATAACCTGTAATGAGCATCATAATTATAGAAAGTTTAGCGATCGGAAGCCTGCGCATTTATTACAGTCAATTTCACTTGTATTTCAGTTGTCAGGAATTATTTTTTTTTATTAAGGCTATTAAGAAAAAAGGATTGACTATGGTGACCTCTTTGGCAGATCAATGGTACCCCAAGTGTATCCAGGGCCAATACCACCTACCACCCTCCTCCAGATGCTCTGCAATCATTGCTTATTGAAAGACAGAATTATAGTTGATAATGGCATCTGTTCAGTATCGATACAGATCAAAAACTGTTATAAAAACTACACAAAAATTAATGTGTTTTACTGAATATTCAATATAATATACTATAATATTAATTAATTAGTATAATATTGTGCCTATACTAAAATGTTTGATGATTCTCATTTTATTCTTTAATTATAAATGTTTTTGGCTGCTCTGTCCATTATAAAATAACAGACACATCAGTGGCAGATCCAAAAAATTTGGGCTATGGGGAACAAAATTGGGCAAGCTGGTGAGATTAAAGCAATTGCAGGGATTTTCCTACCTTTTTTCAAATGGTGCCTGGGCCCCTGTTAATTGGGAAAATTACGACGTAAATTCCACAATTGGGAAAAGTCTTAATTATGAATAAACATCAATGTTTTTAACGAAAATGTTTCTTGTATGTAAATAGTCATGAATGACAAGATGGAATCTATAAGCGTGACCTGAAAACTGACAAATTCAAATAAGTTTTCATAAATATTTTGGAAAAAGTTATCAAAATTTACATATGTAGCCAACTGTGCTGATATCATACTCAAAGAGAAAAATTTCCATGAATCTTGGTGGAATTAAATAGAAACTGAGTTGCAAACATCAGACTTTACTTTCACTCTCGTTTGTTCTGGGGTCTTAATAAATGACTGGATAAGAACTAAATCAGATATACAAAACTCTAAAAATGTGCATTGCGTTGTCATTTTAGTTTACCCTGATTCGTATGCTAATCGGCATTCAACCGAACCTTCGCTACCGACCCTTGTCATAAATCATAAATGACAAGGGTCGGTAGCGAAGGTTCAGTTGAATGCCGATAATGGATGGGTCTAGAGGTGCAAGAAAACTCATGATTTTCTATTCACAAAGGCTCTGGTCAATATTTAATTTCGTGAAAACAAAATTTCCTAGTTTTGATACAATACATCATCGTTCCACTTCGGTAGTATTTCGCGTTGTGCAATGCCATTTTTGAACGTTAATGCAGGGTCACGCTTCATTCCAAATGTATTCCTCCGACTTATTCTTTTCAAGACAAAGCTATTTGAACCAAACAAACAGCCCATATTACTGGACATCGTAAAAATAAAGTAATTTGTCTTATTTGCGGCATACAATTATCTTTCATATTATTGAACAAAGTTCCGCGACTTACCAAATCTCACTGTTTTTTTTTAATCATACCGGAATCTGCGTTTCGTATAAAACAAGCAAGCTCTAATATAAAACTGGTTGCCGTTATGACTAAAGATACCGGGAACAGTAATTATAAACCAATGTTCGCGAAATAATCAGATTTTGATTTTGTTTGTAATATTTCGGCTTAACGTGATTGAATTTATTTTTAGAAACCGGATTACAAAACCTCCTGAATTGGGAATTTTCACTTTCATAATTGGGAAAAAATATGTGTTTTTGCCGTTGGGAATGGGCCGAATATCGGCCCCCAAAATAAAGGCAGGAAAATCCCTGAATTGAGAGGGTGTTAAAAACTACATATTTTAACCTTTTTACAGGGATCATTCTAGGTTTTTATGTTGATGGGCCAAAGGCCCATCAACATGAAAACCTTGGGGCCATAAATAAGGCTGTGGGTCCAGGGGGCCGCCTAGGCCCCCAGTGTGGTGAAGGGGCAACGAAAACGCATTTTAGCCTTTTAAGACCCCTCTAGAAGCCTTTTCCCGAGCCTAATTTACTATTTCATTTTATGCTTTTCCTATAGCTGTAAGTACTATATTTGCCTTTTTAGCAGATCAGTGAAATAAAGAGCATGATAACTGATGATTTTTAATTGGCTTGAATATAATTTATTTGACAACTAGGTCGAAAGACCAATCTGGTTTTTTGTTTTCTCCATAATTGCAATGCCCCTTCAAAGTCAAAATCTGCCAACTTCGGACCATTGATCATTATCTGCATCATTCGACGGCATGATAATGGAAAAAATGACTCTCTAACGCGGAAACCACGTTAAGTCATAACAGCAAAAATTCGGCCCGATCATGGCGAATTCGCCCCATAAGTTTTTCAGTTTTATTTCAAACTTTTAGTTTTTATAAATAACACTGTAAAATGCGAAAACAATCTTATGAAAGTTTAGATAAGTTTGAATTCTTTGGATTACTTTAAATGGTCGCATTTTTGTAAAAATTGATTGAGTAATGGAACTCCTGTGGTGACGAGTAGGGCTGTGGCGAAAGAGTATCGATTTTCAGATTCTCTCTGCAGTGTACCTCAGGCTGGCTTTACAAAAACGTGACCTAAGGTAAATAACCGAAGAGATACAAAAGAAACAACTGGTTCCCGATACACAGGAAATGTTGTTGTTCTTTAGAAACTAAAGCTATCAGAAACAGTTCATTACTAATGTCAACATTTTCCATAATACGCAAGACGCATTGTACGTGCAATCGATGCGCCATGTTTGATTTTTGTATGCCTTTCTAGGGTATTTGAAAGGTTTTAGTGCACCATTTCGGACGTGAACGCGTAAATTAGCACATGGCGCAAATGCTCCCTGTTTTAGGATGTTCTGGTTTGTGCTTTTACAAACCAAGATTTTAATATTTACAAAATGTTTATCATTTCAAGAGAAGCCAAGTCTGAAATGAAATATCGAAACAATTCTAAGGTAAGAACATATTGTATTATGTTGTGAAAAATACTTGCTCTCTCTCTCTTTCTTTCTTTTTTTGCTCGCTCTCTCTCTTTTCTCCTTTTTTTAGGGGCCAACCTCCATTCCGCCCCCTCTGGATTCGCCACTGCACATAGAGATAATCAGATTGACGGGAAATAACTTCTTGCAATAAATCAAGTATTTTGTTGGTACTTTTAAAAGAGGGGCTACATGTATTTGTTCAGTCATTTGAAATGCACATGCCACTTTCCAAAAGCAGAAGCCAGCATCATCTTTACTTCAATCAAGCTTATTTTACTTCTTTTCTAACTTCGTTTTTATCACAACCCCAAAAATGAAAGTAAAATGGCGGAAAGTATGTGTGTTATGGAACGGCTAGTAGAATTTACGACTTTCCAATTTAAAAAACGCTACCTAGTGTCCACTTTCAGTACTAAAAACTGTGGCTAAAGCCAGTTTGTCCTGTTGAAACCTTTTGAAATGGACATTTGTCTTTGATAAATTTTCACGCTTCAGTTGAATGACAGGTGTCAATATCTGAGTGAGGAAGGTTATTAAAACAGCCTGCTTTGTAAACGTGATCGTTAATTAATTAACCAATATTTACCTGACACTAAATGGAGGTTTGTTTGTTTGTTTGTTTGAATTGTGTTTTAACGCCACTTTCAGCAATTTTTCAGCTATATCATGGCGTCCAGTTTTTATTGGGAGAGGAAGCCGGAGAACCCGGAGAAAACCCCCGACCTGCGGTAGGAAAACTGGCAATCCTTGTCAATTAAGATTGGAGTCGAGTACACCCTGCCTGCAATGAGAATCGAACCCGCAATCTCAGTGTTGACAGACCACGTGTCAGATCAATAGTAGACGAACTACCTTGACCACTCGGCCACCGAGGCCCCCTAATTGAAGGTAGAACCCCAGCTATTTTATAGCTTGAATAAACAAGCTTACCAGTGACATCCGTGTTGTATTCAAAGTTACCTGTTGCCTATGGCTATAGTAACATCTACTAATAAGGTTAATTAGATAAAAAATTTAATTGGTAGGTTTGAAGTTTAGATGATGATTTTCATGGAGAAAAATATCTCAACATGCAAGTGATGACTTTCCAATTTTAAAAACGCCACCTATTGTCCATTTCCGGTACTAAAAACTGTGGCTGTAGCTGTAGTTTGACATGTTGAAAACTTTTGAAATGGACAATTGTTTTTGATAAATTTTCCTGCTTCATGTGAATAATAGGCGTCAATACCCGAGTGAGGATATTAAAACCCATGCTGTGTAAACGTGATGGCTAGTTAAGTAACCGATGTTTATTCCCCCAATTACCTTATGGTTATCTCAGGTAGAACCCCAGCTGTTTTATAGCTTGATTAAACAAGCTTACCAGTGACATCCGTGTTCTAATATTCAAACTCACAATTTTCCTATGGCTATAGTATCATCTACTATGAGGTTAATAATAAGAAAATTTAATTGGCATAGACAAACAATACAAAACAATGCAAAATCTTTATTTCTGTAATTAACAGGAAGTAAAAGGGGAGATAAATCATGTTAAACTGGAAATGCCAATGGATCAATTTATATCTATAGCTAGTTAGACCACAAGTTAGTTTTTAAAAACATTGAGGTAATGTGAAATGTGCCGACCCAGACCCGTGTCCAAGAATCTGCTGTTTCGCTTATGGAGAGCTCTATGACTCTGACGTCCCATGGCCATGCGTCTAAAAAATGCGTTGGACGGCAGAGGATTCTCACAATAATCAAATGAAGGCTTTGCCGTCGGTTTTAATGGAAAAATAATGACACAGTCCACAAATGGCGAGAACTGCTTCTGTCATTTTAGACGAGAAGTAGCCTGGAACCCCGTTGTATCGATCTACTTATTTTCATCAACCATTTATAACATTAATAAAAATACTTATTTAGGTTTCATTCTTTGTTTACATTCATTGATATTCCTATTCTCTATTTATCTTGCTAATTTCTATTGGTAATCATATTTTATACTGTTAAAAGTCAAATTTATTCACCCATGTTGAAAACTGTGTATTCTGACGTCACTCCATTATATCGATGCATTGTGGGAAATAACTAGTTTGCATAAAGTATGGCAGACCATAGCTGTATAAAGATTGTCAGCATGTATGCAAACAAAGTCTAAGTTTTTAAGTAGTTGTTTTATCGAAAAATAGTTCGCCAAATTTAATATTAAACAGTCCGAAAATCCTCTATGCAGAAAAACAACGATAAAGGAGAAAACATGCTATAAAAGGTACTTACCGCTACTCTAAACATGATCCGGTGGTAACTGTGGTCAAATACGAAAGAGAAAGTAAACCGGTGCAATCAAGCGTGTGTAAACAATTGGTAGGCGGAGCTAGATGAAAATTCTCGAGATATTAATGAATAGAGCGATACAATGAATAGATCGATACAATGGGGTTCGAGTATACAGTCTCTTCTGCCCAGTCACTGTCAGTACGGCAGTGGGTCCGATACGGCGATACTGATACTATAGGCAACCGACGAACTCGAAATGCTGAGTTATAAAAAAAATGCTATTTCAACTAAATACCGATACTCAGTCAGTTACCACACTTAAATCCTTTTTGAATTCACCATTGATATTTCAAATATATAAATAAAGATTATTAACCTCTTATGAAAAGCACAAGTCTGCTTATTCGACATGTCAGACGAATTTTATGTCGCGTGCACATTGCCGCTTCTAAAACTTTTGTAGGGGAGGTAATAATGACTGCACTTTTGATGTCTAAATACCAGTCAATAGGAAAAGAAAGGAAGGAACGCTTTGCATTCTTTCGGCACAATATTATACATAGACATAGACATAGTTTATTCAATCTAATTATGGAGCCCCATAACAAAATAAAAAGAGTAAAAACAAAATATTAAGACGTGTGATTAGTGTGACTAGATCTAATATCAATTTCACAAACATTTTTTTTCATCATATTAACTAACTGAATTTTAGTCAATATAACACAAGCTCTGGGACAAGAATAACTATATTTATATGATTTGTATGTTCCTGTATAGAGTTTTAAACGAATAAGAACACACACCAAACTATTTGAAGACATACAAGGCATACATATATTTAAAAGCTCTTGTCTTAAAATAGTGCGAATCGTTCTATCTCTCTCAGTAAATAATACCTTAATTTTGACAGCTATTGATGTGTTCAATACCATGGTGATAGTATCTAATATTAATATAATACATATTAATTCAAAAGAAAGTTTTTTTTAGTCTAAGCTTTTATGCGTCTTTACTTTTAATTTGTCTAAACCATTGGTATTTTTACTCACTAGATGCTTACCTGCTTTTTATGCTTTTTATACTATCTATAAAATATTTTAACCTGCTGCATTTGTAACAGTAACTTTGTTTCTTTTTGTTTGTATATATTGTATATAGTATGTTGTTATCTTTATTTATTGTTATCTTCTCTGTACCAATTGTATTATTGGCTGTATGTGAATAAACTATCGATACTAGCTAGTTGCTATAAGCTACACGTACCTGTACTGTTTGTAGGTATTTTGTTTTAACATGTATGTATATTTTAATATTGTGTCACTGTTGTTGTCTATGTATGTTTGTCGGTTTTAAAAGCCCATTAGAGCTTTTGTTTGCTGTTATTGTGATGTACCGACTTTTAATAAAGCTTTTTGTCTTTGTCTTTGACATACAACACTTATATGCGTAAGACATACATATACATATGACATGACAATGCGACAATAAGACATAAGCACTGGGCCCAAGACTACATATAGCGTTAGATATTAAGGTCTCCAGTAACAACCCTAGAGAAATCCTATGTAGTGCTGACGATAATAAGGTCTCCAGTAACAAATCCAGAGAAACTCCATGCAGTACTGATGGTATTAAGGTCTCCAGTAACATCCCTAGAGAAAGCCAATGCAGCGTTGACGACATTAAGGTCTCCAGTAACAACGCTAAAGGAAGCACCTGCAGTGCTGACGATATTAAGGTCTCCAGAAACAACGGTAGAGAAAGCACCTGCAGTGCTGACGATATTAAGGTCTCCAGTAACAACGGTAGAGAAAACCCATGCAGTGGTGACAATATTAAGGTCTCCAGTAACAACCCTAGAGAAAGCCCATGCAGTGCTGACGATATTTAGGTCTCCAGAAACAACGGTAGAGAAAACCCATGCAGCGCTGACGATATTAAGGTATTCAGTAACAACGGTAGAGAACGCTCATGCAGTCCTGACGATATTAAGGTCTCCAGTAACAACCCTAGAGAAAGCCCATGCAGTGCTGACGATAATAAGGTCTCCAGAAACAATCGTAGAGAAAACCCATGCAGCGCTGACGATATTAAGGTATTCAGTAACAACGGTAGAGAAAGCCCATGCAGTGCTGACGATATTAATGTCCAGTAACAACGGTAGAGAAAGCCCATGCAGTGCTGACGATATTAAGGTCCAGTAACAACGGTAGAGAAAACCCATGCAGTGCTAACGATATTAAGGTCCAGTTACAACGGTAGAGAAAACCCATGCAGCGCTGACGATATTAAGGTATTCAGTAACAACGGTAGAGAACGCTTATGCAGTGCTGACGATATTAAGGTCTCCAGTAACAACCCTAGAGAAAGCCCATGCAGTGCTGACGATATTAAGGTCTCCAGAAACAATCGTAGAGAAAACCCATGCAGCGCTGACGATATTAAGGTATTCAGTAACAACGGTAGAGAAAGCCCATGCAGTGCTGACGATATTAAGGTCCAGTAACAACGGTAGAGAAAGCCCATGCAGTGTTGACGATATTAAGGTCCAGTAACAACGGTAGAGAAAGCCCATGCAGTGCTGACGATATTAAGGTCCAGTAACAACGGTAGAGAAAGCCCATGCAGTGCTGACGATATTAAGGTCCAGTAACAACGGTAGAGAAAGCCCATGCAGTGCTGACGATATTAAGGTCCAGTAACAACGGTAGAGAAAGCCCATGCAGTGCTGACGATATTAAGGTCCAGTAACAACGGTAGATTGATTGATTGATTGTTGTTTTACGTCCAGCAAGCAATATTTCAGCTATATTCAGGACGTGAAAATTTGGAAATAGTTAAATTATTTCAAGAATATCCCTCCTTAAATGATAAAACTTGATCTCACAATAAACAACGGTAGAGAAAGCCCATGCAGTGCTGACGATATTAAGGTCCAGTAACAACGGTAGAGAAAGCCCATGCAGTGCTGACGATATTAAGGTCCAGTAACAACGGTAGAGAAAGCCCATGCAGTGCTGACGATATTAAGGTCCCTAGTAACAACGGTAGAGAAAGCCCATGCAGTGTTGCATGCAATACTTATGTTTTTGTTTTAAATCATGTTAGATTTAACCACATGCAACAAAAATGCTACACTCAAAATATTTGTGCACTCTGGAGAATTTTTCTGCTTATTCTGATATTATGGCAATCAGCTTGCTAGAGGAAAGGGTGTGTTTAGGAATATGCTGACTTGACACTTTTTCTTTAGTGCTACCTGCTAAATAGGGACTGACATACTATTTGTCCTCTTTTATTTCATAGAATTTGTAGATATCTATCATACAATCATTAAGACACATAATCAATTCATTAGACATTAAATGTCTTTGGGGATGCTTGTATTGGATGCAAGTTCCATATGATGGCCATCTTGGATGTCCCCTTGGTTATGACCAACATAGATATGAACTGTGATACTATTTAAAACTTAATTATACTGTGATCATGTGACAGTCATCTATTGTTTTTATGAATGTTATTTAAAACCACTTTCAGCAGTTTTTCAGATATATAATGGCATCCAGTTTGTATTGCGGGAGACAGACCAAGTACCCAGAGAAAACCCCAAACCCTTATAGGAAAAGTACTGGCAATCCTTGTCAATTAAGATTGGAGTCGAGTACACCTTACCCACAGTGAGACTAAAACCTGCAACCTCAGTGTTGACAGACACATGATCAATAGTACACAATAACCACTCGTTCACCAAGGCCCCAATACTGGTGTGAATTAGTATTAAGTTTTGATCTGGTGTCAATTGGAACAGATATAAACAAGATGACGAAAACTTTCTACAAAAACAAAAACCACAAACATAGAGAAAGTATTAAGATTTATTTGATGTAAATTGAAATATCAATAACAATTAGACACCAATTAGAATTACAGGGAAATATAACACATCAAAAATGTATGTTCTAAATTAAGCTGTCTTAAAAAATATTTTTGAAAGACTTAAAAAAAAATCTATACCATGTAAAAATGCAGTAATATTATAACACCTAAAGACTATAAATGCCAATGATCTATTATAAGACTGTTTGTAACCTGTCAAATAACACCACACTGCTAATTCTATGAAGGATTGGAATCTCATATCCTCATAACTGAGATCTTTATATACTAAATAAATAAACTAATATGTAGCAAAAAAGATAACATCAACTATTGCACACTACATCAGGTAAGCACATTTCTGTAACAGGTAAACAATATTAAAGTTTACATTTATTAACATAAGTATTCTCTAACAAATCAAACAAAACCTTAGTAAGTAGGTGCAGTTAAATGCTGAACTTCAGTGCACTCCCAAAAATGTACTCTTATGTATCTGTTTAGAACAAATATGTCTTCAGGTTTTTTTTACAAAATCTTTTGTTGTCATGTAATGATTCCGTTTTTTTTTTCACACCAAACTCTATTATATATGAACATTTGTATACACTGATATATAGTTGTGCTCAGACAGGCATCCTATAATACAATTATTGTATAGATTATTACACATGGTGTTATTTATTATTAGAAGCATGATATTACATGATAACCCTGATCAATAATAAAACATTTATTAACTGATTTATGATGAAATATATATAGTATGACATTGTCATTTATTTAATGACCATACAACATAACACAGCAACTTCCTTAGAATTTGTAACATGTTACATTCCAACATAATCCGAATAATTCAAAGATGATTATTGCTTATTCATATAAAATTTGTCAACATTATTATTTTATATATTTATAAACATTTAAAGTACATGAAGCTCAGTCTGGTATAGAATATAACAAAAAATGTAATAATTATAATAATAATTAAAGAAAAGAAGTAATT
The DNA here is from genome assembly GCA_944474755.1 of Limnoperna fortunei. Lineage (NCBI taxonomy): Eukaryota > Metazoa > Mollusca > Bivalvia > Mytilida > Modiolidae > Limnoperna > Limnoperna fortunei. The sequence goes on along the minus strand of OX104117.1, from coordinate 2,475,644 downwards.
ACAACATAGATAATCTAAAGGCATAACAAGTCACATGATGATCAGCTGACAGGTCACATGTTTCAATATCCACCTTGAGCCACTAGAGCTATCAATGCTTTTCTGTAATCTCCTGATGTGTCCTCCTACAAAATAAAAACAGATCACATGACATGTAACAGCCTGCAATGATTCCATAAAAATCTTCACAAATATGCATGATAACCAATCATTTATCTGTTATATAATTGTTGTCATCATTATACAAATCAAAAGAAGACATTACAACCACTTGTTCAATACTAGTGTAATTATTTAAAATATGAAAATAACTTTAGAGGCAAGATATGTTGTTAATCTGTACAGCACATTATTTAGACTGTTATCAGGCAAACATTATAACTGTTTCGTGCTTCATTTGTCTAACAAAATCACTTTATAGACATTCTTTTACAAATTAGGCACTGGCAACATGTTGGAAGTAGAGATAAGGTAGAAACATTACTGTCTAACTAATGAAACAACCAAAAAAAAAATTGATTCATTCTCTAGATATTGAGGGCTTTTGTTCCATTTACCACCCTCTTATTAAATCATTGCACCATACCATTTACCATCCTCTTATTAAGAACATAACACTGTTCCATTTACCACCCTCTTATTAAATCATTGCACCATTCCATTTATCACCCTCTTATTAAGAACACGGTACTGTTCCATTTACCACCCTCTTATTAAGAAACAAGTCATACGATAAGTAAGAATGTTAGTTTCAATCACAACATTAGTGTATATATGTAATGTCACTGTATTTCTAACATTCTGCAAATATCAATCCATAAGATATTGTCTTATTCCTCAAGGTATTTTTATCTATTTCCTCTTATTAGAACTGAGTCCCACTAACCTAGAATTACTGCATAATATTATCAAGAAAATTTCAGCCAAGTTCAGAATCTGGATTTCTTCCGTTAGAGGAAATGCATTACAATTTTATGTTATTGTCAAAATCAAACAAACAGTAAAATGGAAAAGAAAAATTGTTATTCCAGATCTGGATCATAATTAAGCCACTTTACCAAACATAATACACACAGACAAGTTTGCTAGTAATCACATTTTTGAAGGAACAAATCTTCAAATGTAAAATCAAAAAGGAGTGTTAGCATCTCGATATTTCAGACCCAGAAAACTGAAGATTATTAATGCTTTACTGATAATACAAATATGAATTCATTTTAACACTATTACACTGTAAATAAATTGCACAAAAATACTGACATCTGATTGGCTAGAAAACATTTACTACCAGCAGATAGAAGAAAAAATAATTGTCATGGTGACATGCCATCTTTGAGGTAATATATTACTATGTGGAACACTTTACAGCTTGAGTGGATCTTATTACAAAAATGTAAAATTACACAAAAAAATTAATTTTTGTAGTTAATCTTTTAAGAGAAACAATGGTTTAAACTTAGATGGTCTTATGCAATCAATAAGCTGTTAGCTCAAATAAAATATTGTTTACAGACAAAAGTTAATATGAAATCCACAGAAAACAAACTCACAGTAACAACAAATTGTTATGTTAGAAAGTTAGTAAACACACTCCAAAGCCTCACAGATACTCAAAAAAAGAGGGGAATAATATGACAGTGTCAATAAATATTATGGTTACTATGGAAACAGTGGGGAATAGTAACAGTCTTTATTATTATGGTAATAGGGATTAAATATCTTATGTTTTAAGTTAAGTATCTGACAAATATATATTTTTTGAGTTGTGAGGATACAACAAGTAAAATATCTAATTCTACATTCCAAAAGATTTACTTTCTATTTTGCACAACCAATCAGGGAACAAAGAATGATTTTATAACAACCAGATGTATCTCCCTGAAAGAGAGGCAGTTAATGACTTTATTACACCCAAATGTATCTCCCTGAAAAAAGGCATTTAATTACTTGATTTCTGCTGTGATGGACAGACCAAGACTGAAAATGTTTATTACTACTTTCTATTTATATTAATTCTAAGCTGATAATGGATAAGTTTTGATTAAATAATCCAACTAGAAAAAAAGCTGTTAAAATTGTGTTGTGCAAAAATATTATAACTGCGAATAAGAATGAAAATCATAATAATAAAATACCGTCTGTGTTCCTTCTTATACTTGCATTTAAGGTAATGAATTTTCCTGGTGATAAATATTAACTCTTAGTATTGTAAAATACTTACTCTTATAAATCCATCTAATGATTTCCCATAAAGTTTCTGAAATTCCTGCTTGATCTGAACCATGTCCACCTCAGCACGAGTGACTATAATCCTGATTAATGTACGATCATCTGTACCTGCACCCTAAAAGTAAAAAATAACGACATAAATTAATGTTGCGAAACATCTTAAAGGTTATGTGATAGAAAAGTAACACGATAGAAATAAATTATGAGATGAATGGCCACTCACAGTGGACAACATTCAGTATTGTTACTAGTAATAGTTACTATGATGAATCATATGTGGACGACATTCTTTATTGATACCGTAATTAGGGTCGTATTGTCCGCTGTCTTTTTCTTTTAATCTAAGTTGGAAAGGAATAGTGCGGATTATACGTTAATAAAGACTCGATAGAGTTTTTTTTCGACCCATTGACTGTTGTCAATGGCGGTCGCCATTTTCTTGTTGTGTTATGTGTGGTATTTTCGTACTATTCTAACATGATTCTTTTATAAAGTTCCATATGTATACATTATAATGATATTAATTTTTACAAAAATTATTTATAGTAATATATTAATTATATAGGACGAATACAAATTAAAACAGATACAAAAATAGCGTGTTAAAAAAAATTGTGTAAAATGCAAATGTTGTTGAAAATAGATGTTTTGATTGTAATCATTGAGGGATTAAAATAAAACGAGTAATCTTTTTTTTTTTCATTGATAAATGAAAAGGGACAAATTTTTTTGGTATCAAAATGTGTGAGTATCAGTTTTAACAACAATCAAAATAGACGAAATGACAATGCACTATTTTTAATTTTTTTTATTACAATCACAAGAAATTAATAAAACTATAAACATAAATATTTTAAGAGAGAATAAATTACATATTACAGTAAAAACTTTTTAAAAAGTGCGGCCAAGTCGGACTCGGATGTTTTGTGAAAACTTGTATGTGCGAATTGTACATGCAATTAAAAAAATGTTGTGCAATTTTCTGGCCCTAGAAAGGGGTGCGGACTATACGTAAATGCGGACTATACACAGCTTTTTACGGTAATAGTAAAAGTTATTATGGAGAAACATGAAATATTATGTAGTATTACTATGGTAACAGTTACAATGGTGAATTATAGGTGTACATTTTGTATTGTTAATATAGTAATGGTTTCAGCATTGTAGCAACAAGGGACAAGTTATGTTTTTATTGCTATAATTACATGCCCAATGCAACTGTTATCATGCAATATTTCTGTAATATACAATTACATGTGGCTGTGACAAAAACGTCGTTAACATTCTGCATATATGATTAACTGTGACATAAGCAATGCTTGATTTTAATATGCCTTAACAGGGGTGGACACTAAAAGATAATCACTGGTGTACACTATTGACAATTAACAAAAAATACAGTACAGTACATATAAATTTTTTACTAAGGATATGCGATATATATCACAATTTACTAGTATTACTAATATTATCTCACATTGTGACTTTCAAATAGCTTAATAAATTGTGTACTGAATTAGCTTAAAAAAAACAAAATAATAAAACTTCTAATTACCACTACATACCAAAACAATCCAGCAGATTTTAAGTTATTTTCTGGACAGGAAATTAATTAAGGGAGGTAAGTAAACAAGTACCATAGGTAGAGTTGTGCTTTATGTGCATTGTGCTAATTTATACAACCTTGATGTTTGCAGTTGATGTGTCAAACAGTTTTTGACGGCAGAAACTGTTTTAGACAGCAGAAAACTGTTATGGACATAATGACAGAAGAAAGATAGGACAGATGGACAAAGTGTGATTTTATGCCCCCATTTTGAGCAGCAGGAAATATGTAAAACATTGCTTTGGCAGAAATAATCCCTCTTACAGTACTAATTAGATATTAACAGTTTATATATTGATAAATTGAAAAGACAGTCACCTGTGGTAAACCTTACCTTCATTGAATGGTACATCTTCTGGGCAAAATATGCAGGTCTGTTCTTTACACAACGGACTGAAACAAAGTATCATATCATACAGTTTGCTGTGTCAGTATTGCTCAATGTTACTGATATCCTTTATTTACCTTAGATTCACTGCTATTATTTTCACAGTGTAACTTATATCGTTTATTTACCTTAGCTTCACTGCTATTATTTTCACCATGTAACTTATATCGTTTATTTAGCTATTATTTTCACCTTTATTAACCTTAGATTCACTGCTATTATTTTCACCTTTATTTACCTTAGATTCACGGCTATTATTTTCACCTTTATTAACCTTAGTTTCACAGCTATTATTTTCACCTTTATTTACCTTAGATTCACGGCTATTATTTTTACCTTTATTAACCTTAGATTCACGGCTTTATTTTCACCTTTATTAACCTTAGTTTCACGGCTATTATTTTCACCTTTATTTACCTTAGATTCACGGCTATTATTTTCACCTTTATTAACCTTAGTTTCACGGCTATTATTTTCACCTTTATTAACCTTAGTTTCACGGCTATTATTTTCACCTTTATTTACCTTAGATTCACGGCTATTATTTTCACCTTTATTAACCTTAGATTCACTGCTATTATTTTCACACCACTGCACAATGCAGTCATTATTTAAGCAGCTAAAATGAACTGATCAGAATGTTTTTTTTTATAATATGACTGTTTAACACCTACTGGTACCCTAGACCTGATTACACAAATGTGTATACTGGATCCCTTATGTCTTCATTGTAAAAGTACAATATATTTCAATTAAAGCTTGGAATTTACCAAACCTGTAGTAAAGGTTTCAGGACCTTACTTATAGATAACACTATAGATTTCTAGAATCTTACCTACAACTTATCTCTAGATGTTTTACTTTTCTTTACCTAAAGTTAACACTCCTATTTCCAGATATTTTACATAACCTTACCTTTAGCTATTTCTATATCCAGATGTTTTCCAGAACCTTACCTTTAGCTATTTCTATATCCAGATATTTTCCAGAACATTACTTTAGCTTACATTTCTATCTGCAGATGTTTTCCAGGAACTTACCTATAGCTAACATTCCAGTTTCCAGATGTTTTCCAGAACCTTACCTTTAGCTAACATTCCTATTTTCAGATGTTTTCCAGAACCTTAATTTTAGCTAACATTTCTATATCCAGATGTTTTCCAGGAACTTACCTATAGCTAACATTCCTATTTCCAGATTGCCAGACATTTCGCTTTTGATTGTAGCTTCTATATCTTTTCCAGATAACTTGTGATAGGCATCAAACACAGCTCGCAGTTGTTCATAGCTTTGGGATGCTATAATGGAGTTGAAAGTAGACTCGTCTGTTCCCAGTTTCTTCTCTCCAGCTTGAAGTAATCTCTGGTGAAACAAAAAAAAATGAGGAACATATTTATAATGAGTTTGTAATTATTGCACTCCATATCTACATATGACAGAGTTTGTAATTATTGAACCCCAGATCGACATGTGGCAGAGTTTGTTTGTGATGATTTTTTAATATAATAGAGTTTATTTGTAATTATTGCACCCCATTTCTATATTTGGCAGAGTTTGTAATTATTGCACCCCAGATCTACATAAGGCCGAGTTTGTAATTATTGCACCCCAGATCTACATAAGGCCGAGTTTGTAATTATTGCACCCCAGATCTACATAAGCCGAGTTTGTAATTATTGCACCCCAGATCTACATAAGGCCGAGTTTGTAATTATTGCACCCCAGATCTACATAAGGCCGAGTTTGTAATTATTGCACCCCAGATCTACATAAGGCCGAGTTTGTAATTATTGCACCCCAGATCTACATAAGGCCGAGTTTGTAATTATTGCACCCCAGATCTACATAAGGCCGAGTTTGTAATTATTGCACCCCAGATCTACATAAGGCCGAGTTTGTAATTATTGCACCCCAGATCTACATAAGGCAGAGTTTGTAATTATTGCACCCCAGATCTACATAAGGCCGAGTTTGTAATTATTGCACCCCAGATCTACATAAGGCCGAGTTTGTAATTATTGCACCTCAGATCTACATAAGGCCGAGTTTGTAATTATTGCACCCCAGATCTACATAAGGCCGAGTTTGTAATTATTGCACCCCAGATCTACATAAGGCCGAGTTTGTAATTATTGCACCCCAGATCTACATAAGACCGAGTTTGTAATTATTGCACCCCAGATCTACATAAGGCAGAGTTTGTAATTATTGCACCCCAGATCTACATAAGGCCGAGTTTGTAATTATTGCACCCCAGATCTAAATATAGCAGAGTTTTTTTGTAATTATTGCACCCCAGATTACATATGGCAAAGTTTGTTTGTAATGATTGTGCTCAAATCTTAATATCGCAGAGTTTATTTTTAATTATTGCACATGGTTACAGAGGAAATGCCCTAAATCCAAAAACATTCACATAGTCACTGGACCATGAAATTGAGGTCAATGTCAGGTGACTGACAAGCAAGTACCTATCATGAGCTACCACTGGACCAAATTTGATGGATGTAGGGCTTGAGTTTACTAAGATTCAAAATGTCAAGTGTTTACGCCGATGCTGCCAGATTCTCATAAACATGAGTATGTCTTGCCTCCAAAAATAGCAGGTGCACAACTTCAATATGTGTGCAACCTTTCTATGAAGTTTCATGGATTTGGGCAGAAAGCGGAAGGAGGAGTGGATTACACAAAATATGTAAACACTTTGGAAAAGTTAGTAACAAATGACTAAGTTCCAATATCTAGAAAATTAGGAAAAAATTTCTCGAACAATTCCATAATAGCAGGTGCACCACTTTTTTACATTCACAATCTTTCTTTGATAGATCTAGGTGAAAACTGTATGAAGAGTTGATTACACAAAATAGCCCTATTTTCCCCACTCATTTGCCTTACTTCACCATGCTATAACTTGGTGCAAACCTGCCAAAAAATGACCAGAAGATTTTAAAGGACGAGATTTTTGTAAAACATTTATGATGGATGGTTGTGTAGATAAACCTTCATTTAAAAAGTCACTTTAATTTTTTTATGTAATTTAATAATTATATGAAGAAGGAACTGACCTGTGCATCTTGCTGGGCTTTAGCTGGATCTACAGCCTGGTTTTCCATTCTTCCTCCCTGAAAAACATCACGATATAGTCAGTGTATGGCAGTGCAATATTTTTGAGTAAATCCGATAAATTTACAATTAGTTTATCAGTTTTTAATTGTGGATAATTTGATGCCACAATTATCACACCAAGTCAGTAGATAACAGAGTTAAATACAGAAAACATTTTCCTATTTGTGTACTCACACAGAAAAAGAGAAAAGCCTATCTACAGAATGTTGTTAAATCTTTTATTGTCAACACACAAATGTTCTTTGTAAAATGTATTATCTCCATGAGTTCTCTATGCTGCAATCTTGATATAATATAACGCTATTTACATCAATTCCTTCTCTATCTGAGTAGACTATCAAATTAACAGCAATATATAAAGTTATTTTAAATACATACACATGCCATGGAAACCATCAGTCGTTTAAAATGTCCAGATGTATCACTGATGATATCATCTTCTAATTTCTTACCATACACTGGAATGTACAATGTGTAAACTTTAATATACAATACACAGTTGTAGGCAGGAATATATGCCATAAATGTATATAAAAAATATACAAAATGGGAGTACACTAAATTCAAAAATATATTTGTACAATTGAAATATGTAATAAATGTGTACATTGGAAATAAAAATATATTTCTACAGTAAAATTTGCAATGCATTTCTAAATTAAAATGAAAATAAATTTCCACAATGGAAAATCTAATAAATCTGCATTGTGAAAATCTGTAGCCTTAAAATAAGCCATGTCTACTTGGAATGTGTACCACTCCAAAATTACAGACAAAATGATCAAATTCAAATCTTGAGAAAAAAAATCTGACTCTTTTCTCCTGATCTGTGAAAAAAGTCAAATCAATTGCAAAAATAAAGAAATAACACAATTTCTAAAAAAAATCATTCAACAGAATTTTTGTAATCTATTGTTTTTGTGCTTCTTGTGTAATTTAAAAAAAGAAGGAAATTTCTATGCTTTATCTGAAATAAGATCAAATACCATTATCTGTTTACTACAAAATATGAAAAATTAACCATGTGGCAGTTAGAAGAAACAAGTTTGGACTGTGAGCATGCTCACAAAGGGATACCCCCCGCTTCGCTTTCAAGTCCAATTATCTCCCCTTACTGATATCTGAGGTCAATAAAAATCCTTCATACACATCTACATATAATGTACTTCCTTTATGCTAAGTTTAATTAAATTTCATCACGCGGTTTAGGAGAAGGTGCGCTTACAAGGGATGTGGACAGAGAGACAGACAGACAGGCAGATAGGGTTATTCCTATATACCCCCAAACAAGTTTGCGGGGAGGGGGGGGGGGGTATAAATATATGACAAGTCTATTTCAGTGTAAATGTAAATAAAACAGCATTGTTAACATACAGTGACCAACATCTTATTTTCCCAGTTAGTGTTTTAACATCAAGTTAATCAAGAATACAAGATGGCCACCATTGCAAACAAGAAGAACCCTTTTGTCCTTAAATGCTCTTTGTTGATTTTACTTATCTTCTTATACACTTAGACAGTATAATTCTATCAAAACAAGAGATCACCCCATAAAAAATGTTATACTTTCAGAGAATGTACTATAATGGACTGTTAAACTGATTGCATTTCATACAACATTAATGTCTGGGGTGTTATGAACATTTCAAATTTATATTATAACTGATGTACATAAATCTGTGCTCAGTACCAAGGACATGTAAATAAACTGCTGTAATGGATATAGCTTTTTGTTCCCCCTTGGTAACTAACTGATACTATTATACATGTATATAATAAAAGTTACATATTAATATATCCAATGTTTCAATGCAGAAAATCCAACAATCATTGATTTTACCAGATATAACTTGACCTTGACACTGGATTACCTGTATAATAAATGTCAGTTATCTTGACCATGGATTACTTGTATGGTCAATGTCAGTGACCTTGACCCTGGATAATCAATGTCAGTTATCTATTTCAGTCACTTACCTCGTTTATATGTTGCATTAATTTCTTGTATTTGTTTATTTGACCTTGAACACAAAATTTCAATCATTGCATCTTCATCTGTGCCAATACCCTGCAATGACAAATTATCGTATAATGACGTTTTATACAACTGAGGATGCATGTAAATTAGTTTCAGAATAAATAAAATTTTGGTTGTATTGACAAAAATGCCAATTATATATATGCCATTGAATTATTAACACAATTTGACAGTAATGTAGGACACTCTTCAGAGCCACCACTCCTAGTTCTGTCTTGACGTTTAATGAATACCACTATCACCAAATATTAGCCACACTGATCAGCTAGGGACACAAATTAGTTTTTAGATACCATGTAACTAACATTCTTTTTTTTAGTCTCAAGTGTTGGTCATACATGAGTTTTTTTAGCCTCATATGTTGGTCATACATGAGATGTTTAGCCTCACGTGTTGTCATACACGAGTATTTTTAGACTCATGTATTTGTCATACATGAGTTTTTTTAGCCTCATGTGTTGATTATACATGAGTTTTTTTAGCCTCATGTGCTGGTCATACATGAGTTTCTTTAGCCTCATGTGCTGGTCATACATGAGTTTCTTTAGCCTCATGTGTTGGTCATACATGAGTTTTTTAACCTCAGGCTTAGGTCATACATGAGTTTTTTTTGCCTCATGTGTTGATCATACATGAGTTTTTTTTTAGCCTTATATGCTGGTCAGACATGAGTTTTTTTAGCCTCATGTGTTGGTCATACATGAGTTTTTTTAGCCGCATGTGTTTTGGTCATACATGAATTTTTTTTAAATCTTCACTAGTCTTGTATTAACATTAAAGGGAAACTTCGCAAAAAAAATGAAAATTTGATATGTTATTCTTCAAATAAAAAGAAATTTAATTGTCTTTTGATGTTTTATTGTATTCTTTACCGTGACGCTTCTAGAGTGGATTAAAGGTGGTAAAATTTTGAGTATGGGGGCCGCCATTTTGACAGTACTTACCACGAAATTGCGTTTGTGACGTCATAAATGTAATTATCCAGTAAATATGATAAATAATCCAGTTAAAAAATATGCTTTTCTGCCTTTGCTCTTTGAAGAATATAAAAACTGTGGCGATGACTAATGACAGCTTAATGTTTTAATGATCTTTGTATTAATAAAAGTATTTTTAGACACAAATTTTAACCTGTCTTTATTTAACTCAGACAGAATTTTCCTAAACAATAATTGCAATAAAAGATATATTTATATAATTATTTTTTTAAAATAAAATAAAATTCCGTAGACAATTTTGCACGTCTTGAAACGGCAGTTGTACATGGACATGAAAAGTGAAAATTTTACAGGTAAATTATTCTCGTTTAAGACGTTTAAGGTAATTAACAGAATTAGCAAGTATACAAACAGGATGTTTATTGCAATTACGAGATCATTTGATGCCGACATTGAAGTATGAATATTAGGACATTTTCAAAGGCTAACTATATTAAATGTTAATTAGAAATTAAAAATGATACAATACGGAAATTATTTTAGATCAAAGAATCTATGTCTGAAATAAACACTCAATTGTTTATTTTGTAAAAAAATGTTGTTATAATTTCTCCACTGTGAATTTCTCGAACCAATTAGAACTAGATATCAGTGAGATGGTACCCATCTCTGTGGGCCCCGCCGACCTTGAGGTCAAGGTCAAATGTCATCAACCATGGTATGCGACACATCGCCTTGATATTATCTACCCACATTCCAAATATCAAAAGCCTATCTCAAAAGATAAAAAAGCTACAACTCGGACATGAATTTGTTATTCAGAAAGCAATAATGTGACCTTAAGGTCAAAGCTAAAGGTCACATGTAAACAACCACGGTATGCGACACATCACCTTGATATTATCTACCCACATTCCAAATATCAAAAGCTTATCTCAAAAGATAAAAAAGTTACAGCCTGGGCATGAATTTGTCATACAGAAAGCAATAATGTAACCTTAAGGTCAAAGTTCAAGGTCAAAGGTTATCAACCACGGTATGCAACACATCGCTTGATATTATCTACCTACATTCCAAATATCAAAAGCCTATCTCAAAAGATAAAAAAGTTACATCCCAGACATGAATTTGTCATACAGAAAGCAATAATGTGACCTTAAGGTCAAAGGTTATCAACCACGGTATGCGACACATCGCCTTTATATTATCTACATACATTCCAAATATCAAAAGCCTACCTTAAAAGATAAAAAAGTTACAGCCCGGACACGATTAGTTCAGACAGACGGACGGACAGACTGATCACTATAGGGCGTCCGCCACAAAGTGGCGGGGCCCTAATTATCACTGATGGTGTTTAATTATTTCCTTTAAGGTATATATGTATAAGAACACAATTTGTCAATAATAAACATAGTTTACAAATGACAAGTTCAAGCTCTGAAAACTACAGTGACGATAATTTGTCTTTTGGGGAAAGAGACTTTCTTGAAATAGGACTTGTGGCATACCAATATGAGCCCGAGTATACAGAAGAAGAGCTTGAACACATAAATGCCATTAGTAATGCGAGACAGAATGAAATAGATGAAAATCCTTGCATTATATTGCTATCAAATAAATGACATGCTCCTCTCCTGCCAAGGACAGGTGTGACTTGAATACACTGAAGTGTCATAGCACTGGATGTATATAAGATTTCTAATACCTTTAGATGCCAGGTAACAGGAAACGTACAAGTGACACGATGACACAAATATATACACGTAATTTTTTTGAAACTGTGTTGTAGGTTTTTTTTACGCATACACAATTTTACCAATAATAATAATAATACATGCACGAACCGTGAAATTTTTATGCGCAAAAATAAAAAAAATGTTATGGACCAAATTCCAACTAATATTCGAGGATACAACTCAAAACAAGTTTACCTAAATAAAGATCTCAAATATAGTGAATTTATTATGCGCAAAAACAAAGATTTAAAAAAAAAAGCAACTAATGATTGTTATCGGTACTTCTTAATAGTCAGCTTCGCAAATATTTTGTATAAAATTCTTTCGTTCAATAACTTGCATAATATGATAAAACGATACACGTTGAAAATAATAATACAAATAGTTTTCAATTTAATTCATTTTATTGACACAATTCCTACTAATATTTGAGGGTAAAATTCAAAGCGAGTTTACCTAAATGAAGATCTCTAGAACATAAAAGCACCTTACCATTAAACTATACTCAAAGCAACATTCTTTGAAATGATCTTCGCATACTAAGTTGCTTTTGTTGTGGACATAGTCTAAAGCAGAAATCTTTAAATTGCTGAGCCACTTGTTACACAAATCGGGTTTTTCCTTGGATCGGGAATACAAAACGCACTCTTGCCAGAACCTCGTTTTACATTACAACCTTCTACTTTGCATGTCATGTTGAATATGACTGACCGTTTCACGTTATTATCATACTAAGACTTTTAGGTAGTTGGCTGTCAAGAAATTTTGAGTGTCGCCATCTAGTGACGAGATAGTGACAATATGGCGACCTCCACGAGTTCATTTTTTACATGGTAAATTCAATGTAGAAACTTAACCATTGAAATATAATAAAACATCAAAGAGGCAAAAGTGTCTCTTTTTGTTTGAAGAATAGCATATCAAATTTTCATTTTTCAAGTTTCCCTTTAATTTAATCAAGCTGTCATTGACTCGATGTGAGTTCATCGTATCTCACCCATCCAATTTAACAGTAATAATAGATATGTACATCAACATATTAAGAGATTTTTTATTTCCAATAATTTATTATATTTTTTTTATTTCAATATTTACTTACGCTGTTACTTTGTTGACATTTTGAACAAAACGCACCCCTAACATATCTTTTTTTTAAAGTATTTTCAAATTTTTTTTTTACAATGATGAAGCCATCTTTACTATATACTCTCCGTTTTACTTATAAGTCTAAACAGAGATAAATTGTATAATGTTTCTCAGCTACTAACTGGAATTTAAATTTCAGATTTTGACTTTAGTACCATGTACATGTATACTATGTAATGTTTACCTTCATAGTTCGCTTCAGCTCATAAGCGTCAAACTCATCCCATGGTATACTATGTAATGTTTACCTTCATAGTTCGCTTCAGCTCATAAGCGTCAAACTCATCCCATGGTATACTATGTAATGTTTACCTTCATAGTTCGCTTCAGCTCATAAGCGTCAAACTCATCCCATGGTATACTATGTAATGTTTACCTTCATAGTTCGCTTCAGCTCATAAGCGTCAAACTCATCCCATGGTATACTATGTAATGTTTACCTTCATAGTTCGCTTCAGCTCATAAGCGTCAAACTCATCCCATGGTATACTATGTAATGTTTACCTTCATAGTTCGCTTCAGCTCATAAGCGTCAAACTCATCCCATGGTATACTATGTAATGTTTACCTTCATAGCTCGCTTCAGCTCATAAGCGTCAAACTCATCCCATGGTATACTATGTAATGTTTACCTTCATAGCTCGCTTCAGCTCATAAGCGTCAAACTCATCCCACGGCATCAACAAAGCAACGATTACATCTTCAAATTTACCTCCCAGCTCACTCTTCAAATCTTTGATTAAATCCTACAAAACAACAAGGATATCATTCACTGACTATATGAGAATTACACAAAACTACACGTAACACCACACACATACAAAACAAAATTTTACCTCCACAAGTATTCTCTATATAAAATCATAAGTGCAAATTATGTGTAGTGTTCATATCAATAAGTAACTATATTTACACAGTTTGTGTTTTATTCAAATCGAATAATTCCCATCAAACTTTTCTCAAACATGTTTTTCCTAACATAGCTTGCCTAAGAATGTTTTCCCCATCATACCTTGCCTAAGAATATTTCTGAAGAAACTTTCCTCAAACATGTTTTCCAATCATACCTTGCCTAAGAATGTTTTTCCCATCAAACCTTGCCTAAGAATGTTTTCCTAAACAAACTTTCCTAAAACATGTTTTTCCCAACAAACCTTGCCTAAGAATGTTTTTCCCATCAAACCTTGCCTAAGAATGTTTTTCTGAACAAACTTTCCTCAAAATGTTTTTCCCATCATACCTTGCCTAAGAATGTTTTTCCCATCATACCTTGCCTAAGAATGTTTTTCCCATCAAACCTTGCCTAAGAATGTTTTCCTAAACAAACTTTCCTCAAACATGTTTTTCCCATCAAACCTTGCCTAAAAACGTTTTTCCCATTAAACCTTGCCTAAGAATGTTTTTCTGAACAAACTTTCCTCAAACATGTTTTTCCCATCAAACCTTGCCTAAGAATGTTTTTCTGAACAAACTTTCCTCAAACATGTTTTCCAATCATACCTTGCCTAAGAATGTTTTTCCCATCAAACCTTGCCTAAGAATGTTTTCCTAAACAAACTTTCCTCAAACATGTTTTCCAATCATACCTTGCCTAAGAATGTTTTTCCCATCAAACCTTGCCTAAGAATGTTTTCCTAAACAAACTTTCCTAAAACATGTTTTTCCCAACAAACCTTGCCTAAGAATGTTTTTCCCATCAAACCTTGCCTAAGAATGTTTTTCTGAACAAACTTTCCTCAAAATGTTTTTCCCATCATACCTTGCCTAAGAATGTTTTTCCCATCGAACCTTGCCTAAGAATGTTTTCCTAAACAAACTTTCCTCAAACATGTTTTTCCCATCAAACCTTGCCTAAAAACGTTTTTCCCATTAAACCTTGCCTAAGAATGTTTTTCTGAACAAACTTTCCTCAAACATGTTTTTCCCATCAAACCTTGCCTAAGAATGTTTTTCTGAACAAACTTTCCTCAAACATGTTTTTCGCATTAAACTTGCATAAAAATGTTTTTCTGAACAAACTTTCCTCAAACATGTTTTTCCCATCATACCTTGCCTAAGAATGTTTTCCCCATCAAACCTTGCCTAAGACTGTTTTCCCCATCATACCTTGCCTAAGGATGTTTTTCCCATTAAACCTTGTCTAAGAATATTTCTGAACAAACTTTCCTCAAACATGTTTTCCAATCATACCTTGCCTAAGAATGTTTTTCCCATCAAACCTTGCCTAAGAATGTTTTCCTAAACAAACTTTCCTCAAACATGTTTTTCCCATCAAACCTTGCATTAAGAATGTTTTTCCCATCAAACCTTGCCTAAGAGTGTTTTTCTGAACAAACTTTCCTCAAACATGTTTTTCCCATCAAACCTTGCCTAAGAATGTTTTTCCCATCAAACCTTGCCTAAGAATGCTTTTCCCATCAAACCTAGCCTAAGAATGTTTTCTGAACAAACTTTCCTCAAACATGTTTTTCCCATCAAACCTTGCCTAAGAATGTTTTTCAGAACAAACTTTCCTCAAACATGTTTTTCGCATCATACCTTGCCTAAGAATGTTTTTCCCATCAAACCTTGCCTAAGAATGTTTTTCTGAACAAACTTTCCTCAAACATGTTTTTCCCATCATACCTTGCCTAAGAATGTTTTTCCATCAAACCTTGCCTAAGAATGTTTTCCTAAACAAACTTTCCTAAAACATGTTTTTCCCAACAAACCTTGCCTAAGAATGTTTTTCTGAACAAACTTTCCTCAAAATGTTTTTCCCATCATACCTTGCCTAAGAATGTTTTTCCCATCAAACCTTGCCTAAGAATGTTTTCCTAAACAAACTTTCCTCAAACATGTTTTTCCCATCAAACCTTGCCTAAAAACGTTTTTCCCATTAAACCTTGCCTAAGAATGTTTTTCTGAACAAACTTTCCTCAAACATGTTTTTCCCATTAAACCTTGCATAAGAATGTTTTTCTGAACAAACTTTCCTCAAACATGTTTTTCCCATACCTTACCTAAGAATGTTTTCCCCATCAAACCTTGCCTAAGAATGTTTTCCCCATCATACCTTGCCTAAGGATGTTTTTCCCATTAAACCTTGTCTAAGAATATTTCTGAACAAACTTTCCTCAAACATGTTTTCCAATCATACCTTGCCTAAGAATGTTTTTCCCATCAAACCTTGCCTAAGAATGATTTCCTAAACAAACTTTCCTCAAACATGTTTTTCCGATCAAACCTTGCATTAAGAATGTTTTTCCCATCAAACCTTGCCTAAGAATGCTTTTCCCATCAAACCTAGCCTAAGAATGTTTTCTGAACAAACTTTCCTCAAACATGTTTTTCGCATCATACCTTGCCTAAGAATGTTTTTCCCATCAAACCTTGCCTAAGAATGTTTTTCTGAACAAACTTTCCTCAAACATGATTTTCCCATCATACCTTGCCTAAGAATGTTTTTCCATCAAACCTTGCCTAAGAATGTTTTTTCCAACAAACCTTGCCTACTTGCCTAAGAATGTTTTTCTGAACAAACTTTCCTCAAACATGTTTTCCCCATCATACCTTGCCTAAGAATGTTTTTCCCATCAAACCTTGCCTAAGAATGTTTTTCCCAACAAACCTTGCCTACTTGCCTAAGAATGTTTTTCTGAACAAACTTTCCTCAAACATGTTTTCCCCATCATACCTTGCCTAAGAATGTTTTTCCCATCAAACCTTGCCTACTTGCCTAAGAATGTTTTTTTGAACAAACGTTCCTCAAACATGTTTTCCCCATCATACCTTGCCTAAGAATGTTTTTCAGAACAAACTTTTCTCAAACATGTTTTTCCCAACATAGCTTGAATAAGAATGTTTTTCCCATAAAACCTTGCGTAAGAATGTTTTCCTAAACAAACTTTCCTAAAACATGTTTTTCCCAACAAACCTTGCCTAAGAATGTTTTTCCCATCAAACCTTGCCTAAGAATGTTTTTCTGAACAAACTTTCCTCAAAATGTTTTTCCCATCATACCTTGCCTAAGAATGTTTTTCCCATCGAACCTTGCCTAAGAATGTTTTCCTAAACAAACTTTCCTCAAACATGTTTTTCCCATCAAACCTTGCCTAAAAACGTTTTTCCCATTAAACCTTGCCTAAGAATGTTTTTCTGAACAAACTTTCCTCAAACATGTTTTTCCCATCAAACCTTGCCTAAGAATGTTTTTCTGAACAAACTTTCCTCAAACATGTTTTTCGCATTAAACTTGCATAAAAATGTTTTTCTGAACAAACTTTCCTCAAACATGTTTTTCCCATCATACCTTGCCTAAGAATGTTTTCCCCATCAAACCTTGCCTAAGACTGTTTTCCCCATCATACCTTGCCTAAGGATGTTTTTCCCATTAAACCTTGTCTAAGAATATTTCTGAACAAACTTTCCTCAAACATGTTTTCCAATCATACCTTGCCTAAGAATGTTTTTCCCATCAAACCTTGCCTAAGAATGTTTTCCTAAACAAACTTTCCTCAAACATGTTTTTCCCATCAAACCTTGCATTAAGAATGTTTTTCCCATCAAACCTTGCCTAAGAGTGTTTTTCTGAACAAACTTTCCTCAAACATGTTTTTCCCATCAAACCTTGCCTAAGAATGTTTTTCCCATCAAACCTTGCCTAAGAATGCTTTTCCCATCAAACCTAGCCTAAGAATGTTTTCTGAACAAACTTTCCTCAAACATGTTTTTCCCATCAAACCTTGCCTAAGAATGTTTTTCAGAACAAACTTTCCTCAAACATGTTTTTCGCATCATACCTTGCCTAAGAATGTTTTTCCCATCAAACCTTGCCTAAGAATGTTTTTCTGAACAAACTTTCCTCAAACATGTTTTTCCCATCATACCTTGCCTAAGAATGTTTTTCCATCAAACCTTGCCTAAGAATGTTTTCCTAAACAAACTTTCCTAAAACATGTTTTTCCCAACAAACCTTGCCTAAGAATGTTTTTCTGAACAAACTTTCCTCAAAATGTTTTTCCCATCATACCTTGCCTAAGAATGTTTTTCCCATCAAACCTTGCCTAAGAATGTTTTCCTCAACAAACTTTCCTCAAACATGTTTTTCCCATCAAACCTTGCCTAAAAACGTTTTTCCCATTAAACCTTGCCTAAGAATGTTTTTCTGAACAAACTTTCCTCAAACATGTTTTTCCCATCAAACCTTGCCTAAGAATGTTTTTCTGAACAAACTTTCCTCAAACATGTTTTTCCCATTAAACCTTGCATAAGAATGTTTTTCTGAACAAACTTTCCTCAAACATGTTTTTCCCATACCTTACCTAAGAATGTTTTCCCCATCAAACCTTGCCTAAGAATGTTTTCCCCATCATACCTTGCCTAAGGATGTTTTTCCCATTAAACCTTGTCTAAGAATATTTCTGAACAAACTTTCCTCAAACATGTTTTCCAATCATACCTTGCCTAAGAATGTTTTTCCCATCAAACCTTGCCTAAGAATGATTTCCTAAACAAACTTTCCTCAAACATGTTTTTCCGATCAAACCTTGCATTAAGAATGTTTTTCCCATCAAACCTTGCCTAAGAATGCTTTTCCCATCAAACCTAGCCTAAGAATGTTTTCTGAACAAACTTTCCTCAAACATGTTTTTCGCATCATACCTTGCCTAAGAATGTTTTTCCCATCAAACCTTGCCTAAGAATGTTTTTCTGAACAAACTTTCCTCAAACATGATTTTCCCATCATACCTTGCCTAAGAATGTTTTTCCATCAAACCTTGCCTAAGAATGTTTTTTCCAACAAACCTTGCCTACTTGCCTAAGAATGTTTTTCTGAACAAACTTTCCTCAAACATGTTTTCCCCATCATACCTTGCCTAAGAATGTTTTTCCCATCAAACCTTGCCTAAGAATGTTTTTCCCAACAAACCTTGCCTACTTGCCTAAGAATGTTTTTCTGAACAAACTTTCCTCAAACATGTTTTCCCCATCATACCTTGCCTAAGAATGTTTTTCCCATCAAACCTTGCCTACTTGCCTAAGAATGTTTTTTTGAACAAACGTTCCTCAAACATGTTTTCCCCATCATACCTTGCCTAAGAATGTTTTTCAGAACAAACTTTTCTCAAACATGTTTTTCCCAACATAGCTTGAATAAGAATGTTTTTCCCATAAAACCTTGCGTAAGAATGTTTTTCTGAACAAACTTTCCTCAAACATGTTTTTCCCAACATAGCTTGCCTTAGAATGTTTTTCCCATCAAACCTTGCCTACTTGCCTAAGAATGTTTTTCTTAACAAACTTTCCTCAAACATGTTTTCCCCATCATACCTTACTTAAGAATGTTTTTCCCATCAAACCTTGCCTAAGAATGTTTTTCTGAACAAACTTTCCTCAAACATGTTTTCCCCATCAAACCTTGCCTAAGAATGTTTTTCTGAACAAACTTTCCTCAAACATGTTTTCCCCATCATACCTTGCCTAAGAATGTTTTTCCCATTAAACCTTGCCTAAGAATGTTTTTCTGAACAAACTTTCCTCAAACATGTTTTTCCCATCATACCTTGCCTAAGAATGTTTTTCCCATCAAACCTTGCCTAAGAATGTTTTTCCCATCAAACCTTGCCTAAGAATGTTTTTCTGAACAAACTATCCTCAAACATGTTTTTCCCATTAAACCTTGCATAAGAATGTTTTTCCCATCAAACCTTGCCTAAGAATGTTTTTCCCATCAAACCTTGCCTAAGAATGTTTTCCTGAACAAACTTTCCTCAAACATGTTTTCCCCCATCATACCTTGCCTAAGAATGTTTTTCCCATCAAACCTTGCCTAAGAATGTTTTTCTGAACAAACTATCCTCAAACATGTTTTTCCCATCATACCTTGCCTAAGAATGTTTTTCCCATCATACCTTGCCTAAGAATGTTTTTTCCCATCAAACCTTGCCTAAGAATGTTTTTCCCATCAAACCTTGCCTAAGAATGTTTTTCCCATCAAACCTTGCCTAAGAATGTTTTCCTGAACAAACTTTCCTCAAACATGTTTTCCCCATCATACCTTGCCTAAGAATGTTTTTCCCATCAAACCTTGCCTAAGAATGTTTTTCTGAACAAACTTTCCTCAAACATGTTTTTCCCAACATACCTTGCCAAAGCATGTTTTCCCCATCATACCTTGCCTAAGAATGTTTTTCCCATCAAACCTTGCCTAAGAATGTTTTTCCCATCAAATCTTGCCTAAGAATGTTTTTCCCATTAAACCTTGCCTAAGAATGTTTTTCAGAACAAACTTTCCTCAAACATGTTTTTCCCATCATACCTTGCCTAAGGATGTTTTCCTAAACAAACTGTCCTCAAACATGTTTTTCCCATCAAACCTTGCCTAAGAATGTTTTTCCCATCAAACCTTGCCTAAAGAATGTTTTTCTGAACAAACTATCCTCAAACATGTTTTTCCCATTAAACCTTGCATAAGAATGTTTTTCCCATCAAACCTTGCCTAAGAATGTTTTTCCCATCAAACCTTGCCTAAGAATGTTTTTCTGAACAAACTTTCCTCAAACATGTTTTTCCCAACATACCTTGCCAAAGCATGTTTTCCCCATCATACCTTGCCTAAGAATGTTTTTCCCATCAAACCTTGCCTAAGAATGTTTTTCCCATCAAATCTTGCCTAAGAATGTTTTTCAGAACAAACTTTCCTCAAACCAGTTTTTCCCATCATACCTTGCCTAAGAATGTTTTTCCCATCAAACCTTGCCTAAGAATGTTTTTCTGAACAAACTTTTCTCAAACATGTTTTCCCCATCATACTATGCCTTGCCTAAGAATGTTTTTCCCATCAAACCTTGCCTAAGAATGTTTTTCCCATCAAACCTTGCCTAAGAATGTTTTTCTGAACAAACTTTCCTCAAACATGTTTTTCCTAACATAGCTTGCCTAAGAATGTTTTTCTTATCATACCTTGCCTAAGAATGTTTTTCTGAACAAACTTTTCTCAAACATGTTTTCCCCACCATACCTTGCCTAAGAATGTTTTTCCCATCATACCTTGCCAAAGCATGTTTTAAACATAGTTCTGATCTGTTGCCTTTGTTCACTAGATCGGAATGCCAGAACATCTATAATGGCCTTCTCATCAGTTCCTACAAATGTACAGATCATGTAAATCTACATACATAAAATAATTAATGGAGATGAGCATTTTCACAACTGGAATTTCAGAAAGGAATACATGATATATTTGTTTAATAACATTCATTCAACTGTTCTTGCTTTGTTAATTTGTTGACTTGGACTGGAACCTTGTTTATAACAAAGTAACCAGTTGATAAATTCAAGTCAACAACTCACCATGCATCATTTGTTGACATAGACTGGATATAAATTCTCTTGTTTATAACAGGTACCCAATCACCTCATGTGCAAGCTTGACCTCTAATCTATTGATACCAAAAGTTGTTTCTCTCTCTTATAAAATTATATGTAAAAGGTCTATCATACCATGAATAACAACATCCCTATTATTAGTAGCAATAACTTTAAGGTACAGCTGATGTAGACTACCTCCTGCAGCCAGCCATTAAATGCGTAAGTTAAGTAGACCAGTATGATACGGTTACAGTAAGTTACAGGTTAGCTTTTCTAATAATGGAAAAGCTTACCTGTAACCCACTGAAAAGAAACAGATCTCTTTTGGTTGATTGATTGAATAATGATTGATTGATTGATTGTTGTTTTACGTCCAGCAAGCCATATTTCAGCTATATACAGGATATAAAAATAAGATCACTTTAGGAGGAACCACCACTATGACTTATACATCACTTTAGGAGGAACCACCACTATGACTTATACATGACTCACCAAAACCTTTCATGGCTTTCCTGAGGATTTGTGCATCATTTTCTGCATTGAAATTTTTAGCAGGCTTCAAAGTACCTTCAGTCTGTAACAAAAACAATAAGTTTTCTAACAAACAAATACACTAAGGATATAATACCCAGTATTGTGAACAGGTACTTTGGTGGAGTGGTAGTTAGGCTAGTTAAGAAGCCAGTTAATGTTACACCCTTTACAAAAAACGAGTTAATGTTACACCCTCTACAAAACACGAGTTAATGTTACACCCACTACAAAACACGAGTTAATGTTACACCCTTTACAAAACACGAGTTAATGTTACACCTTCTACAAAACACGAGTTAATGTTACACCCACTACAAAACACGAGTTAATGTTACACCCTCTACAAAACACGAGTTAATGTTACACCCACTACAAAACACGAGTTAATGTTACACCCTCTACAAAACACGAGTTAATGTTACACCCTCTACAAAACACGAGTTAATGTTACACCCTCTACAAAACACGAGTTAATGTTACACCCTCTACAAAACACGAGTTAATGTTACACCCTTTACAAAACACGAGTTAATGTTACACCCTCTACAAAACACGAGTTAATGTTACACCCTCTACAAAACACGAGTTAATGTTACACCCACTACAAAACACGAGTTAATGTTACACCCTCTACAAAACACGAGTTAATGTTACACCCTCTACAAAACACGAGTTAATGTTACACCCTCTACAAAACACGAGTTAATGTTACACCCTCTACAAAACACGAGTTAATGTTACACCCTCTACAAAACACGAGTTAATGTTACACCCTTTACAAAACACGAGTTAATGTTACACCCTCTACAAAACACGAGTTAATGTTACACCCTCTACAAAACACGAGTTAATGTTACACCCTCTACAAAACACGAGTTAATGTTACACCCACTACAAAACACGAGTTAATGTTACACCGTCTACAAAACACGAGTTAATGTTACACCCTCTACAAAACACGAGTTAATGTTACACCCACTACAAAACACGAGTTAATGTTACACCCACTACAAAACACGAGTTAATGTTACACCCTCTACAAAACACGAGTTAATGTTACACCCACTACAAAACACGAGTTAATGTTACACCCTCTACAAAACACGAGTTAATGTTACACCCTCTACAAAACACGAGTTAATGTTACACCCTTTACAAAACACGAGTTAATGTTACACCCTCTACAAAACACGAGTTAATGTTACACCCTCTACAAAACACGAGTTAATGTTACATCCTCTACAAAACACGAGTTAATGTTACACCCACTACAAAACACGAGTTAATGTTACACCGTCTACAAAACACGAGTTAATGTTACACCCTCTACAAAACACGAGTTAATGTTACACCCACTACAAAACACGAGTTAATGTTACACCCACTACAAAACACGAGTTAATGTTACACCCACTACAAAACACGAGTTAATGTTACACCCACTACAAAACACGAGTTAATGTTACACCCACTACAAAACACGAGTTAATGTTACACCCTCTACAAAACATGAGTTAATGTTACACCCTCTACAAAACACGAGTTAATGTTACACCCACTACAAAACACGAGTTAATGTTACACCCACTACAAAACACGAGTTAATGTTACACCCTTTACAAAACACGAGTTAATGTTACACCTTCTACAAAACACGAGTTAATGTTACACCCACTACAAAACACGAGTTAATGTTACACCCTCTACAAAACACGAGTTAATGTTACACCCACTACAAAACACGAGTTAATGTTACACCCACTACAAAACACGAGTTAATGTTACACCCACTACAAAACACGAGTTAATGTAACACCCTCTACAAAACACAAGTTAATGTTACACCCACTACAAAACACGAGTTAATGTTACACCCACTACAAAACAGTGCATTACAACAACAGAACAATAAGAGTACACTCTTGTAACAACATTGCATTCTACTATTCTCTTTGGCAATTTATGTGTGACCAGGACAGAAAAATAAAATAGGGAGATTATTAAAAATAAACATAGGTAGAGTAATGTCCCTTGTGCAGGGTACTTTCTACTCATCACCAGGTACCTATGTACTAAGTTTAAAGTAAATCCACCCTGTAGTTCTTAAGTTATATTCCCTACAAAACAAATAACCTAAGGGAGATAACTAAAAATATATATAGGTACATGTATGGTCTTTGTGTATTGCACTTACTCATCAACAGATACCAATACATCAAGTCTAAAGGGAATACATGCAGTAGCTATAATGTCTGGAAAAGCTAGTTTGACAGAACAAGTGTGGACACAGAACAATGTCTCGCCTGCATTCTGCATCAGTAACGAAAAAAATTATGTCATGAGAATCATGTAAATAGCATTAAATTGCTATAATTTAAAATATAAAATGCATGGTTACAGAAAAACTGACTTATCCAAAAACTTCAACGCTGCCACTGGACCGTTAAATTGAGGTCAAGGTGAGGTGAAACCTACCAGACAGTCATGTACTATTCATCACCAACAGATCATCTTACCATGCATGGTTACAGAGGAACTACTGTAATCCAAAAACTTTAACATAGTCTCGGGACCGTGAAATTGATTTTGTTTGTTTGAATGGTGTTTTAACGCCACTTTCAGCAATTTTTCAGCTATTTCATGGCGTCCAGATTTTATTGGGGGAGGAAGCCGGAGTACCCAGAGAGAACCCCTGACCTGCAGTAGGAAAACTGGCAATCCTTGTCAATTAAGATTGGATTAGAGAACACCCTGCCTGCAGTGAGAATCGAACCCGCAATCTCAGTGTTGACAGACCACGTGATTAATAGTAGACGAACTACCTTGACCACTCGGCCACCGAGGCCCCGGTGAAATTGAGGTCAAGGTCAGGTGACAGGTGCCTGACTGGTAAGTACTCATATAAGCTACCACTGGACCAAATTTGATGGGGACCTAGGGCTTGGGCTTACAAAGATATGAAGCAAAATGTCCAAGTGTTGACGTGCCGGCGGATTCCCATATATATGTCTTGCCTCCAGCGACTATCCTCGCAGGCGAGACAAAAATGAATGAAAATATGGGAGATAATGTAAAAATTAACATAGGTAAAATAATTGATCATGTGAAATGCACTCCTAATAGTCACCAGGTACCTATATATTGAAGTTCCAAGTGAATCCATCTAGCAGTTTTTGAATTATTATTTGGACAAAAAAGTAAACTCAGGGAGAAAGCTCAACAATAAACATAGAGTTGTTACTCTTGTGCACCACACTCTTCTTCATCATGGTTTATACAATCATCAATTTTGAATGTAATGTATCATGTTTTTGAAGATAAGCTCCAGACAAAACAATTATGTTAAAGCCATGACTATTTCACCTCCCCCCATTTTTAAAGGAGCATAAAATAAAAAAATATAAATGTGAAAAGTCCATTTAACAAACCTACTGCTGATCTTAATACGAGAAAATTATTTTGATTCCCTTAACAAAGTATTTTTTCTATTTGTTTTAAGAAACAAGTACCAAGACCTAACCAATATAACAAAATTATTATTTAGAACCTATAGCGTGTCCATACTTTAATTTATTACAGAGACTACGGAATACTGTCCAATGATATAATTGTTTTACCAGGAAATCTATTTAAGGTTTTTTCTGAGTTTCACAGGTGAGTTAAACTTGGCTTTGTCATTATTACAAATTCTTCCCTAACAGGTAATGTTATCTGTGTATTGATTTTCTGTCTGACACTTATTAATCAATACACTGAACAACTAAGCACGAGACCACGATAAACCACTCAATAGATGTTTGACCACATGTTACATGTACTAAGATAGGTTATATATATACAAATGAATGTGTTTTTAAGAGCACTAAGGACCCCATACATTAAAGTAAATATATCTAATAATTTTTCTAAAACTTGCCATAAAGTTACCAACTTTATTTCTGAGCAGTTGAGCATAGGAAATTCAAATTTTCAGATTGTGCAGGAACATGAACAAGAGACCCATGAGCTGCAAGGCTTACAGGAGTCACTGCAGGAACATGAACAAGAGACCCATGAGCTGCAGGGCTTACAGGAGTTTGTGCAGGAACATGAACAAGAGACCCATGAGCTGCAAGGCTTACAGGAGTTTGTGCAGGAACATGAACAAGAGACCCATAAGCTGCAGGGCTTACAGGAGTTTGTGCATGAACATGAACAAGAGACCCATGAGCTGCAGGGTTTACATGAGTTTGTGCAGGAACATGAACAAGAGACCCATGAGCTGCAGGGCTTACAGGAGTTTGTGCATGAAAATGAACAAGAGACCCATGAGCTGCAAGGCTTACAGGAGTTTGTGCAGGAACATGAACAAGAGACCCATGAGGTGCAAGGCTTACAGGAGTTTGTGCAGGAACATGAACAAGAGACCCATGAGCTGCAAGTCTTACAGGAGTTTGTGCAGGAACATGAACAAGAGACCCATGAGCTGCAAGGCTTACAGGAGTTTGTGCAGGAACATGAACAAGAGACCCATGAGCTGCAAGGCTTACAGGAGTTTGTGCAGGAACATGAACAAGAGACCCATGAGATGCAAGGCTTACAGGAGTTTGTGCAGGAACATGAACAAGAGACCCATGAGCTGCAGGGCTTACAGGAGTTTGTGCATGAACATGAACAAGAGACCCATGAGCTGCAAGGCTTACAGGAGTCACACTTGTACAGTGAGCCTGATTGTAAGAATTATGTTCAACAATAATACCATCTAGTAATGATTTGATAACTTAAAGATGTCCTATTGATAAATGTTTTTGACATTAGACACAAGTTTATGGTAGAGGGTCCTATGTTAAATTATATTTCACAATGGTGGTCGTCTGGGATTTTTCATTGATCCCCAAAAAAATCTAAATTAGTAGAGGTCCATCTGATTGATGTACATTTTTACTATATTACAATTCAATCTGCCAAAAGATTTGTCAGAAGACATTTGAAATTTCAGCAAACCAGAATGCATTAGTGGCCTTGGTAGCCATGTATAATATTCAATCATTTGTTAAAAATCAACATTCGTGCCAAGTTTAGTTTCAATTGACCCAATTGGGTCAGGTAATAAAAGGATAATGTTTAATGGATGCATTCTTTGTTTGGGTATAACAATTAACGGGGATGGCTAAACCAGGTCACATGACATCTTCCTTTTTTGTCCTTTCTGTTTATTTATAAATGTTGAGAGATTTGTTAAGGTAATGGTATGGTTAGTGTTTGGTTTATCTTTTCTATATCAAAATTATCATATCAAAATACTTCAACATATGGTAAACAGGACTAAACTTGATGTAGCTCACAAAAATGATATCATTCAACCTAATCTTAAAATGTGCATGTAGTGATACAGAAAACTGTGTTTACCATTCAATTTTTTTTTTCAATTCAAACATAAAGCTAGTCATTATGAAAACATTTTAACAAGTAAACACTTTTAACTATAACTTGTAAACCCAATAATACTATATATATAAATAAGTGTGTGACTTTGACCTTGAAGACAGACAAATGAACCTTATTCAAGACATACTCTTCAGGTGGAGGGTAACAATAATACCAAGTATGCTGGCCAAGACCTTCTATTGGGTACCAGTTAGGATTAATACCCCTGATCGAGCTGGCCGAGCCTTCTATTGGGTACCAGTTAGGATTAATACCTTTCTTTTATCCTTCAAAGATTTTCGATAATTGGGCGCCAGTAAGGATTAATACCAATCTAATTAAATTAAATCTTTCACATGCTCCCCCTTTTTGCTATGGTTGCTGTTTGCTTACAACGCAGCAACCATAGCAAAAAGGGGGGAGCAAGTGAAAGATTTAATTTTATATAATTAGATTGGGATTTAATCAGTGGAAATGTAGCAATTTAAGACAAACCTAATCAACATGGTAATCAATTTCTTTCTTCAATTAAATGTTTGAAATAGAAATCTGTAACAAAACCAGAGGTCGGTCAGTGGCATGACAGAGGTTGGTCAGTGGCATGACAGAGGTTGGTCAGTGGCATGACAGGTTGGTCAGTGGCATGACAAAGGTTCGTCAGTGGCATGACAGAGGTTGGTCAGTGGCATGACAAAGGTTCGTCAGTGGCATGACAGAGGTTGGTCAGTGGCATGACAGGTTGGTCAGTGGCATGACAAAGGTTTGTCAGTGGCATGACAGGTTGGTCAGTGGCATGACAGGTTGGTCAGTGGCATGACAAAGGTTCGTCAGTGGCATGACAGAGGTTGGTCAGAGGCATGACAGAGGTTGGTCAGAGGCACGACAGAGGTTGGTCAGTGGCACGACAGAGGTTCGTCAGTGGCATGACAGAGGTTGGTCAGAGGCATGACAGAGGTTGGTCAGAGGCATGACAGAGGTTGGTCAGAGGCATGACAGAGGTTGGTCAGTGGGCATGACAGAGGTTGGTCAGTGGCATGACAGAGGTTGGTCAGAGGCATGACAGAGGTTGGTCAGTGGCATGACAGAGGTTGGTCAGTGGCATGATAGAGGTTGGTCAGAGGCACGACAGAGGTTGGTCAGTGGCATGACAGAGGTTGGTTAGAGGCACGAGAGAGGTTGGTCAGTGGCATGATAGAGGTTGGTCAGAGGAACGACAGAGGTTGGTCAGTAGCATGACAGAGGTTGGTCAGTGGCAGGACAGAGGTTGGTCAGTGGCATGACAGAGGTTGATCAGTGGCATGAAAGAGGTTTGTCAGTGGCATGACTTTTCAAACAAAACATACTGCAGTTTAAATGTATCGTATGACATTTAATACAAAGCAGATGTATCTTTGTAAAATGCATACAAAATAGTTAAGTGACCTTGCTTTTTGATAGGACTCAACAAATTTGATAACTACATATTTGTTTCTATAATATTACTAGTCTGTCTGGACCCAGACCAATTATCACAATGTGATTCCACCTTCTCCCCCCCCCCCCCCCCCCCACCCCACTTCAGAACACAGTATGTGATCCCATCTCCTGCCCCAAATCCCGAACATAGTAGATTAGATAGACAATTTGATTGAACTCCCCCGCATCCCCCATAACATAGTAGCAAGGGTAAGGTAAGATAGACAAGGTAATCCCCCCCCCATAACATAGTAGCAAGGGTAAGGTAAGATAGACAAGGTAATCCCCCCCCCCCATAACATAGTAGCAAGGGTAAGGTAAGGTAGACAAGGTAATCCCCCCCATAACATAGTAGCAAGGGTAAGGTAAGATAGACAAGGTAATCCCCCCCATAACATAGTAGCAAGGGTAAGGTAAGATAGACAAGGTAATCCCCCCCATAACATAGTAGCAAGGGTAAGGTAAGATAGACAAGGTATTCCCCCCCATAACTTAGTAGCAAGGGTAAGGTAAGATAGACAAGGTAATCCCCCCCATAACATAGTAGCAAGGGTAAGGTAAGAAAGACAAGGTAATCCCCCCCATAACATAGTAGCAAGGGTAAGGTAAGATAGACAAGGTAATCCCCCCCATAACATAGTAGCAAGGGTAAGGTAAGATAGACAAGGTAATCCCCCCATAACATAGTAGCAAGGGTAAGGTAAGATAGACAAGGTAATCCCCCCATAACATAGTAGCAAGGGTAAGGTAAGATAGACAAGGTAATCCCCCCATAACATAGTAGCAAGGGTAAGGTAAGATAGACAAGGTAATCCCCCCCCCCCCATAACATAGTAGCAAGGGTAAGGTAAGATAGACAAGGTAATCCCCCCCATAACATAGTAGCAAGGGTAAGGTAAGATAGACAAGGTAATCCCCCCCATAACATAGTAGCAAGGGTAAGGTAAGATCGACAAGGTATTCCCCCCCATAACTTAGTAGCAAGGGTAAGGTAAGATAGACAAGGTAATCCCCCCCATAACATAGTAGCAAGGGTAAGGTAAGATAGACAAGGTAATCCCCCCATAACATAGTAGCAAGGGTAAGGTAAGATAGACAAGGTAATCCCCCCCCCATAACATAGTAGCAAGGGTAAGGTAAGATAGACAAGGTAATCCCCCCAATAACATAGCAGCAAGGGTAAGGTAAGATAGACAAGGTAATCCCCCCATAACATAGTAGCAAGGGTAAGGTAAGATAGACAAGGTAATCCCCCCCATAACATAGTAGCAAGGGTAAGGTAAGATAGACAAGTTAATCCCCCCCCCATAACATAGTAGCAAGGGTAAGGTAAGATAGACAAGGTAATCCCCCCCCCATAACATAGTAGCAAGGGTAAGGTAAGATAGACAAGGTAATCCCCCCCCATAACATAGTAGCAAGGGTAAGGTAAGATAGACAAGGTAATCCCCCCCATAACATAGTAGCAAGGGTAAGGTAAGATAGACAAGGTAATCCCCCCCATAACATAGTAGCAAGGGTAAGGTAAGATAGACAAGGTAATCCCCCCATAACATAGTAGCAAGGGTAAGGTAAGATAGACAAGGTAATCCCCCCCCCATAACA
Source organism: Limnoperna fortunei (assembly GCA_944474755.1). NCBI lineage: Eukaryota > Metazoa > Mollusca > Bivalvia > Mytilida > Modiolidae > Limnoperna > Limnoperna fortunei. The sequence continues at coordinate 2,445,079 of OX104117.1, read as the reverse complement.
TAGTAGCAAGGGTAAGGTAAGGTAGACAAGGTAATCCCCCCATAACATAGTAGCAAGGGTAAGGTAAGATAGACAAGGTAATCCCCCCCCCCATAACATAGTAGCAAGGGTAAGGTAAGATAGACAAGGTAATCCCCCCCATAACATAGCAGCAAGGGTAAGGTAAGATAGACAAGGTAATCCCCCCATAACATAGCAGCAAGGGTAAGGTAAGATAGACAAGGTAATCCCCCCCATAACATAGTAGCAAGGGTAAGGTAAGATAGACAAGGTAATCCCCCCCATAACATAGTAGCAAGGGTAAGGTAAGATAGACAAGGTAATCCCCCCCATAACATAGTAGCAAGGGTAAGGTAAGATAGACAAGGTAATCCCCCCATAACATAGTAGCAAGGGTAAGGTAAGATAGACAAGGTAATCCCCCCCCCATAACATAGTAGCAAGGGTAAGGTAAGGTAGACAAGGTAATCCCCCCATAACATAGTAGCAAGGGTAAGGTAAGATAGACAAGGTAATCCCCCCCCCCCATAACATAGTAGCAAGGGTAAGGTAAGATAGACAAGGTAATCCCCCCCATAACATAGCAGCAAGGGTAAGGTAAGATAGACAAGGTAATCCCCCCATAACATAGTAGCAAGGGTAAGGTAAGATAGACAAGGTAATCCCCCCCATAACATAGTAGCAAGGGTAAGGTAAGATAGACAAGGTAATCCCCCCATAACATAGTAGCAAGGGTAAGGTAAGGTAGACAAGGTAATCCCCCCCATAACATAGTAGCAAGGGTAAGGTAAGATAGACAAGGTAATCCCCCCCATAACATAGTAGCAAGGGTAAGGTAAGATAGACAAGGTAATCCCCCCCCATAACATAGTAGCAAGGGTAAGGTAAGATAGACAAGGTAATCCCCCCCATAACATAGTAGCAAGGGTAAGGTAAGGTAGACAAGGTAATCCCCCCATAACATAGTAGCAAGGGTAAGGTAAGATAGACAAGGTAATCCCCCCCCCCATAACATAGTAGCAAGGGTAAGGTAAGATAGACAAGGTAATCCCCCCCATAACATAGCAGCAAGGGTAAGGTAAGATAGACAAGGTAATCCCCCCATAACATAGTAGCAAGGGTAAGGTAAGATAGACAAGGTAATCCCCCCCATAACATAGTAGCAAGGGTAAGGTAAGGTAGACAAGGTAATCCCCCCCCCCATAACATAGTAGCAAGGGTAAGGTAAGATAGACAAGGTATTCCCCCCCATAACATAGCAGCAAGGGTAAGGTAAGATAGACAAGGTAATCCCCCCCATAACATAGTAGCAAGGGTAAGGTAAGATAGACAAGGTAATCCCCCCCATAACATAGTAGCAAGGGTAAGGTAAGATAGACAAGGTAATCCCCCCATAACATAGTAGCAAGGGTAAGGTAAGATAGACAAGGTAATCCCCCCCCCCCATAACATAGTAGCAAGGGTAAGGTAAGGTAGACAAGGTAATCCCCCCATAACATAGTAGCAAGGGTAAGGTAAGATAGACAAGGTAATCCCCCCCCCCCCATAACATAGTAGCAAGGGTAAGGTAAGATAGACAAGGTAATCCCCCCCATAACATAGCAGCAAGGGTAAGGTAAGAAAGACAAGGTAATCCCCCCATAACATAGTAGCAAGGGTAAGGTAAGATAGACAAGGTAATCCCCCCATAACATAGTAGCAAGGGTAAGGTAAGATAGACAAGGTAATCCCCCCCCCCATAACATAGTAGCAAGGGTAAGGTAAGATAGACAAGGTAATCCCCCCCATAACATAGCAGCAAGGGTAAGGTAAGATAGACAAGGTAATCCCCCCATAACATAGTAGCAAGGGTAAGGTAAGATAGACAAGGTAATCCCCCCCATAACATAGTAGCAAGGGTAAGGTAAGGTAGACAAGGTAATCCCCCCCCCATAACATAGTAGCAAGGGTAAGGTAAGATAGACAAGGTATTCCCCCCCATAACATAGCAGCAAGGGTAAGGTAAGATAGACAAGGTAATCCCCCCCATAACATAGTAGCAAGGGTAAGGTAAGATAGACAAGGTAATCCCCCCCATAACATAGTAGCAAGGGTAAGGTAAGATAGACAAGGTAATCCCCCCATAACATAGTAGCAAGGGTAAGGTAAGATAGACAAGGTAATCCCCCCCCCCCCATAACATAGTAGCAAGGGTAAGGTAAGGTAGACAAGGTAATCCCCCCATAACATAGTAGCAAGGGTAAGGTAAGATAGACAAGGTAATCCCCCCCCCCCCCCCATAACATAGTAGCAAGGGTAAGGTAAGATAGACAAGGTAATCCCCCCCATAACATAGCAGCAAGGGTAAGGTAAGATAGACAAGGTAATCCCCCCATAACATAGTAGCAAGGGTAAGGTAAGATAGACAAGGTAATCCCCCCCATAACATAGTAGCAAGGGTAAGGTAAGGTAGACAAGGTAATCCCCCCCATAACATAGTAGCAAGGGTAAGGTAAGGTAGACAAGGTAATCCCCCCATAACATAGTAGCAAGGGTAAGGTAAGATAGACAAGGACAAGGTATCTCACTGGATAGGTTTAATATAAGTTATAGCAACTTGTTTCCCAATCTTATTAATTATTATACAATATAATGTAATTTAATGTATCAATATTGTACATGTATATAGAATTAATTAATAAAATATGTTTAAACTAAAATAAGGACAAGGTAATCTCACTCCCCACTCCCCACCCACCCCAAACATCCATAACATAGTAGCAAGGGTAAGATAAACAAGGTAATCCCACCACCACCTCTATTCCACAGCAAAATATTAGGAAAGACTAGATATGGTATCCATCTCTGTGGGCCCCCCCGACCTTGAGGTCAAAGGTCATCAACAATCGTATGCCACACATTGGCTTGATATTATCTACACATACCAAATATCAAAAGCCTACCTCAAAAGATAAAAAAGGTTATAGCATAGACACCACAAATCACTATAGGGTGTCTACCAAAAAGGTGGGGGCCTTTATTAGATAGATGAGGTAATCCCACTTCCCCCACCCCCTCCCCCATAAATAGTAGCAACTTAGGGGTAAAAAAAGATCTACAATGTGATCCCATCTCCTCCCTCTATTCCAGAACATCTCCTCCTCCCCCCTCCCCCCCCCCCAAGTACATAGTAGCAAGGCAAGCAGATATTCTGAATGCATAATCTACATAAACTGCCATGCTATTAAATGCATAATAACTGACCTTTTGGACAAAGCTTTTCTGCTCCATTCTTATTGTTTATGATATAAGAACGAAGTACACAATGTATTTATCTTACACAAACAGGAAGATGAAATGGTCAAACATTTCCTGTGTGGAAATGAGATATATCCTGAGAAGAACATAGATCAGTATCAATACCCATATAATATCCTCATATATGTTTGGCAAAGTAAATATGACAGCAAAATAATTCTGTGTTACATCTGTTTCAGCTATTTACAGTGTCTATGTTTTAGCTGAGTAACAGATTACATTTGTTCACACACTTTAACTGATTATACATTCACAGGTACATGTATAATGGGTACACACAGATTATTGGGATTATTGATTTACAAGCACATATATTAAATTCTTGGTCTTAATATCACATACAATTACTTTATGCCATCAATAAAAGCTGATCTAAGTTAATTTATAAAACAAAATAAACTTTACCGCCATGAGAACTGATCCAGCGTCTGCTATCAACAAGTAATGGCCTTGAGTACCGGTTTATCTGGAGTGAATCATGTGTGAATTGTAAACACTGGATCAAGTCTATTTAATGCATTCTCATTTGTTATAGAATATTTTTAAATTTAGACATTTTGATGAGAGTTCAGGGAAGTGTCAATACAGGTATGACAACATCAGCAAATTAAGAGATAAACCTTTACTTGTCATTTTATTGGATTTAATGAGTTTCATATTTCTATTTTTTCATATAAAAATACAAATGTACTGAAAGTATTTAATTTTATCTTTTTATGTACTGAATTTTTTCAATATTTCCATTTTTCATATTAAAATTGACATCACTTAAGAATTTCATATTCCCATCTTTTTATATACTATCTACATGAACTGAATTATTTCCATAGTTTCCATATTATAATTCACTTGCAGTGAAGTATGAAGCCAATAACATTAGGTGTGAACACCCAAAATTACTTCTACAACTGAACAAAGGCTAGCCTGTAATCACTCACCTGAAACACAAATGACTTCAAGCTATCTTTAAATTTTTTTAATTTATAATTTCAATGTAGCTGTTATAGCTGTTAAGTTACTGTGCATTGATTGATTGATTGATTGGATGTTTGCTTAACATCCAGCGAGCATTAAATCAGCTATATTCTGGACGAGAACAAGTTAACAAACAATAAATCAATGGAAAAATTAAGTGGGATGAGACACAGGGTACACAATATAGATTACCACTGGAAAAGTATGGAGTTTTGGGTAGTGGCAAAGAATTTAGCCTGTTGTAGCAGCTACAATGAGCCTACTCTTTTTCAAAATCTACAAAAGGGGTCTTTATCGTGCAAGGAGCATGGCAGCTGTCAAGCTTTCCATATTATGACCTGACAATACCCCCTTGAGAGGGTCTCCACTATCCGCAACACCGGGAACATACTAGGCTGCTCTGTGGGTCGAGCACTAGGAACCCTCCCAGTATGGTCCCAGTTACTGTGCAAAAGCATCAATTTCTTTTAAAATTTTGACTAAAGACAATAACTCCTATAAGGTGCCATCAGACAATATCTGGTAAACTAAATGATTTGTAAGGCCTTGTCCTACAGGTTAATTTAGTAATTCATAATTTTACTCCAGCTGTTATATACTTTAATTTACAACACAGAGACTGATTTTTTTGTCTGAATTTGTCATTAAAGGGCAATAACTCCTGTAAAGAGCCATCTTTCAATTATGGACTTAAATGATTTGCAGGCCTTGCTTTTCTGGTTAATTTTGCCATTTACAGTTATGGCATGTAAGTTACGGGGTAAAACTACAAACGTCAACAAATTGTTGTTAAAGGGCAATAACTCTTATAAGGAGTCATCAAACAGTTTCAGAAAATATAACGATTTGTAGGCCTTGTCCTTCTGATTATTTCTGCTATTTAAGTTTTACTGTATATAGTAGTTATCTGACAATTTCAGACCAATACGGTGAATTGTAGGACTTTTATTGATGATCCTTTTTGCAATTTTCAGTTTCACTCTAGCTGTTACAGTTTCTAAGTTACAGAACCAAAACAGAAGCTGTCATAAAAAATGATCATTTAATTGCAATAACTAATATAAGGAGTCATCTGACATTGTAGGGCTTGTGAGCCATTATAAATTTTAGGTTACAAGACAAACAGAGATTGAGATGCACAGTGTGTTATTTTCCAATTAAAACAAAAAATTGCTCATAAAATTGCAGTGTTAATACACAGTCTCACATGCTATAAATTGATTGACTAAGTTGTTTTTGACGGACAAACAGCAAAGAATTCTTTGTATTTTCCTAAAGCATCTTGTTTACAATGCATCACTACATATCTGATATGAACTAGTGTAAACAACTGACTTATACTGTGTGTTATAGAGCGTAGTGTAAAAACACTATCCGAAACCAGTTGAAGCAGATATATATATACCACAAAAAAAAAGGATCTCCTGAGTAGACATGAACTTTTTCCGGGAGATCGAATACTACTGATGCTAATTTTATACAAGGTGTTTTGTTCAACTCAAAACAAAGAACAATTTGTTAACAAGGATTTTAAATAATGGGGCATACACAACGACTTATCATAGCAAATTCACAAAAGTCAAGGCGGGAGTGTCTCCATTAAAATTGTTTATTGGAAAATAAACAGATGTTTTTGTCCAAACAAATAACACTTTTTTTTATTAAAATGTATTTGGAATTCAATAAACATTAGATAAGACAGTAGTTGTAAGAGTGCTTACTCAAATACTGGACAGACAGACACACCACATTTTTATATTCCCACTCCAAATTGCAGTAGTCATAAGAGGCCAACTCCTATAAGAGTAAGTTAAGGAATATTTCAAATTTCTTAAGAGGTTAACGGGTATATGATATAACAAGGTTTGGGTCTGTTTACGACTAATAAACCGCCAAGGGGTTTATCAACTGTGTAAATTGACCCAAACCAGTTTAAAGAGTATAAGCTGTTCAGAAATTAACAATTTCTTATTAATTTTAATGGTAAAAACATTGATGATGTCATGGGACATTTTGAATTTTAACAGTGAAAGAATAGATCATGTGACTAACACCAATTATATGTATGGGTAGCTCACTGATCACTGCAACCTAATTTACACTTGTAACAGTATAAGAAGAAAGGATTGCAATCTAGGTCAGTTTAACAGATGTTTGAAAATTTGAAGAAATTACTTAATTATGTATAAGGTTTAAATTTTGTCCTACCTTTTGTACAAATGCTCCTTGATCTGGTCTTGGTGGAGGCTGTTGTCCATACGACTGGGAACCAGCAGGCTGTCCATAAGACTGGGAACCAGCAGGCTGTCCATAAGACTGGGAACCAGTTTGCTGTCCATAAGACTGGGAACCAGCAGGCTGTCCATAGGATTGTGTTGTAGGCTGCCCATAACTGCCTGGTTGTGATGAAGGGGCACCATACCCCCCTTGCTGAGGAGGGGCTCCATATGATCCTCCTGGGGGTGGTGCTGAGGCTCCATATGATTGCTGTGACTGTGGATAGCCTTGGTTATATGGTTGTTGTGGCTGCTGGGCAGGGGGTGGATTATACCCTCCTTGTGGAGGACCATAGCCTCCTCCATGGTGTGGAGGAGGATTATAACTTGGTGCTGATCCATATGCTGGTGTGGATGTCTATCAAAACATTAAATAAAATAGTAAACATACAAGTGACAACTAGTACAACACAGCCTTATAGTACATACCAATAATATATCTGTAGACAGGTCTAGAACAAACCGCACATTACCCATGTCAGTATTGACCTTATTTGTGACATTAGCTTTATAAATGTTGATCCAACACCTTATGTGAGGCAGGGAACCAGGTATATGTCTTGACAAGTAATGCAAACAGCTTTTGGTCAGCAAACCGATTTCATCACGACACGAAATGTTACCACGAGTTTACATTAATGTGTATCTATAAATACATATCAGATGTAGTGAATAGTGCAGGTTCTGAGAGGATCATCCAGTGATGCTGCATTTTTCAAGTTTTGAGACACGAGATGCAACAGTAAAACTCACGTCAATGTGTATTTGACACATAATCATTCTGTAAATCTAAATCTCTTGTCAAGTTATGCGACACGGGCATACGTTGATGTGCATTTAACGATAATCAGACCCGGAGAACCTGAATGACTTGTCAAGGTATGCGACACGAGGCGTCGATGTGTGTCTGACACATAATTAAACACTAAAAATCTAAATCTTGTGTCAAATTACGAGACAGGAGTTTATGTGTATTTGACACATAATCAGACGCAGTGAATCAGAATCTCTTGTAAAGCTTTGCGACACGATCTTACATCAATGTGTATTTGGTACATAATCTGACTCGGTGAAATGGAAACTCTTGTGAAGCTTTGCGACACGATCTTACATCAATGTGTATTTGATACATAATCAGACGCGGTGAAACGGAATCTCTTGTGAAGCTTTGCGACACGATCTTACATCAATGTGTATTTGATACATAATCAGACGCGGTGAAATGGAAACTCTTGTGAAGCTTTGCGACACAATCTTACATCAATGTGTATTTGATACATAATCAGACGCGGTGAAATGGAAACTCCTGTGAAGCTTTGCGACACGATCTTACATCAATGTGTATTTGATACATAATCAGACGCGGTGAATCGAAATCTTTTGTCAAGCTATGGGACACAGGCTTACATTAAGATGTATTTGATACATAATCCGACGCGGTCGTTTGGAATCTCTTGTCAAGTTAACACGTCGCGCTTACATCTATGTGTATTTGACACACAATTAATCGCAGTTAATAGTAATCTCGTGTCAATTTATGCAGCACATGTTTATGTGTATTTGACACATAATCAGACGCATTGAATCTGAATCAATGATTAAATGCAATAGATGCAATAATCCCAGATGTCAAGTTGTGTGACATGAACTAACGCCAATGTATATCAGACAAGAATGTCTGGCAACAACAGATGCATTGAACACGAATGTCAATTTATGCCACACGAGCTTACGCGATGTGTATTTATACATAATCAGATGCCGCGATCCTAAATGTTTTGTCAAGTTATGTGAAATAACCAATACCGATGTATATCTGACTTTATCAGACGCTGCGAATCTAAATGTCTTGTCACATGATTCAAGTTATGCCACACAAGCTTACACTAGTCTATGTATCTGACATTCACACTGAATAACAGAAATAAAAGGTAATGAAGAACTGTCAGATATGTAAGTTTCCATTTATAAAGAAATGTTTAATAAATGATATTTAAATTGTCTTCAATATTAAAAAACTGCCAGATGAATATCAACTTTTATTAAGACAAGTTTTTACAATTAAAGAATGGTAAATGAATATTTATTGAATTTTTTATTACCAAGTACTGCCAGAGAATGATATTTAACTTGCATTTAATAATGAAGAAATGCTAAATGAATAACTGTCAGATGAATGATTTTAACTTATCTTTAATAATGAAAAAATGCTTTATGAAGAAGTGTCAGAGGAATGATATGTAACCCGTCTTTAATAATGAAGAATGCTAACAAGGAACCTGTGAGCTCCTGCTCACTCAGTATACCCCGCTATTCACATCTGTTTATGTTAGTGGTCAATGGATGAAAATTTGCACAAGTTGGTAAACAGGAAGTAGATATGCTACAGACCTGAAATCGGTACTTGCGATACAGGACCACATGGTAGGGTCACATATAAATTACAAGTGGTTGTGATAAGTAGTTGCGGAGAAAGGTGTTGCGGATGGAAGGACAGATGGAAGAACAGAGGTAAACCAGTATACCCCCTTTTCTTCGAAGTGGATTAATGAAGAAATGTCAGATGAATAATATTTAACTTGTCTTTAATAATGAAGAAATGTTACCTGTAAATGAATAATACTGAAGCTGTTTTCATTAAGAACTGAAAGATGACTGGTACTTAAATTGTCTTCACTACTGAAGAACTGTCAGATGAATGATATTTGAAACAAGTTTTAATTCATGAAGAACTGTCAGATGAATGATATTTGAAACAAGTTTTAATTCATGAAGAACTGTCACATAAATAATGTTTCAGTCAAGTTTTATACATGAAGAACTGTCATATGAATGATATTTGAAACAAGTTTTAATTCATGAAGAACTGTCAGATGAATGATATTTGAAACAAGTTTTAATTTATGAAGAACTGTCAGATGAATGATAATTGAAACAAGTTTTAATTCATGAAGAACTGTCAGATGAATGATATTTGAAACAAGTTTTAATTCATGAAGAACTGTCACATAAATAATGTTTCAGTCAAGTTTTATACATGAAGAACTGTCATGTGAATGATATTTGAAACAAGTTTTAATTCATGAAGAACTGTCACATAATAATGTTTCAGTCAAGTTTTATACAAGGAGAACTGACAGATGAATGAAATTAGCCTTAGAAATTCTAAATGAATGATATTTTATATTTCATTAATGAAAAATTGCCAGATAAATTACATGTTTCATTAATGAAATAGAATGAGCGTTATATACAGGTAATTACTGAATATATCGGAGAAGTTTTTAATAATGAAGAATTTCCTGATTTCAATAACAGAATATCAGATGAATGAATATTGAGGTTTCGAAAATGAAAAATGACAGATGAATGAAATTTATGGAACATCATTTCCTAAAAAGGTTAAAATATGAAGCAAATGATTTGTTTTCAACAGCAATATATATTTTATTTTCCAGCCATATGAACCACACTATCAATACCATACTACGATGTCAGGGGCTTTATTGGCATTCTGACAGAATCCAATTCTTAAATTGTCAAAAAGAGAAGTCTGAAAATGACCTCTTACCTTGACAGATCTTCGGTATCGTCTCCATCATCCACATGTTCTTTTTCTTCTGATTGTCAAACTTTCAAATTTTGTGAATTTTTTTATTTTTCATGGTGTCTGTCAATCTCTGATGAGTTATCAGTAATGCAAAGAATGTAAAGTCAAACTATTTAAAATCAGAATGAAATTTAAAATAAACCTAGAGGTGCATACTGGTAATTGTCAGAATGTTTCCGATTCCCTGTTCCAACAGTAACTGATAAGTTTTTTTATCTCACAGAACTCTGTCCAAAGTTTTTGTCTTCCTAGCATGAGACAGGAACAAACCGAACAACAAACGTTTATCTATAATTATTTACAATAACGGCAAATTGACCGCACGACATTCATTATTACAGTAGATGACGGATACAATCACTATCTAATGAATTAAAACAACAGTTCAACTAATTCTACAAAATCAACTATTTACACTATTTACATTAGTTACGTTTCATTGTTTATATTAAAATTGGTCGTAGCTTCCTAGTAAGGGTGGCGGCACCCTCTCGGGGAGGCTCTTAGCAACCGATGAGGAATCAGGAAGTCTATAGACCTTAAGGAAATTTTGACAACGCTCTTCTGGGAGCAGACCCATCAATATGGCCTGCACTCGCCAATGAATCATAGCAGCTGGAGAATTAACTGGATCAATACTGAATACTTCTGGCACCGGCCAGAGCTGATGTCTGCAGACCTCAACCATTGCCCAATGACTAGATCCAAGCTGTTCATCTTTTGGGACTTTAACGCCAATCCCATTTACAAGATCGACTAACTGCTGCAATGTGCCCTTTGGACCAAGAATGGCCATTGCGAGGGCTTTCAGATATGAGGCCCGTTGCGGGGCCAGATCTTTCTGACACTCTTGGTCTGATTCCTCCACTGTCCACAATATTTCTGGGACATGTTTTCGTAAGATGTGAAGTCTAAGGTTATCTGTTTGAACCAAACATCCTGCAATAGTGCAGTCATAAAGAACAGGGTCGGACAGTTCCCTGAAACCTTGCGGCATCAATTCAGGCTCCTTTAAAAATGGATCCTTTCCTGGTATATGGTCAAAATCTCGAGCTGATCTCAATTCATAATGACCAAAATTGGCTGATTCTCTCGACATCATGTCTGGACGTCTGTATGAATATGATACATCATTATCATGCAGTGACCATTCACTGCCTCTTGACAAAGGCCCAGGAATGGGCCTCTCATCAAGAAGGCTTGGAATGGACAAACTCAGCGATTCTGATTCGTTTTCCATTGTACGTAACTTTCTTGAACGTCTATTTTTAGCATTAGGCCTAGGTGGTCTTTTACCCAATCCATTCTGTGATAGCGGATCTAATTTATTTTCCTGCATAATTTCCTCTCGACCAGATCTCAACATAGCAGCCATATTTTTAGGGCCAGTTCCCATTCTCATCCCAGACTCAATATGCATTTCATCCCCATCTAATCTTGGAATGTAAGTTTCCTGGTAATCATTATCTCTCCCTGACAGCAGCCATTCATCTCTTTGGTCTTTCATCTGACGCATTTCCCATGCAGATGTAGGGCCTATCCGACTGAAACTATCAGGCTGCATATCACGGATAAGGTCTGGTCTAATACCAGTCCCACGATTTCTTTGAGGTGATCTTGACCTCCCAGTTCGAAGTCTATCGTCCCTCCATAACGGGGAGGGTGACCTATGTCTTAGCGGCCTACCGTCCCTCCATTTCGGGGAGGGTGATCTCCCATCTCCCCATAAAGGGGATGGGGGCATCTGTTCTTGTCTCCCATCTTTCCAAGATGGGGGAGGGGACATCTGTCTCTGAAGTAGTTTCCAACTATAATCCAACATCTGTAAATAAAGTATACTTTTCCTTCTAACAAGAGATTAGTCGGCATATATGACTTAATTATAAAGTATAAAACTAGTTGTTAAGTGATAAGACTGCAATTTGAAAAAGTCCTTAGTCCTCCGCTGCGGCATGTACACGCATGTTAAAACTTAAATATAAAATCTAAATATAAAATATAAAAAGAATAAGTTTCATTTTCAGGTTTCCTGCTAACAAATTTCATAAAAATCTGAAAAGAAATATAGGCGTAAGAGCGCTTTTACTGTAGGATTTTAAATAAAATTGACATTTTCAAGGGATGAAACTCCAATTCAAGAATCTAATCTGAAGATTTTAAAACTCCACCGCGTCATTGCAGACATAAATTTAATAAAAATTCAACAAGAATGTAGGCATGATTACAATCATAACTCTCATAACGTGATTTGGCACCGATTTTCAAATTCGTCCGAGACACGGCCGATATAAGTTTTGTACAAGTAATACAAAATTGCAGAAGTTAGCACACTAAATGAGAGTATTTGATTAGTGCCCATTTTGAACTCTTCCACAACAAGTTTATACAAGTTGATAACAATTTCATATTGAAATACAATGTACTGCAAGAAATATACAAATGTAGATGTAACAGTATATATGTAATGAGATTTCACATATAATGGAGACTTCCAAGAGACATTACACATAAAGGCAGTTTATCAGCACTAACTTTATATTTAAATTTCATAAAAATCAGAAAAATTTGTTGTCATGACACTTGTATTGAGAATTTCTATTGTTTACCTTCCCTTTTTCTTAAATATTTTTTTTTTAAATGTTCCGTTCTATAATTTACTTGTACATTGTATAATCTCATTACATGATGCAAATTGAAATAACAAGTGTGGATAATATTGCTCAGGCAATACTAAGTCCCCTACCCGAAAATAAACTTCCAAAGTCCGAGCGCCATAATTTTGTCAAAAATCATTGGACCGGAACAATATTTACAATATTTGAACTTGATCTGTAACTCATTATGGTTGACTCACATACCAAATATCAGCTCAATATCTGCAAGCGTTTGGAAAAAAGTCCAAAAAACATGTGTGACGGACAGACGGACGGAGTGCAACCCGAAAGTCACCTTCGGCAAAGCGGGTATTGGACGAAAGAGACTAATAAACAAATTTATATTTATAGACTAATATTCCAACCAATATTCAAAGACAAAATGGAAAATAAGGGCATCTAAATAAAAACATGTCAATTTTAAATTATCCTCAAAGCAACATTGTTATTTGTGCAATATGATCTTTGCAAGTTGTTGCTGCTGTTTATGTACACAGTCTGAAGTAGAAACGTTTAGACTGGTGAGCCCCTTGTTACCCAAGTCAGGTTTCTTGCTTGGATCAGAAATATGAAACATACTTTTGCCAGAACCTCATCTAAGTACAACCTTCTGCTTTACATGAAATGTTGATAATGATTTATAGCTTATTTACATTTTTTAAAATGAGATGCATTTTCTCGTCCCTGTCTCATCGTAGAGCGAGGTACAGCCCTATGGCGAGAAGATGAGAAAATGAATCAAGTTTCATAAAATGTAAATAATCTGTTTATTGCTGCTTTGAATAATTGTAATGTCACAGTGTTTACTTAACAATGTCTTGACAGAGAGGTGAGATGGGCCAACCTCATGATATCAGAGTGAGATGGGATAATACATGTACCCACATAGATCAAAGTAAAATACTACAAAAAACAATAATGACAAATTTCAGTTATTATTGTGAGAAAACTTTTAAGTACTTGGATGTTAAGTGATCTCTAGTTCAGCCATCTATTGACGAGATACTTACAAAATGGCAGACCTCCATTAGTTCATTGTTTAAACAGTAAATTCACTGCAGAAACTTCAAGGTTGAAAACAACAAAAGTGTTTTTTTTATTTGAAGAACAACATATCAAATTTTCATTTTTTTAACAAAGTTTCCTTTCTAAGCAGTTGACAATATTTTCATACTCACTCTAGAGATTGCTGATGCAGTGTATATGCCTACATTTCATAAAAATCTTACCAGAATTGTAGATGTATGAGCTGTTACAATGCAATCTTCTATATAATTTACTTTTTCAGGAGAATAACTTATAAATGAAGGTACATGTAATAACAAAATATGGAACACCAAGGAAACAGCTAAAAAAAGACAATCCTCAAATCAAAGTTCAAGAAACCAGCAAACTTGATAAGGTAGTTTCTCATTGTTGATTTTAACCTTGATAGAGCCATTGTTGATATAAAGGTAGTTAAGTCCTATTAGTGTGAACTCCTACAAGACTGGACTGGCAGGCAGACAGACAGACGAAATCTTTTATTTCTCTTTCCATAATTCCTAATTATTTTTACAAAACTGAATTGTTTACTTACTGTGCATTTCATAGACATTTGGCTACTTATTTTTTTATCGTGAAAGTAATTAATTGGGAACATGACTGTATCTATAATACATCAGCAAATTGCTTTAAACAAAGTAAACAAGCTATGTATCACTCCTGTAATTGACCAAAATTCATTTAATTATTGCACATTATAGTTTTAGAGCACTGATGATTTAAAGGTTTTCTCCATAGAAGAAAAAATCCTTTATTTCAGTGATACATTAATTCTTTCATGGCATTGTAAAGGACTGTATATGTATTTCTGAATTGACATTTGTCTTTGAGGCTAGTACAGAATGTTTTCTTGAACTGCTTTTAAAGTCCAATTGTCTTTTCAAATATGCCTTTGTATAATAAACCCTGATTTTTTAATATCAAATCTCAAACTCATGCAACAATCCTAAACAGTAAGAAATTCAAATAAATCACCATCAATAACTCGAACCTAAAAAATTAATACCAAATGTTGTCATAATACTATTTCATGGTTACTAAGGAACTGACCTCATCTTATAACTTTAACATAGCCACTGGACTGTGAAATTGAGGTCAAGGTCAGGTGACATATACAGTAAAATTTTAACAGTTCTACACTTGATATTGACTGGCACTGCCATTTTGACAGCTCTGCTGTTGATATTGACTGGGCACTGCCATTTGGACAGTTCTGCAGTTGATATTGACTGGCACTGCCATTTTAACAGTTCTGCAGTTGATATTGACTGAACACTGCCATTTGGACAGTTCTGCAGTTGATATTGACTGGCACTGCCATTTTAACAGTTCTGCAGTTGATATTGACTGAACACTGCCATTTTGACAGCTCTGCAGTTGATATTGACTCCTCACTGCCATTTTGACAGTTCTGCAGTTGACATTGACTGGGCACTGCCATTTCCACAGCTCTGCAGTTGATATTGACTGGGCACTACCAATTTTGACAATTCTACAGTTAATATTGACTGGGCACTGCCATTTTGACAATTGATAACAGATACAAATGTGGTTATGTAACAGTAATTAATCACTCTTACCTGATACTGAGGCTGGGGAGGACCATAACTTGAAGGCATAACTGGCTGAGGGGGCACTGGGGCTCCATACGGTGCTGAGGAATGTGGGCCATACCCTGGTCCTCCCATTGACTTTAAAGAAAACAAAATCATCAAAACAATAGAACTAACATCTAAAATATTCACTTTTGGAAAATTTCATTCAGAAATTTAAACAAGAAATAAGTATGAGTTAAATATTGTAAAAAACTACTACATTTATGGGGTAAATTACATGTAGCCAGACAGAACTATACTGCTTATTAAACAATAACTACGTAGACTTACATCAAATCCAATCTGACCTGGATATCCTCCACCCATACCCCCTGGGGATGACCCATAGGCAGAAGCAGATGCACTTTCTGCTGTAGGCATAGCAACCTGAAAAAAATGTTTAAAATAATTCCTATAAGTTCATATTGACTGGAATGTGTAAACAAAGAATGACTATTTCATCCCATTATACATCTAGAAAAGTCCACAGCTGATTCTGTCAGTACGATTCAAATCAAGAATCACATCAAAAATATTTAAAGATAAGATATTTATTAAAATCGTGTTTACAAAAATGTGGTCCTTTTTTATGAAGAAACAGTAGAAAAATTACAAAAGTATCATTGGGTCAATGCCAGAGGTCTGGGATCTTGATTCAGTTCTTGGTTGGGTCAATGCCAGAGGTCTGGGATCTTGATTCAGTTCTTGGTTGGGTCAATGCCAGAGGTCTGGGTTCTTGATTCAGTTCTTGGTTGGGTCAATGCCAGAGGTCTGGGATCTTGATTCAGCCCCAGGTTGGGTGATCAATGCCAGAGGTCTAGGATCTTGATTCAGCCCCAGGTTGGGTCAAAGCCAGAGGTCTGGGATCTTAATTCAGCCCCAGGTTAGGTCAATGCCAGAGGTCTGGGATCTTAATTCAGCCCCAGGTTAGGTCAATGCCAGAGGTCTAGGATCTTAATTCAGTCCCTGGTTGGATCAATGCCAGAGGTCTGGGATCTTGATTCAGTCCCTGATTGGGTCAAATCCAGAGGTCTGGGATCTTAATTCAGTTCTTGGTTGGGTCAATGCCAGAGGTCTGTGATCTTGATTCAGTTCTTGGTTGGGTCAATGCCAGAGGTCTGCAATCTTAATTCAGTTCTTGGTTGGGTCAAAGCCAGAGGTCTGTGATCTTGATTCAGTTCTTGGTTGGGTCAATGCCAGAGGTTTGGGTTCTTGATTCAGTTCTTGGTTGGGTCAATGCCAGAGGTCTGGGATCTTGATTCAGCCCCAGGTTGGGTCAATGCCAGAGGTCTAGGATCTTGATTCAGCCCCAGGTTGGGTCAAAGCCAGAGGTCTGGGATCTTAATTCAGCCCCAGGTTAGGTCAATGCCAGAGGTCTGGGATCTTAATTCAGCCCCAGGTTAGGTCAATGCCAGAGGTCTAGGATCTTAATTCAGTCCCTGGTTGGATCAATGCCAGAGGTCTGGGATCTTGATTCAGTCCCTGATTGGGTCAAATCCAGAGGTCTGGGATCTTAATTCAGTTCTTGGTTGGGTCAATGCCAGAGGTCTGTGATCTTGATTCAGTTCTTGGCTGGGTCAATGCCAGAGGTCTGTGATCTAAATTCAGTCCCTGGTTGGGTCAATGCCAGAGGTCTGGGATCTTGATTCAGTTCTTGGTTGGGTCAATGCCAGAGGTCTGGGATCTTAATTCAATTCTTGGTTGGGTCAATGCCAGATGTCTGGGATCTTGATTCAGTCCCTGGTTGGGTCAAAGCCAGAGGTCTGGGATCTTGATTCAGTCCCTGGTTGGGACAAAGCCATAGGTCTGGGATCTTGATTCAGTCCCTGGTTGGAAAAATGCCAGAGGTCTGGGATCTTGATTCAGTCCCTGATTGGGTCAAAGCCAGAGGTCTGGGATCATAATTCAGTCCCTGGTTGGGTCAATGCCAGAGGTCTGTGATCTTGATTCAGTTCTTGGTTGGGTCAATGCCAGAGGTCTGCGATCTTAATTCAGTTCTTGGTTGGGTCAAAGCCAGAGGTCTGTGATCTTGATTCAGTTCTTGGTTGGGTCAATGCCAGAGGTCTGTGATCTAAATTCAGTCCCTGGTTGGGTCAAAGCCAGAGGTCTGGGATCTTAATTCAGCCCCAGGTTGGGTCAAAGCCAGAGGTCTGGGATCTTAATTCAGCCCCAGGTTAGGTCAATGCCAGAGGTCCAAGATCTTAATTCAGTCCCTGGTTGGATCAATGCCAGAGGTCTGGGATCTTGATTCAGTCCCTGATTGGGTCAAATCCAGAGGTCTGGGATCTTAATTCAGTTCTTGGTTGGGTCAATGCCAGAGGTCTGTGATCTTGATTCAGTTCTTGGTTGGGTCAATGCCAGAGGTCTGCAATCTTAATTCAGTTCTTGGTTGGGTCAAATCCAGAGGTCTGTGATCTTGATTCAGTTCTTGGTTGGGTCAATGCCAGAGGTCTGTGATCTAAATTCAGTCCCTGGTTGGGTCAATGCCAGAGGTCTGGGATCTTGATTCAGTTCTTGGTTGGGTCAATGCCAGAGGTCTGGGATCTTAATTCAATTCTTGGTTGGGTCAATGCCAGATGTCTGGGATCTTGATTCAGTCCCTGGTTGGGTCAAAGCCAGAGGTCTGGGATCTTGATTCAGTCCCTGGTTGGGACAAAGCCATAGGTCTGGGATCTTGATTCAGTCCCTGGTTGGGTCAAAGCCAGAGGTCTGGGATCATAATTCAGTCCCTGGTTGGGTCAATGCCAGAGGTATGGGATCTTGATCCAGTTCTTGGTTGGGTCAATGCCAGAGGTCTGCGATCTTAATTCAGTTCTTGGTTGGGTCAAAGCCAGAGGTCTGTGATCTTGATTCAGTTCTTGGTTGGGTCAATGCCAGAGGTCTGTGATCTAAATTCAGTCCCTGGTTGGGTCAATGCCAGATGTCTGGGATCTTGATTCAGTTCTTGGTTGGGTCAATGCCAGAGGTCTGGGATCTTAATTCAATTCTTGGTTGGGTCAATGCCAGAGGTCTGGGATCTTGATTCAGTCCCTGGTTGGGACAAAGCCAGAGGTCTGGGATCTTGATTCAGTCCTGGTTAGGTCAATGCCAGAGGTCTGGGATCTTGATTCAGTACTTGGTTGGGTCAATGTCAGAGGTCTGTGATCTTAATTCAGTTCTTGGTTGGGTCAATGCCAGAGGTCTAGGATCTTGATTCAGTCCCTGGTTGGGTCAATGCCAGAGGTCTGTGATCTTGATTCAGTTCTTGGTTGTGTCAATGCCAGAGGTCTTGGATCTTGATTCAGTCCCTGGTTGGGTCGATGCCAAAGGTCTGGGACCTTGGTTCAGTCCCTGGTTGGGACAAAGCCAGAGGTCTGGGATCTTAATTCAGTCCCTGGTTGGGACAAAGCCAGAGGTCTGGGATCTTCATTCAGTTCTTGGTTGGGTCAATGCCAGAGGTCTGGGATCTTAATTCAGTTCTTGGTTGGGTCGATGCCAGAGGTCTGGGATCTTAATTCAGTTCTTGGTTGGGTCAATGCTAGAGGTATGGGATCTTGATTCAGTTTTCTTCAAAAGCCATATATATATAATTTGCTTGGATCACACAGTTTTGTAATTGTTATAAGTGTAAGCTTGGTGTTAACAAACCTGAACATTACCACTCAAAGGTGTCAACAAACCTGAACATTACCACCCAATGACTTGGTGTCAACAAATCTGAACATTACCACCCAATGACTTGGTGTCAACAAATCTGAACATTACCACCCAATGGCTTGGTGTCAACAAATCTGAACATTACCACCCAATGACTTGGTGTCAACAAACCTGAACATTACCACCCAAATGCTTGGTGTCAACAAACCTGAATATTACCACCCAAATGCTTGGTGTCAACGAGACCTTATGTGCCAGTGGGCACGAAGAGGATAGGTGAGGTGAGGTAAGGCTTGGTGTCCACAAATCTGAACATTACCACCAAATGGCTTGGTGTCAACAAACCTGAGCATTACCACTCAAAGGCTTGGTGTCAACAAACCTGAACATTACCACCTAAAGGATTGGTGACAAAAAACCGGAACATTACCACCCAAAGGCTTGGTGTCAACAAACCTGAATATTACCACCTAAAGGATTGGTGACAAAAAACCGGAACATTACCACCCAAAGGCTTGGTGTCAACAAACCTGAATATTACCACCCACAGGTATAGTGTCAACAAACCTGAACATTACCACCCAAATGCTTGGTGTCAACAAATCAGAACATTACCACCCAAAGGCTTGGTGTCAACAAACCTAAAACTACCACTCAAAGGTGTCAACAAACCTGAATATTACCACCCAAATGCTTGGTGTCAACAAATCTGAACATTACCACCCAAAGGCTTGGTGTCAACAAACCTGAGCATTAAAAACTTGGTGACAAAAAACCAGAACATTACCACCAAAGGCTTGGTGTTAACAAACCTGAACATTACCACCCAAATGCTTGGTGTCAACAAACCTGAACATTACCACCCAAAGGTGTCAACAACCAGAACATTACCACTCAAAGGTGTCAACAAACCTGAAAATTACCACCCAAAGTCTTGGTGTTAACAAACCTGAACATTACCACCAAAGGCTTGGTGTTAACAAACCTGAACATTACCACCCAAATGCTTGGTGTCAACAAACCTGAACATTACCACCCAAAGGTGTCAACAACCAGAACATTACCACTCAAAGGTGTCAACAAACCTGAAAATTACCACCCAAAGGCTTGGTGTCAACAAACCTGAATATTACCACCCCAGTGATCGGGAAAGTCGTGTCCATGCGCATTTGATCAGAAAACGGCGCAGAGAGGCATTGAACCCATGCGCCTGCATGGCACAGTCTATTTTACTCTTGACTGTACTACAGTGTTTGTTTTATGACGTCCTGTGGAACTTTAATTGTAAAAATTTATCACAAATTTATTTTTACTTGAATAACATCGATTTTCTTTCTACACTCCGCGTATTTTCCCTGTTACTAAATATAGTTATGACCAATTGGGTTATTTTTGTAACCAATCAAATTGCCGTATTTTCCAGAATTTCCCCCTCCTATCCACATCTGATTGATTATAATTTAGAGGTGAATGGCCGACAAAACAACATGCAGCAAACCAAAAAAAAAAAAAAAAGGATTCAGGAGCCTTAACCAGGACAGAGATCATTATTTTCTTATCCTTCGTTTGGGGGCTGAAATGATAAAAAAAATAACGGAGATGCGACGATGATCAATGATGATATTGATTCGAATGATCCTATGATTGATGGCATTGACAACACCGAAATCACCGATTCCCCTACCGAGTCTGACACCGTTTCTGAACCATCGAAACCAACAGCTACAGGAGACCATATTAATGTTTCTGACTTGTTACTAGCATTTTATAGTGCAGTGGGTGATGGAAAATAATTTTTTTTAAAAGATGCATCTAGTTAATCTTTCATACAAGAACAATTAAAAGTCTTGGTAATTGACAGACTTAAGTTTATTTTAGAAATAATGCACTGTTATGAAACGGATTTCTACTGAAAAGAAATATATTCATTATTATGATGTATTAAAAAGTCATTATGAGATGTACATCAATATCAAAATGGCTGAAGTGAGAGGGAAACATATTATATCTGTTTTCTTTGTTGCTTTCATGATCAGACATACATTGACACACATAAAAAACATTGAGTTATGAAAATTTATATGCAAATGAACATAAACTGCCACAAGACTACATTTAAAGGTCAATCATATTAAGTTTGTATCATGATCATGGTAAGAATTTAAATTATTTCATTAAAAAAATGGCCCATTAAAATTGTGGCATGGCCCATTGAAATTCAAAATGGCCCATTGATTTTATTTTTAAGGGGCCATGGGCCCATTCTGAAAAAATCTTTCAAGATCACTGCCACCCACAGGTTTGGTGTTAACAAACCTGAATATTACCACCCAAAGGCTTGGTGTCAACAAATCTGAACATTACCACCCAAAGGCAATTAATATTATTCCTGTTAATAACAAGTAGCCAATTGTTGCAATACAATAATGTTTCAAAT
The DNA here is from genome assembly GCA_944474755.1 of Limnoperna fortunei. Lineage (NCBI taxonomy): Eukaryota > Metazoa > Mollusca > Bivalvia > Mytilida > Modiolidae > Limnoperna > Limnoperna fortunei. Next base: position 2,423,555 of record OX104117.1, on the reverse strand, counting down.
TTAATCATCTTGACAGCGACAGGAAGGATTTCTAATATAACTGAGATAAAATGACCTTGGTAGAACACTGGGACTGCTGGTATTTTGATGGATGTGTCTGTTTCTAATTGACTTACCTGACCAAATCCGTATCCTGGACCTTGCTGTGCAGGCTGTCCATAGCCAAACTGGGGTGGTCCATATCCACCCCCAGGTGCGCCATATGGGTAACTCATTTTTTGTCTGAAAATAAATTTCAAGATAAATGCATCATTCGAAACTATTCTCCAACATTAGCCCTAAAAGTTTTAATAATACATGTTATCTTAAACATACATGAAAGCTCTAATGTAAATGTTGTCCAAATATATAAAACTTACCCTAAAAGTAGTATCCCCTCTTTGTTAATTTAATTTTAACAAAAATACTTGGTAATTTCAATGATAAGAACAGCAATGACTTCATTGAACTACATGTATTTAAATGGTGACAGCATAAGAATAGGTTATTTGACCAACACAAGTTTTTTTGTATACCTAGATTGCTCCTTTTGAATAGGCCAATCAGATTTCATCTTACAAAGAAAATTAAAATATATATAAAATAAAATCAAAACTTATATAAAAATTAAGATTTATCATCATCATTTCCAAGAGACTGCAACTCAACATAATCAAATGTAACTTATTATTTCAAATCAGCATGGTGCACTATAGCCAGATTACACTAAATCCATGTGGACACTACAGAACATGGAAATCCTGATTGACAGCAGTGTATCCATCATGCAATGCAATGTGGTAGATGTAGAATACCCAGAATCCTTTGCGTGGAGATTGATCCAATCCCTGTCATTAAATCGCTTAGTTGTGTATAAATAAAGTCTTTGTTCTCATCAGAACATGCTCAAAAATGGTACTACGTTAATTATTTTCAACTTATTTATTTAAAACATGGATACAGCAAACTATTCACATAGAAATACAAGTGTGTAAAATTGTTCTGCCAATGTCATTCCTACTGGTGGCCAATGGAGACTGCTCTTCTACAGTTTGATACATTGCAATTTCATTCAAGTGATGCAAGATATAATATGGTTTATTAAACACTTGGTCGCCAGATAAAAGTAATTTTATTTCGGAGTCAACAAATATGCCTACATGTACATGTATATGTGTAAGCATGAATCTCATGATTTTGACAGTTGTTAATTTGTTTTATTTAGTGATAACACGATACTCGTAAAAAAAAATATTCGAAAAGAATGCTTCCTGTACCGATAACTGGCGTTTATTGATAAAGGTAAAGGCCATGTAATAAAAAATTAAGTAGACTGAAAAACAAGAAACCTGTTGAATGTTTCATAGACAACATTACAGCACCATCTCTTCTCATGTTTGAAAACCTTGAGGAAATTGTAGCTGCAACCCTGAAGTGGCATTTTTTAAGTTATCAAGTTGTCAAATTGACATGTGAAATGCTCTTTAGAAATTTCAGCCTGATACACATGGTACTTAGCTTCCCAATTCATTTATTAAGATTACAGGTCATTACTCATAAGGTTTTGTTAGTTTTTTAGTGATTTGCTTTCAGCTACTAAACTACATTTCAACATGTCTTGTTTGAGGCTTTTGCATCAGAAATTAAAACTTATATATACTGTGTTTAGTCCAGCTTGTATTCCTTTTTTAGATCCAAAAAGGTGCAAATTGAAATCAACAACTACTTTCCTCAGTTAATCAGAGTTTTGAGATACAGGTTTTTTTTTCTTCATTTTGATAGGACATTTTTCCATAGTAAATTTTGATCTAAATATAACAAGGAGCAGGCCATTGTTGTCCGTTCTATATTGATCTTGCAATGTCGCTTGTGGTTGACGTTGGAAAAGTCTCGCAGTTTCTCCGAATACCATAGAGCATTATGAAAGCAGACAAACTTTTGTAAATAATGCTAGATCCGAGTAGAAACAAAAATAGCAGACTTACAATGTAAAATTCACATACTAGCAAAAGTCAAGGATGATTTGTGACATGTACTACTGGTCAGAGAGTAGTTCTCGCCAATAAAATCACAGAAGCAATTCTCGCCATTTTGGTGACTGTGCCGGTATTTCTCCATTAAAATCGACGACAAAGACTTCATTTCTTATATTTCACTATCTACCATCCAAAACAAATTACGTTTATCACAATTAAAATGCCAATTTGTCACAAAAACAGTCAAACGATTGGGTGGCGAGAATTACTTGCCGGCAAGAACTACTCCGTGACCAGTAGTAAACAACCGAGGCATTGTATGAAATATGGAAGTGCTATAGTGGGATATTTTCTTTTGGAAATTTGTAATAACAAGGTACAGATTATGGAATAACAAAAAAATGCAAGCAAAAAACTGCATTACACTGTGGTGTGACTTTTAGTATAATTGGTATTCGGGGAGGAAGCTGAGTGAAAAACCCGACCTTTGCCGGGACGCTTTCCTATATAACAGAAATCATTTAGTTAGTATTACAATATTACCTGGGCAAATAAAAACACGAGAAATACAACAAGTTTTATTTAAAGTCGGTAGGTTAAAAACCAAGAACATAGCTGCCACGAGCGTTTTAAACGACATGCAGCAGCATCCGGCTTGGTCCCAATGATAAAACAGGCTACTGTCTGACTTATATTATGCGTTGTTTTAATCTTCTTTACATAACTTATTATTAAGGATATCCCATGAGAAGAAAATATTAATTTTTCCACAAAACTTACTTTTTGGATTAAATACTAAACTCTACAATAAATAATGTCGCTTTCGAAATTCATAGAAATTCAATATCATCCGGAAGTAGTTTTTAATCAATCGGATCACCTTCTTTGTATTACCCTCCTTTAGATAGGAGCACCTCCATTACAGCGGAGTGTAGTGGTTTAGTGGATTGCGGTTATAATGATTCCAAATATTGATTTAGAATTATGAATTTTGTTAATATATATATTTTTTAAATCTTTTGAGCTAATTTAGATAATTAGATAATTTAGTATTAATTATTTTCTATAATTATATATGTACAGCATACATTTAAACAGGGTTTGTTGTAATATATTTACAGATATTTTATAGGTCCAGGATAAACATCTGCCATTAATGTATGCAGTATATTTAAGTGTTGGTGCGTTGCAATATTTATGGTAATTTTTATTTTTTGTTGTTGCTTATTTGGTTATTTTCAATAATGGTTCTATCTGAATTTTTATATTTACTGTAAGTTATGGTTTTTACTTTAGTATAGCGCGGTTGCCCACACTAACCACTAATACAAGAAAAAACAAATATTAATATTAAAGTAAAATATATACAGCTTGTATGAACTAAAATGGATAATAAGGAAAAGAGGATCAATCAATACATTTGCTTAAATGGTATTTAAAACAGGACTATATACATATTGGGTGCAATGTCTGTAGGGGGTATTCCTAATATGTAGGATATTTCCCTGAATATATCTAAATGTGACCTAGTTATTGCAGAATAGCATTTGCAAAGCTAAAGAAAAAACTTAAAAATTTCCTTCGTTGAAATCTAAAACCTTTATTATAATGGGCGATATCATTCATATGGAACATATAAATGTCAATATAAAAATTATGATTTGGTAAAATCTAAAATCAGAGCAAATTAATTATAAAATCTAAAATGGAGTGTATTAACTTGCAGTCCTGTATTTTCTATTATTAAAAGTCTCTCAGGACTGTGGGAGCATGTGTGGTATATGCTTGTATGATATTATACATGTATTTGTTGTTTGATTTAAAAGAAAAAAAAATAAAATAAAATAAAAAATTTTCTTTTTAAGTATACATCTTTCATTAATAGTGCAAGAAGGAAAGAGTTTAATTCATTGTTCCTAACAGGATACGCTTCACTATATACAGCGACACAACTGCTTTTGCGTTGCCTTGACCATTTCTTAACATGAGTTTATTCGAACTCCTTCAGTATATTCAGACTCATCATGTGCAGTTGAAAGAGGTAATTCCTCGCTTTTTCCTCTACCAATTCCATTAACTGGCGAGAGAAAATTTCTGTGAATGATGTGCAGTCCACTATGAGTTTTGTGATCACAATTTTATTATTGAAATGTTTATTCCAATTGGATATGGATATTGCTTTAACAATTTCTTCCTTAATATCCTTGAAGAGATTGATTCTGATTGTGCCAAGAGTTGGACACGTAGTGACCAGGTGTATTAAGTCTTCATTTTCTGTCTTGCATAGATCGAGGGCACAGCGGGCTTGTATTGGCGTTGTTATAGTTATGTTTGTCTGCCTGCAAAATATACACTCCAGTCATCATCCGTGCCTTTACTGTGGCTTTTCTCACTTCCAGTCATGTTAGTGTTTTGAGATTCCAAACGAAGGTTTGTTTCCCTATATTCATATGCCTTACATCCATAAATTTTAGACTAGACTTGCATATTGCTTCTTTGATGAAAAGGTCGTACCAATATTTCTCTATTTTGTATTTAGTTACTTCTTTCCATGCCTCTTTTGTTGGCGGTCTCTGATTGAGTTCTACTATTGATGGCAATTCATATAGTTCCAGTAGTTCCATGCTTTTATGGAAGAAGCTTTTTTATTATCAAAATTGGTGCTACGTTGCCTGTTCATTACTTCTTTTATTCTGGTATTATTACATTTAATAATAGAAAAGAGTAATGCAAGATGCCTTTTGTGTATTTCGGCTGAAATTGGGAGAGCCCCTAGTAGAAGATGTACAACACAATTGGCTGTTCTATCGGGCAGTGACATCATTATTCTCAGACATTTTCTGTGAAAGATCTCTAATTGTTCTACATCTGCTGTTATTATTGGAAGAACCTCTAGCCCATATACAAGTCTTGGTAACACATATGCCTTGTAGATATTATATGAAGTGTTTGGATCTAGACCATTTGTTCCATGTAGTCCAGACCCCATTAGGGCGTATTTTGTCCTCCTGGCGGATTGGATTCTCTTATTTATATTAATTTTCCCTTCGTCCTTCTCTGCTCTAGTAATTCCCAGATGATCACTTTGGCTAGTAGTTTTAATTTTGTTGTTTCCTAGATATCATTGATAGTCTATCTTTTGTTTTGAACAATCTATAATTTGAGTCTTGGATGGACGAATTTGATAATGGTGTTCTCTAGCGTATCGTTCAATGACGTTGATCATTATTTGTAACTCATGTTTATCACTGAATATGAAAGCAATGTCGTCTGCACATGCTGGTGCTCCAACATAAATGCTTCCTATTTGATACCCATAATAGATCTTGTACGAAAATCTTGTATAAATGTGTGGAAAGTATTCCCCCTTGTCGTACCCCTTGGTGTATTTCAAAGGATGGACTCAATCCATCTAGCCATTTTACTTTTGAGCTTAATCCACTGTGAAGATCTTTCAGAATCATCCAGTATATTGGGTGCAGGTTTTGATCAAGTGCTTTATCCATTAATATTTCGTGCTGTACAACGTCAAAAGCAGACTTCACATCGAGTAAAGTTATGCAGAAAGGCTCATTTTCTTTCTTTTTTTCATATCTAGCTTCTGAAATTATCAAGCTGGCCATTAGTAGACACAACCCATTGGTAAATCCAAATTGCAGCTCTGTTGTTGAGCTTAGGTTCATCAGCCTTGGTATTAGTGCATATTCAAATGTCTTCCCTATAACTGCTGTGACTGTTATTCCCCTGTAATTTCCTAATATGGTTGGGTCTTTGTCTTTTTTCAGGACTGGTGATAGCTATGCCTGTTTTGAAGATTTTGGGTATAGCGCCTTCCTTCAATATATTGTTAAAATTTTTTGTAAGGATTGGACTGATGGTGTATTTTGAGTGCTTGAGATGTTCTGCTGCAAGTCCATATTCATCTTGGCTTTTCTTAGAGTTTAGCTGCTCAATTGCTGTAATAATTTCCTTTTCTGTAAATTATAATAAGGGATCCAGTATAACGTCTTTTTCCTCTAATTTCTTGTCTATATGTTTTTGCCTAATTCTGCATAAATCTAAATATTTGTTGTCATACATTTCCTCTTTTGGTATACTCAGGTCCTCGTAATATTTTGCTAGACCTTGTCGCTGCTTTTCGACTGCATACTCTAGCTTGTCATCTATAGATAGACAATTTGTTTCTGCCATTTTTGCTGATCTATTACGATTTATGAGTCGATGGAATAGCTCAGAATTGGGATTTTTCATGATTTGTTGGTAGAGTTTTTCCCGGTCTAAGGCTTGTTCTTTTCTAATCGTAGCCCGGAGTTTCCTCTTCTGACTTTTATGGATAATTGCTGTCTCATGATCCTTGTTTTTTTTTTGTGCTTTGTCCATTCATCATATGTAATTTTACACTTCTGTAGAAGTTGTGATACCTATGGGGATGCTTTCCATCTAGGTCCTTTCATTTTTAGTAGTTTTGATGGTGCTGACTTTGTACATGCTTCCTGCATAACCTTTCCGAGGAATTCTATCTGATCATCTGTATTTTCTATTTCCTGAATCTGACTAATTCTTTCTTTGATTAGTGTATTGTATTTCTTTCTATCCATTTCTTCCCATTGAATTTTATATTTAGCTTTTTTATTTGTGTTTTTCTGTTTGTGACTCTTTGGGATGTCGACAGTAGTTTTCAAACGGACAGCTGTGTGTGCCGAAAGGTTTATACCAGATTTTTCATCAATTTTGTATTCTTGTATAATCTGTCGACCCTGGACAAATATGTAATCTATCTGTGAAGAGGAGGTTCCTGCATGGTGGAAGAAAGTATGATCCACTATCCCATCTCCTCCATTTATCATCTTGTTTTCTATTATGAAGTTCTTTAATAGCCTGTCATGCGGGTTTGTCCTTTCCAATACTGTTCCATTCATGTCGCCACATAGAATAATTTTGTGTGTTTGCCCATATAAGGATATAATATTGTATATGATATCTAGACATTCAGCATACTCATTCATCGAGTCTTTCTGACAGGTTGGCATATACGCATTGATGAGGCATATATTTTCGTTTGAGCTAATGAGTATAGCTTGAATTCTCTCATTCCCCTCCTTTAACTTCTTAATATTATTTGTACATTCTTTTGGCCATAATATTGCTACCCCGCCCTTTCCTTTTGGTAATTTAAATCCATCCAGTATATCGTGCGCATCTGCACTCCTACTGAAATTATCCATAGTTGGTAATAACTTTTGCAGATCATTCTTTTGGAAATCCCAAAGATGGTGGTCTTGTAAACATAGTATAGTTTTTGAAAGGTCAAGCGACAGCAAATATGCGATGTTGGTCTTGATCCCTTCTATGTTGCAAGTCATAATCTGTAATTGTTGATTGGATGTTTCATGTCTGGGGGCCAGTTCGTTAGGCTGGCATGCCGAAAAGGATGTTCGTTGTTTCTTTCAGGACAAATATCTTGTCTTTCCTTCTCATTTGAACTGTTGTGAGTATTTTCAGATGTTTGATTGCTCTTGTTTATATTGGCTTTAGCTTGGGGAGTGTGACTAGTTCTCTCAGGTTGATGTCTTATTACTTGTCTTTGTGCGGACCCATATAATTGTGCACCTCCTTCCGTCTGTTGAACAGGAGTCGGAAGTAATGTTTTCCTTGGTGCCATATTCTCCAATATTCCATTCCCAATATTTGGGTCATTTTGTAGTTTGCCAGGGGCGGATGCAGCCTCAAATGAAAGGGGGGGTCCAAATTTGTCATGGTGGCCATGGTGTAAAATCCTGCATTCTGACGATTTCCTGACACCTAAAACATGTCCGTTAAAATCTCATTTTGTTATGCTAAAACAAAAAAAAAGAAGGCTTGTCAAAACGAAAGGGGGGGGGGGGTCCGGACCCCCTGGACCCCCCCCCCTCTGGATCCGCCACTGTTTGCGATTTCCATTTCCAATCAGCGAAGAACGAGTTCCTCTAGCAATGTTGTGAGTCAATTGTTCTCTTTTGTATTCTATATTAGGGTCCTGATACTGATCATATTTTCCCATTGGTGTCTGTTCAAGTTGAATATTTTGTGATTGATCCCTTCGCCTATTGGTTTACTCTGCATTTCAGGTTGGTTATGTTGTTGGTTATATCCGTAGGCTTGTATATATGGAGGTGGGCCTGAATAAGTAGGTATTTCATTATATGTGCGGTATTGGTACTCATACTGGTTGAACCCTGACTGGGTCATATAATGTGGCGGTCTATTGAGTTGACTGTATTGTAGTGGTCGTGAAAACTGTTGTGGAGTTTCCGAATTTATAGATCCATTTACCAGTTGGATTTGACCCGGATGGATGTTTACTAGGTGTGCTGGTCCATATTGAGGTGGTACTGAGATATGACTACTCCCTGATGTTCGTGTGTTTGAGGCATTGTTGTCCTCTCCATATTCCGTGCGACATATTTGGTGTTGTTAGGTTATGACTTTGATAACTCACTTGATAGGAGTTCTCCAGATTTGGTCCCACAGTCGCATTGTGACAGTTTCTACTTTGTAGTGCTAACTGGAGGGTAAGGGTTGTTTGAATACACATATTTTGTATCATCTGTGCTTCTAACATTCTAAGTCTATGATCTAACAAAGTTTCTCTAATTTCTGAATGATTACATGTGTGTGTTTGTTGTTGCTTTGTAGAGCCTCTTGATTTTGTTCAGCCCTGCCTTCTGTTAGCGTTCCTATTAGTTTTCTCATTTGTTTAACGTCGTTTTCAAGATTCATGATTTTAGTTCTCTGTGTCAGTATAATCTGATCCTTTTTATCAGATTTTGTTTTACTCTTAGCCTCCTTGTTTTCTTCGCTTTCTAAACATTGGTCTAGTGAGTTTACTTTAGAGCTAGTTGTTGCTGAGTTTTTTCTACCTCCTAGTAATATATCCTCTTTACCTTGATTAGCAATTTTTGCAGATGTTTCTTTTCCCATTGGTTGAGTGCTTATCTCCCTCATTATTAGATACTTCTATGCATGATATAATATCTGCTTGCTTTTGTTGAATCTGTGTTCTTTCTTCATTTATAGTTTGCTTCCTATCGAGCTTTTTCAGGTATGTTACCTCTTCTATTTTATCTCTGGGTGTATCTATTTCCAGTTAGCTGTTTATGTCCTTCTTGCTCAGCTCCTTGAGCGTGTTTGTTAACTTCACATGAGAGATCTTCAATCTCAACTTCCTGTATCTCTTCTCTTCTAGTATCCTCATACAAAATATCGTTGCTACAATATCTACAGATATAGTCACGTAATTTAGCTGTATTTCTACTACATCTTCAGGTAACCCCTCGCATTGATAGTGATACCAAAATTGGCACCTGTCACATCCTATTCCTCGGTTATTTCCGCCTATGGCCCTTGACGGAAATGGCCGAGAGATGTTCCGATTGGTTTTTACCCAACAAGCATGTGTAGGACCACCAAATACCGGGAACCAGTCCTGAGGTTGTACGTTGTACGTAAAAGTAGTGCTATTTAAAAATAGCTGCTCACTGTTATAATTATAACTTTTGAACCATAATAGATATTGGAACAAACTTGGTATTTTTGGAAAAATGAATAATTCAGGAAACAAGAGGATAAAGTTGAACTGATGTGTACTAAAGATAAAAGTTATGTGAGTCATTGTATGACATGTACTATTTTGGGACTGAACATGAAAGTGAAAGTAGATTTTTTCAGTGCGTTGACTTCCGGTTGGTCGTACGTTCTTATCTGCCATGAAAGTGGTGCTGAAATTTTGAGAGAATACTTAAGGGTTACATGTTGTCATGTGACAGGAATATTTCTTTATTTGAAACAAAGGTAAAATGTTTAGAAAAATTCAAAATCAACTAATTTTATATAATTTTTGATCGCTATTATATATGCCTCTGGGTGATCGAGACTAATATAATGTTAATTTTCACAACGGACCATAAGTACGGCAAACAAAGAAGAATGATACAAAGACATGATTAAAAACTCAATTTCAACCTAAAACGGCAAGCAAAAAAACAAGTGGCATGTTGGACTGAAGAAATATTTTAAACATATTTGATGCAACATCTACTGGTCAATCTGTGTTAATTATATAAAAAGATCGTTTTGTCCGTGTATTTTAAGATTGTCCGATTCTAAAGTTTTAAATCATTTATCAGGGGCGGATCCAGGAATTTGTGTTATGGGAGGCGTAAAAGTTCGGCGAGCGGTCTGGGGGCCGCAAAAGGCCCCCAGCAGGTCCAGGGCAGCGCCCTGGTAGGGGGTCCAAAGGGGGGGGGGGCGATGCCCCCTTAAGCTCCGGGAATCTAAGCATTTGGTAGCCATCCAGACAAAGTTTTCTAGACTCGTTTTTTTACTTTTGCCTCTTCTTTTAGCTTGCTTTATTTTCATCTATGACCATAAATAATGAATTTTCTTTAATGACGCCTTTCCTTGGATCCGCGCCTTTTTATGTTACTGTTCCTGAGGATTTGTCATGATAATAATTAGCCACCTTCTGTTGTGTCTATACTCAATCTGATTTAAGGATTGTTTTCAATTGCTGGTTAGATTATTGGATATAGACGACTTTGGGTCGGTTTACGCCAATAAACCGCGAAACGGTTTATGTACAGCGTAAACCCACCCAAAGTCGTCTATATCCAATAATCTAACCAACAATTGAAAAAAATTCTTATATTTTAAATTCAATATTATGAAAAGAAATAACAAAAACAGTCAAAAAATATTTGCAATTCACAAGTTAGGTTATACGAAATGGACAATGTTGCTCAGCTATTGAGTATTTAAAGGAAATTAAAATATATATTTGATAACTCGTTTTGTAAGGGTCCCGAACTGGTGAAGATAATTCAATAACTGGACGGACAGTGATTTGTATTTGAGGTTTTCAACAAACTGAAAGCCTAAAGTTGTGTTAAGCTTTAGAAGCGATTTACTAGCTGTCCCCAAACTAGATCTTTACTTATAGTAACGCCAAGATATTGACTGCAGTGAACTGATTCTAAAATGTGGTTATGTAGTTAAGTAGTTATATTTAATGCCGTCAGGTCTCTGGGTAAGGACTGCGCAATATTTACAGAGACATATAATTACATGTAATTATATGTCTGATATTTATCTGAGAGTGGGGCCTGTAAAAAGCAAATCCATATTAAAGCCAAAATCTCTTTGCCCCGCTAAAATGCTTATATTAATTATTTAAGGATTGTTTTCAATTGTTGGTTAGATTATTGGATATAAACGACTTTGGGTCGATTTACGCTGAATAAACCGCGAAGCGGTTTATGTTGCAGCGTAAATCGATCCAAAGTCGTTTATATCCAATAATCTAACCAACAATTGAAAACAAACCTTTTATTTTAAATTCTGTAGTAAAAATGAAGTAACAAGAACAATATTTTACAAGTAATCAAATAATATTTGCAATTCACAATTTTAGTGTCGTCACTTGTTGTTTGCGGAAGAATTCCTGTATAGTCAACGTCATCAATACATCTTATTATGACGTCACAATCAGTCACGTGCTGAAATACCAAGTTAGGTTATACGAAATAACCAACTTTGCCCATGTATTGAGTATTTAAAAGAAATGAAAATATTAAACTAGAACAACTATTAGCAATGCTCGTTAATTGCTACCCCCACACCCACCATCGCTTCCCAACCCCAAATTTTCTGATCCAAATGTAAAATATTAGGTAAAGAGTATGTAAAAGTTTCGTCAAACTCCATTCAGTAGTGTGGGTGGAGTTGCGGATTAGAGATGAATAGTCCCCATGTCAAAGAATGGCCAAATATCATTCCGATCAAAATGTAAATTATCAGGTCAAAATGCCATATGTGACAAACATTCTGTGAAAATTTAATTAAATTCCATTGAGTGGTGTAGAAGAATTGTTGCTAATAAGAGCTGGGTACCCACACATGTAACGGACGGACGGACACTTTCATCACGATGTACCCTCCACTTTCCACTGTTTAAGCGGGGTGGAGAGTATAAAAAGTGTTTGCCCCGCTGTAATTTATTAAGTAAAGAGTGTATACACCGCTAGAAAACAATATGCCAGTACACGTACAGACGCTACTTAAGCGTTTATTTTTATGTTGTTTTTAATAAATACTGTTTAAACTGTATTAGTACTTTAATTATAAATGTTTATAATTTCCAACGTGAAAAAAAAGTTTGCAATCTGCCACAATTATATTTAAATATTATCAAGAAAAGGTACATTGTCTTTATTTCCTTTCTTTCATGTGTTGAATGCCAATGTGTCTTGACAACATAACGTTCGTGATTTCTATTTTGTCAGCGTTATAAGTGACATCTCCGGCTGAAATGTTAATGGTCAACGTTTATAAAAACTTCATCTTCCCACAAATTCTTGTGGAGAAGTATCACGGGACTCACTTTATATGCCAGATCAGATTCTATTTTTCAAGAGACTGGATGGGAGCCCCTTGCGCGTAGACGGGAACGGAAAAACTTGTTTTCCATATTGTCCGTTGTCAATGTCCGGAATACCTAGTTGCTTGTCATTGAAACTACAGTTTACATTTTACTGTAGAATGGAGTTGCATCAATATTTGCTCGTCCCACCTATTTGTCTGTTTTTATTTTTGTTTGTTGTTGTTGTTGTTAATTTTTTCTTTCCAAATTTCTTACGCGATGTTTATATATGCATTTCTGATCATAGTCATAGTATATCAGTTAATATCAATAAATGTTTATTGTGTAAATCATGGAGAAAACAAATATAAATTGCTGTAATTTTTGCCTGATCCGGTTGGGGTTTTTTTTGTTGTTGCTAGGCACACAAGGCCTATCATCCCATATGCATCAAACCGGTCTTTTGTTTTTAGGCCAAGAAATGAAAGATGATTCTGATAAAGATGAGAAACATTTCTGGACTCCTGTATGAAACTGTCTCGGGTAAAATTGCTGTCGTGCGTCTTTTAATTTAGTCATAGAGTATATGTTCTTGTTTTGTCTTTTATGTATTAAGAAAACCGTGGAATAGTCTTTGCATTCATTGAGTTGAACGATTGCCGGGTTAGGTACTTAAGTATATTCTCAGTAATTAGGAAAACAGGAAACAAATTGTCGTGAACGAAGAGAGCTTTCTGTTGTTTTCTGACCATATTTCACCCAAATGATATGGGGTCAAATTCCCGTGGTATATTAAATTCTCTAGATAAGTAAAAGGTAAAATATGTATAATGTAATGTACAACTCTTTTAACAGTTTTACTTCTAGTAAAAAACAAGGTCTTAAGATAACGATGTGAAATTTCTGAGATGTTTGTCAGTGCTTAATCCACAGACATGCCCAACTTGTCTGTCCCAAGATGGGGGATAAGGAATTACCTTCCTTTGACGGTTTGTCATGTTATTGTACGGAAAGCGTGACCGCGGACCATAGTGGGATGTGTTTGGAAAAGTGCAAAAGGCTATATTTACCGTTCCCAATACTTCATAACTTTTTGTGGCATGCAGTCAAAATTTTGTTCTCGTTAGTTTATCTTTTTTCCTCCTCGTTTTCCGCGGATATATCATGAAATTTTGCGCGCTGGACGTTATAAACACCCTAAATTATGTTTCTTATTTTCCCTCGTGCATCCTTCCTTAGTATATTTAATACATTTTATAGTGTTTTGTGTGCTTTTATGTATTAAAAATCGTGGAATAGTCCTGGCCTTGATTTGAAATAAAATTTCATACCTAAGCTTGTAAATATTTTAAAGGTAAAAGATTTATAACATAACCCTATTAACTTTTGGCAGATTTGTAACTTACTGTTATACCGGGTTTCCAACACAAAACTAGGTCTCCAAAGTAAATGTCCGTAATGTTTTTATTGAAACAATTCATGTCTTTTGTAGATTCGATAGTAATTTGTTTTTAGGCGAATAATAAGCATACAGTGGTATTTTTTTTACCAAAACCTTTTTGCAAATTAAAATACATGTATATCTAACCTGCACACAATCGATCATGTGTATATGAACCATATTAAAGTTTGTCCAACATTTTTTGAATTTAATAGAAGAAATTAACCAAGAATTGCAAACTTATCGAATGAAAGTCATATTTTTTTTTCGGTCTGCCCTTTAAATAGACATAACTTTTTTATTATTTTTTTTTCAGAATAAGTAAATTTCAGTTCATTGCAGCCGTCCCACCACCCATCCCCCCAAAAATCTTATTTGACTATTAAAATCGTATGTCTTTATGTACAGAAACGTTGCAATAAAATGTATGAAAGATCAGATGAGTAGAACAACATATATTATAATTAGAGGAACACCAATTCAATACTCGCAACAAAAATGATTGTAGAGGAACACTCGTTCTTTTTTAAAAGCAGACGACAACGGTCGTCGGTTTTTAGACATTATCACTAGAAAGGCTAAAAGTTATTTGCTAGTCTGTTACCTGTCGACCTATCAAACTTCAGTTAACAAACAACTGTTGGCTTGTTTTACCTGTGCAGTAAAGGTATGGATGTTTAAAACGAATGTATGTACACCTTGTTTTTGCAATTTGATATGCAGCTTACGATAAAAAAAAACTGTCTATTTTTAGAGTGCCTTTAATTTTGAAATGAAGAGGTAATACGAAATAATAAATAAAACTTGGAAATTAATAGATTATTGATTGGACTATAAACAGCTGACACATGTTAAGTGATGGAATTATAAGAATTCAATACATTGGATTATAACTCAGTGAAATAGCAGACGACATGTCGATAAGAATATCTGTATCACCTTTATAGAATGTCATTACGTATACGACTGTTATTTAATTTTCCAACGTATAAAGTTCTCGCTATTTCAATAGTGTCTGTCATTGTAGGAGTTGCTAGTATAGCCCTCTCGGTTACAGGACTAATAAATCAGATTTGGGGGCATTACGTAGCTACAGGAATATGGAGCGGTGCAATCATGACAATAACTGGATTCTTTGGAATCGCTTCCGCACAAACAAGGGGAGTTTGCGTTGTGAAGACTTTTATGTTGTTTTCGTTGTTTTCATGTGTAGTTTCTATAGGTGCTATTGCTTTATCTATTGGCGGACTAATCTACAACAGTAAATTTTATTTCGATGTTTACCATCTTCATCCTAATACCAGACTAATTCATGGCTTGCTTTTAGGAACAGCGACAATACAAACGTTACTCTCAGTTGTATGTGCAGTTATATGTACGAAACATATCTGCTGTAGTCCAAAACAAAAAATGCAGCCTTATTTAACAGAAAGGGACGACACCAGTAACCAACTCCACAGAGGTGAAGAAAGGGCGAGTCAGTCTAGCTCTGCACCACTTATGTCCAGACAAAAACGTACAAATGGGCATAGCTCGGCGAGGACTGATTTGAATGAAGCTGGATCTAAACGCCATTCGAGGTCTGGTGAACATCATTCAAGAAATAAGAATCCCGAGGATGACGGACGTCATAAACATAGATCTTCCGATAGGTCTTCATCCCTTCGGGGACGGCGACATTCAGCGGAAAGAGGGAGGGACCAACGGACTTCTCGTGAAAACAGAAGTCCCGATAGATATGCTGACAAACCTATCCTACAATTAGATACTACTGCCAGTGTTCCCAGACAAACTGACGCGTCCATTGGGGACCAAGTAACAATAGAACTTGAATCTCATTTGAACAATAATGTGAACTTCGAGCAAATGTTGATAGATGACGATTTAGAAGGTCTCCCTCCGTATGAAGAGGTGATAAAGGACAATGAATTTGCCGAATCACAAGGCACATTTATAGATATTGATTCGGTTTCTCTGTCTCACGATACACTTGATTGTACCAGGATGAAGGAAATTTCCGCAGAACAAGAGGCCTTGTTGTGTCTTTCAGCAGCACTTGAACCACCTGTGACGTCATTAATCTCTGAAATCTCCAACCGTTTGTCGGACCCCTTAATTCTTGCATTGGACACTAATAGTCTGTCTGCAAATAGCAATACCGAATCCGAAAATATTCTGAAATTATCAACAGATTTAGTGATTTCTAGTCAGAGGGGCTCGGATATTGATGAACAGTCAGCACCGAACTTGGCACCTTCAGAAAGACAGGCTTTGCGGCAAAAATACAATATAGCCGACCCAGACCCTCAAGGTGTTGTATACAAGGAGTTTTCTAGAAAATCAGACATTATCAAGGAAAGTATCAACGAGGTCAAACCAAAACGATCGAAGAGTTTCCAACATGCAAGAGAGCGTGAGTTTGCTCGGGGCCATTCCTTGTCCTCTAGACATTTGAGTTTCGACAAAGAAAATAAAAGACGAGAAAATACTGACAATGAAAACGGCTATGGTGAGGTACGATCTTACCATACTTTTAGGCCCTTAAGCAAAAGTTTCTCACAGGCTTTGACTGTTCACAGTAAGCCACCACCAAAACCCCCAAGAACTAGCTCGTTAAGGCAAGCGAATGGGATCAACAAAGTCCGACCAAAAAGCGCTACGCTGCCTTATTCACAAGGTGGTTTAAATACAATGCAAGTCGATGAACAGGACAGCTGCATAGCCACAGACAATGCCACACAGAGTAAACCACAAAACACCACATTGAACGAAAAATTAGAACCGAATACAATTCAGCCACCTAAATTTCGTTATCCTCGGCCAAAACTGACGAGTTATACTTTTCAGGAAGTGGATAAACCTAGTATAAGTCGACCCGTTTCGACTTTGAAGCAAAAACAATCTTTAGAATTGCAACCTATCTTGGCAGACGTACCTCCACATTCAGAACTTGTCACAGTAGACGTACCTCCACATTCAGAATCGATTTTAAGACCTTTTGTCGCTACCGTGGATCAGTTTTCTCGACATCGTGTCAGCGAATCATGCGCGCATAGTAGTAGACATCCTCGAGAATCATTGACTTTACCTATTTCAGTTCTTCCAAATTCAACAGTGAACGAAACATTAAAATCTCCAACTGACTATAGTGCAATTCCTCTCAAAGAAATACTGTTGAAAGGACAACCTTCGGATAGAGCTACACAAAGACTTTCCGACCTGGAACGGACATCTAGTACATGTAGTTCAGATGCTAGTTCTGTGGATTCATCGTCGGGAGATTCATTAGACGACAATGAGGCAGGGTCGGCCAATAATGCTATGAACAATGACAGAGACAGTCTAAACTTATCCGATACTGAGGGTAAACCAATGTACAGTTTTCTACTATGATTTCATTAACACCATTAGTTATTATCCGATACTGAGGGTAAACCCATGTACAGTTTTCTACTGTGATTTCATTAACACCATTAGTTGTTATCCGATACTGAGGGTAAACCAATGTACAGTTTTCTACTGTGATTTCATTAACACCATTAGTTGTTATCCGATACTGAGGGTAAACCAATGTACAGTTTTCTACTATGATTTCATTAACACCATTAGTTATTATCCGATACTGAGGGTAAACCAATGTACAGTTTTCTACTGTGATTTCATTAACACCATTAGTTGTTATCCGATACTGAGGGTAAACCCATGTACAGTTTTCTGCTGATTACATTAACGCCATTGTTTATGCATTTTCATACGTTATGGGAATTTTAAAACAGAATTATTGTTTAACTTCGTTCTGTAAGAAATAATGTGATGCAATAATATTTAATAGCATGGGAAGAAAAAAGCACTCATTTTGGTTAAGTTCTTAAAGCTTTTGACCGAGAATTTGTTTAGATAAGTTCTTAAATTTTATTGCTTAAGTTATTAAAACCATTGTCATTGATTGGGAAGGGAAAGTATTGGTTCGATTTCTTTGTTATTATCATTTATTGAAGTATATATGTTTCTGGCTTTCTTTAAATGTACAATTTATTGTTTTCAAGATCATAATTCCTACTGAAAAGGGGGGCTAAAAATAATTCATGCTATTTATGGGTCTTTCACCGTGTGTGTTGTATTGTTATACAAGGTGCTGTTCTTTTTATCGACCAATAAATATGAAATAACTGAATATGTTTGATTAAGATTTGTTACAAATTATGTCATTTCTGTTGCTTTCTGTTCCCCAGGACATGTCAGTGGTATCCAATTTTTGTTTGGATAAAATCCCAGAACTTAAATGTTTGAAATTACCTCCATATACTGTATATGTTTAGTGAATGATCCCGTACTTATAGGCCAATGGTCTCTGTTACTGGTAGAACACATAATATACTATTTGATAATTATAAATGTTAAACAAATACGAACGATTGGGCTGATCCTCGGTTGGTATACCGTTTGATGTAGTATTTCTTACTGTGGTAGTTATCTAACATAGTCACTGAAAACTGACTGCACTGAATTTTCCACGGGGGGGGGGGGGGGGGTAACTAAGAATACTTTTAGGTACAGGTCTGCGGACGGAGATTTGAAAACCCACCCTATTAACATATTTTCGGACGTTATAAAACAGGATCTAATCATATATTGAATTATTAAATCGGACCCATTCGTATATTTTACTGCACATCCCCATTGACAAAATAGTACATTCACTACCAAAATGATCAAGTGATGTTAATGGTTACTGTGGTGTACATAGGCTTCACGTGCTTAAGATGAGAATTGAGGCATGGATATATTTAGATAATTTAGAACTACCCAATGATATATTTTTTCAATGAAAAAAGCTACCCATTCATATATTTTGTAGAGGTAAAAAGTGACCCATTCGGCCCGAAGATCCGTATTACCCTATATATAAGTTACCCCCCTCCCCCGGGGAATTTTCTGGTCGAAAATGCGTGGTACATTACTGAAATATAGCCAGACAAAATTTTAATTCCGAAAACAAATATATCATGGTTGATACGAATAACGGGCATGACCATCATCTAACAAATGAACGATCACCAGCGACCTTTACCCCGCCCATCCGACAGCACTATGTTTTGGGATTATTGCAAGATAGGTTTAATATATCGTTTTGTTGTTGTTTACAGTAACCGACAATAATCATGTTAACAAATGAACACTTATATTGTCCTTGTTTCATCCGTTTCCTTCGGCAACATTCAAAGTGACGACGGTCCTCTGGCAGAACATGTGACACAGTGGTAATGTATTATGGTGGTAAAAAGCCTCTGACTTGGGACAATTTATTTTTAGTAGATGTTTCCATTTTTGCAATTCTACAAAGATGCACAAACATAAAGAAAGGCACAATAGGGGTGTTCTTCTGTGATATTAACGTGTTCCTTAGATATAAGCAATTGGTCACAGAAGTATTAGTAAATGTAAGTTACATACACCCATAGACATATGGTTGTATATACTGTAAATTGTAGAGCACTTGATAAACCGGGATTGTTCTGTGGTCAAAGGGAAAAACATACTTGTAATGGCAATATCCCAGCTGGACCTGTGGTCAAGGGAATGACATACCCTATAATGGCAATATCCCAGCTGGACCTGTGGTCAAGGGAATAACATACCCTATAATGGCAATATCCCAGCTAGACCTGTGGTCAGGGGAATAACATACCCTATAATGGCAATATCCCAGCTAGACCTGTGATCAGGGGAATGACATACCCTATAATGGCAATATCCCAGCTGGAATTGTGGTCAAGGGAATGACATACCCTATAATGGCAATATCCCAGCTGGAATTGTGGTCAAGGGAATGACATACCCTATAATGGCAATATCCCAGCTGGAATTGTGGTCAAGGGAATAACATACCCTATAATGGCAATATCCCAGCTGGAATTGTGGTCAAGGGAATAACATACCCTATAATGGCAATATCCTAGCTGGAATTGTGGTCAAGGGAATAACATACCCTATAATGGCAATATCCCAGCTGGAATTGTGGTCAAGGGAATGACATACCCTATAATGGCAATATCCCAGCTGGAATTGTGGTCAAGGGAATAACATACCCTATAATGGCAATATCCCAGCTGGAATTGTGGTCAAGGGAATGACATACCCTATAATGGCAATATCCCAGCTGGAATTGGGGTCAAGGGAATGACATACCCTATAATGGCAATATCCCAGCTAGACCTGTGATCAGGGGAATGACATACCCTATAATGGCAATATCCCAGCTAGACCTGTGGTCAGGGGAATAACATACCCTATAATGGCAATATCCCAGCTGGAATTGTGGTCAAGGGAATGACTTACCCTATAATGGCAATATCCCAGCTGGACCTGTGGTCAAGGGAATGACATACCCTATAATGGCAATATCCCAGCTGGACCTGTGATCAGGGGAATAACATACCCTATAATGGCAATATCCCAGCTAGACCTGTGGTCAAGGGAATGACATACCCTATAATGGCAATATCCCAGCTGGAACTGTGGTCAGGGGAAAGACATACCCTATAATGGCAATATCCCAGCTAGACCTGTGGTCAGGGGAATAACATACCCTATAATGGCAATATCCCAGCTGGAATTGTGGTCAAGGGAATGACTTACCCTATAATGGCAATATCCCAGCTGGACCTGTTGTCAAGGGAATAACATACCCTATAATGGCAATATCCCAGCTAGACCTGTGGTCAGGGGAATAACATACCCTATAATGGCAATATCCCAGCTGGAATTGTGGTCAAGGGAATGACTTACCCTATAATGGCAATATCCCAGCTGGACCTGTGGTCAAGGGAATGACATACCCTATAATGGCAATATCCCAGCTGGACCTGTGATCAGGGGAATAACATACCCTATAATGGCAATATCCCAGCTAGACCTGTGATCAGGGGAATGACATACCCTATAATGGCAATATCCCAGCTGGAATTGTGGTCAAGGGAATAACATACCCTATAATGGCAATATCCCAGCTAGACCTGTAGTCAAGGGAATAACATACAGTATAATGGCAATATCCCAGCTGGACCTGTGGTCAAGGGAATGACATACCCTATAATGGCAATATCCCAGCTGGAATTGTGATCAGGGGAATGACATACCCTATAATGGCAATATCCCAGCTGGACCTGTGGTCAAGGGAATAACATACCCTATAATGGCAATATCCCAGCTAGACCTGTAGTCAAGGGAATAACATACAGTATAATGGCAATATCCCAGCTGGACCTGTGGTCAAGGGAATAACATACCCTATAATGGCAATATCCCAGCTGGACCTGTGGTCAGGGGAATAACATACCCTATAATGGCAATATCCCAGCTGGACCTGTGGTCAGGGGAATGACATACCCTATAATGGCAATATCCCAGCTGGAATTGTGGTCAAGGGAATAACATACCCTATAATGGCAATATCCCAGCTAGACCTGTGGTCAGGGGAATAACATAACCTATAATGGCAATATCCCAGCTAGACCTGTGATCAGGGGAATGACATACCCTATAATGGCAATATCCCAGCTGGAATTGTGGTCAAGGGAATGACATACCCTATAATGGCAATATCCCAGCTGGAATTGTGGTCAAGGGAATGACAAACCCTATAATGGCAATATCCCAGCTGGAATTGTGGTCAAGGGAATAACATACCCTATAATGGCAATATCCCAGCTGGAATTGTGGTCAGGGGAATAACATACCCTATAATGGCAATATCCCAGCTGGAATTGTGGTCAAGGGAATGACATACCCTATAATGGCAATATCCCAGCTGGACCTGTGGTCAAGGGAATGACATACCCTATAATGGCAATATCCCAGCTGGACCTGTGATCAGGGGAATAACATACCCTATAATGGCAATATCCCAGCTAGACCTGTGATCAGGGGAATGACATACCCTATAATGGCAATATCCCAGCTGGAATTGTGGTCAAGGGAATGACTTACCCTATAATGGCAATATCCCAGCTGGAATTGTGGTCAAGGGAATGACATACCCTATAATGGCAATATCCCAGCTAGACCTGTGATCAGGGGATTGACATACCCTATAATGGCAATATCCCAGCTAGACCTGTGATCAGGGGAATGACATACCCTATAATGGCAATATCCCAGCTAGACCTGTGATCAGGGGAATGACATACCCTATAATGGCAATATCCCAGCTGGAATTGTGGTCAAGGGAATGACTTACCCTATAATGGCAATATCCCAGCTGGAATTGTGGTCAAGGGAATGACATACCCTATAATGGCAATATCCCAGCTGGAACTGTGATCAGGGGAATAACATACAGTATAATGGCAATATCCCAGCTGGAACTGTGGTCAAGGGAATAACATACCCTATAATGGCAATATCCCAGCTAGACCTGTAGTCAAGGGAATAACATACAGTATAATGGCAATATCCCAGCTGGAACTGTGGTCAAGGGAATGACATACCCTATAATGGCAATATCCCAGCTAGACCTGTGGTCAGGGGAATAACATACCCTATAATGGCAATATCCCAGCTGGACCTGTGGTCAAGGGAATAACATACCCTATAATGGCAATATCCCAGCTAGACCTGTAGTCAAGGGAATAACATACAGTATAATGGCAATATCCCAGCTGGACCTGTGGTCAAGGGAATGACATACCCTATAATGGCAATATCCCAGCTGGAATTGTGATCAGGGGAATGACATACCCTATAATGGCAATATCCCAGCTGGACCTGTGGTCAAGGGAATAACATACCCTATAATGGCAATATCCCAGCTAGACCTGTAGTCAAGGGAATAACATACAGTATAATGGCAATATCCCAGCTGGACCTGTGGTCAAGGGAATAACATACCCTATAATGGCAATATCCCAGCTGGACCTGTGGTCAGGGGAATAACATACCCTATAATGGCAATATCCCAGCTGGACCTGTGGTCAGGGGAATGACATACCCTATAATGGCAATATCCCAGCTGGAATTGTGGTCAAGGGAATAACATACCCTATAATGGCAATATCCCAGCTAGACCTGTGGTCAGGGGAATAACATAACCTATAATGGCAATATCCCAGCTAGACCTGTGATCAGGGGAATGACATACCCTATAATGGCAATATCCCAGCTGGAATTGTGGTCAAGGGAATGACATACCCTATAATGGCAATATCCCAGCTGGAATTGTGGTCAAGGGAATGACAAACCCTATAATGGCAATATCCCAGCTGGAATTGTGGTCAAGGGAATAACATACCCTATAATGGCAATATCCCAGCTGGAATTGTGGTCAAGGGAATAACATACCCTATAATGGCAATATCCTAGCTGGAATTGTGGTCAAGGGAATAACATACCCTATAATGGCAATATCCCAGCTGGAATTGTGGTCAAGGGAATGACATACCCTATAATGGCAATATTCCAGCTGGAATTGTGGTCAAGGGAATAACATACCCTATAATGGCAATATCCCAGCTGGAATTGTGGTCAAGGGAATGACATACCCTATAATGGCAATATCCCAGCTGGAATTGTGTTCAAGGGAATGACATACCCTATAATGGCAATATCCCAGCTAGACCTGTGATCAGGGGAATGACATACCCTATAATGGCAATATCCCAGCTGGACCTGTGGTCAGGGGGATAACATACCCTATAATGGCAATATCCCAGCTATACCTGTGGTCAAGGGAATAACATACCCTATAATGGCAATATCCCAGCTGGAACTGTAGTCAAGGGAATGACATACCCTATAATGGCAATATCCCAGCTGGAATTGTGATCAGGGGAATGACATACCCTATAATGGCAATATCCCAGCTAGACCTGTGATCAGGGGAATGACATACCCTATAATGGCAATATCCCAGCTAGACCTGTGATCAGGGGAATGACATACCCTATAATGGCAATATCCCAGCTAGACCTGTGATCAGGGGAATGACATACCCTATAATGGCAATATCCCAGCTGGAATTGTG
Organism: Limnoperna fortunei; assembly: GCA_944474755.1. Taxonomy (NCBI): domain Eukaryota; kingdom Metazoa; phylum Mollusca; class Bivalvia; order Mytilida; family Modiolidae; genus Limnoperna; species Limnoperna fortunei. Next base: position 2,399,742 of record OX104117.1, on the reverse strand, counting down.
GTCAAGGGAATGACATACCCTATAATGGCAATATCCCAGCTGGAATTGTGGTCAAGGGAATGACATACCCTATAATGGCAATATCCCAGCTGGAACTGTGGTCAGGGGAATGACATACCCTATAATGGCAATATCCCAGCTAGACCTGTGGTCAGGGGAATAACATACCCTATAATGGCAATATCCCAGCTGGAATTGTGGTCAAGGGAATGACTTACCCTATAATGGCAATATCCCAGCTGGACCTGTTGTCAAGGGAATAACATACCCTATAATGGCAATATCCCAGCTAGACCTGTGGTCAGGGGAATAACATACCCTATAATGGCAATATTCCAGCTGGAATTGTGGTCAAGGGAATGACTTACCCTATAATGGCAATATCCCAGCTGGACCTGTGGTCAAGGGAATGACATACCCTATAATGGCAATATCCCAGCTAGACCTGTGATCAGGGGAATGACATACCCTATAATGGCAATATCCCAGCTGGAATTGTGGTCAAGGGAATGACTTACCCTATAATGGCAATATCCCAGCTGGAATTGTGGTCAAGGGAATGACATACCCTATAATGGCAATATCCCAGCTAGACCTGTGATCAGGGGAATGACATACCCTATAATGGCAATATCCCAGCTAGACCTGTGATCAGGGGAATGACATACCCTATAATGGCAATATCCCAGCTAGACCTGTGATCAGGGGAATGACATACCCTATAATGGCAATATCCCAGCTGGAATTGTGGTCAAGGGAATGACTTACCCTATAATGGCAATATCCCAGCTGGAATTGTGGTCAAGGGAATGACATACCCTATAATGGCAATATCCCAGCTGGAACTGTGATCAGGGGAATGACATACCCTATAATGGCAATATCCCAGCTAGACCTGTGATCAGGGGAATGACATACCCTATAATGGCAATATCCCAGCTAGACCTGTGATCAGGGGAATCACATACCCTATAATGGCAATATCCCAGCTGGAATTGTGATCAGGGGAATCACATACCCTATAATGGCAATATCCCAGCTGGACCTGTGGTCAAGGGAATAACATACCCTATAATGGCAATATCCCAGCTAGACCTGTAGTCAAGGGAATAACATACAGTATAATGGCAATATCCCAGCTGGACCTGTGGTCAAGGGAATAACATACCCTATAATGGCAATATCCCAGCTGGACCTGTGGTCAGGGGAATAACATACCCTATAATGGCAATATCCCAGCTGGACCTGTGGTCAGGGGAATGACATACCCTATAATGGCAATATCCCAGCTGGAATTTGGTCAAGGGAATAACATACCCTATAATGGCAATATCCCAGCTAGACCTGTGGTCAGGGGAATAACATAACCTATAATGGCAATATCCCAGCTAGACCTGTGATCAGGGGAATGACATACCCTATAATGGCAATATCCCAGCTGGAATTGTGGTCAAGGGAATGACATACCCTATAATGGCAATATCCCAGCTGGAATTGTGGTCAAGGGAATGACATACCCTATAATGGCAATATCCCAGCTGGAACTGTGATCAGGGGAATGACATACCCTATAATGGCAATATCCCAGCTAGACCTGTGATCAGGGGAATGACATACCCTATAATGGCAATATCCCAGCTAGACCTGTGATCAGGGGAATCACATACCCTATAATGGCAATATCCCAGCTGGAATTGTGGTCAAAGGAATAACATACCCTATAATGGCAATATCCCAGCTGGACCTGTGGTCAGGGGAATAACATACCTTATAATGGCAATATCCAAGCTGGACCTGCGGTCAGGGGAATAACATACCTTATAATGGCAATATCCCAGCTGGACCTGTGGTCAAGGGAATAACATACCCTATAATGGCAATATCCCAGCTATACCTGTGGTCAAGGGAATAACATACCCTATAATGGCAATATCCCAGCTGGAACTGTGTTCAAGGGAATGACACACCTTATAATGGCAATATTCCAGCTGGAACTGTGGTCAAGGGAATGACATACCCTATAATGGCAATACCCCAGCTGGACCTGTGGTCAGGGGAATAACATACCCTATAATGGCAATATCCTAGCTAGACCTGTGGTCAGGGGAATAACATACCCTATAATGGCAATATCCCAGCTGGAACTGTGGTCAGGGGAATAACATACCCTATAATGACAATATCCCAGCTAGACCTGTGGTCAAGGGAATGACATATCCTATAATGGCAATACCCCAGCTGGACCTGTGGTCAGGGGAATAACATAATACCATAACATAATTAACAGCAATATCTCAGCTGGATCTGTGGTCAGTGGTGTGATCCAGTGAATTAAACTCATGGTTTCAACTATCCAGATTTTTATCATATCATTGAAGAGGGGCGATAGGATCTTATCCCATGGCTAGCAAAGATGTGGCACTGAATAATGGTAAAATAATAAAAAACATACAATCAATTACATATACAAATGAATGATTTATTTGAGTTTGATGGGAAATCATTTAATTTGTGAATAAATCACATAAGACAAAAGCAATTAAACATATATTTGGTAATTTGCAATATATTTCTGATCAAAGAATTTATCACTGATTTGTTAGCAGCTTATTTTGCATGATCTGTAAAAATTATTCATCTTTTATATGCATTGAGGGACCAAATGTGGAACTCTTATTCATTTAAATTCAGTTTTTAAATTTGATGTTTGTTTGGCATAGGTCAGAAAAAAAAATTGTTCAGGGATTTTCCAAACATCATCCGTACCAGGTTTGATTAACATTGGCCTAGTGGTTTCCAATGAAATAAAACTTAAAGTTACCAGGACACATGCCAAGTTGTTGTCAGTCATCCTAGGCATTAACTTTGGCTTATGCTAGCCATACTGGCTTTTAACCTGCCTTTAGCTAGGTGAGCTGAATATTGGAATGTGATATACAAATAATGAATCTTAATTAAGTTGGATTTCCAAAATCTGAGTCCAAAACAAACAACATAAACTATCCATAAATCTTAACAACACCAATATTTAAAGGGAGACAATCAGAATAATCAGATCACCACAGTTATTTTTGCCTATGGTCGGAAAGTAATCTCGGATATAAGTGTATGGAAACTGACCAAAAATCGGTCCAAATGTAACAGTTAGCTTGTTTACACAGTGACATAATTTCAGTGAGAGAAAATAGAATATGCTTTCAATACTAGAGATCTTATTGAAGCAAAACTCAAAATCGGAGAAATGATTGTATTTTTAAACTTAAATTCGCTTACACTGCCAAAAAATTCTCCTCTGACAACTTTTAAATGGATAAGTATTTATTTGCATTCTGACATCATCAGTAACAATTACTAACTGTCAATGACTAGCCAATCAAATGTAAGCTAACCGTCAATGTCAAGCCAATCAAATGTATGAACAACAAACAACAGATTCATTGATAATGACTGAAAATAGTCCAAAATGAAGATCGCTTTCCTGACCATTGATGGAAATGGCAGAGAGATGTTCTAATTTATTGGCATAGCATTGAAATTGTCACTAATAGCAAAAGGGAGACAATCATTGTATATAAGCATTATAGTTAGAGATAAATATCATATTAGCAACAGCAGTCACCAATAGAACCAGAGGCTCTTAAGAGCCTGTATCGCTCACCTGATTTTATAGGCAATGAAGATGGCATTTCCCTGATGTTAAAGTAAGTCCTGTAATTTTCAATAAACTTTAAATAGGACCATCCAAACAATATTACTAGAAAGCTTTGTTTCATTGGTTAACCGGTTGTATAGAGAAGATTTTTTTTATTTGCCCATAGGGTCCTATGTTAAACTAAGTCCTCCGACGGTGGCGGCCATTTTGAATTTCCAATTGCCATAAAAAACATAAACTTTATAAAGGACCATCCAAACAATATTGCTAGTAAGTTTTTGTTTCCATTGATTAAACGGTTTCAGAGAAGAAGCCTTTAAAAACATTTTCCCGTAGGGTCCTATGTTAAACTAAGTCCTGCGGTAGTGGCCATTTTGAATTTCCAATTGCCATAAAAAACATAAACTTTATAGAGGACAATCCAATCAATATTGCTAGTAAGTTTTTGTTTCCATTGATTAACCGGTTTCAGAGAAGAAGCCTTTAAAAACTTTTTCCCATAGGGTCCTTTGTTAAACTAAGTCCTGCGGTAGTGGCCATTTTGAATTTCCAATTGCCATAAAAAACATAAACTTTATAGAGGACAATCCAATCAATATTGCTAGTAAGTTTTTGTTTCCATTGATTAACCGGTTTCAGAGAAGAAGCCTTTAAAAACTTTTTCCCATAGGGTCCTTTGTTAAACTAAGTCCTGCGGTAGCGGCCATTTTTAATTTCCAATTGCCATAAAAAACAAAAATTTTATAGAGGACCATCCAAACAATATTGCTAGTAAGTTTTGTTTTGATTGGTTAAACGGTTTCAGAGAAGAAGCCCTTTTAAACTTTTTTCTCATAGGGTCGAATGTTAAACCAAGTCCTGCGGTGGCGGCCATTTTGAATTTCCGATTGGGATAAAAAACATTAACTTTATAGAGGACCATCCAAACAATATTGCTAGTAAGTTTTGTTTCCATTGGTTGACCGGTTTCAGAAAAGAAGCCTTTCAAACTTTTTCCCATAGGGTCCTATGTTAAACTAAGTCCTGCGGTAGTGGGCATTTTGAATTTCCAATGGCCATAAAAAATACAAACTTTATAGAGGACCATCCAAACAATATTGCTAGTAAGTTTTTGTTTCCATTGATTAACCGGTTTCAGAGAATAAGCCTTTTAAAACTTTTTCCCATAGGGTTCTATGTTAAACTAAGTCCTGCGATGGTGGCCATTTTGAATTTCCAATTCCCATCAAAAACACAAACTTTATAGAGGACCATCCAAACAATATTGCTAGAAAGTTTTGTTTTGATTGGTTAAATGGTTTCAGAGAAGAAGCCCTTTTAAACTTTTTTCCCATAGGGTCCTATGTTAAACGAAGTCTTGAGGTGGCAGCCATATTGGTTTACCAATCAAAATAAAAAACATAAAATTTGTAAAGGTCCATCCAATGAACATTATGGCCAAGTTTGGTTTCAATTGGCCAAGTGGTTTCAGAGAAGAAGATTAAAATGTAAAAAGTTTACAGACACCGACGACGACAACGACGACGACGACGCCGACGGACGCAAAGTGATAACAATAGCTCACATGACCCTTTGGGTCAGGTGAGCTAAAAAGGGAGACAATCAGCATATTAGCACAGCATTGAAAATGTCACTAATAGCTAAAGGGAGAGAATCATTGTATATAAGCATTATAGTGAGAAACAATCATTATATCAGCATAAGGTAGCAGTATACGGTTTTGTAGTTTAGTTTCGAATGTCCCCCTGTGAAATTCCTTAATATAGTAGTATGGTCCAGTTGCAGTTTACTCACATGTATGATAAATGAAATGCAATAAATTTTTGAAGTGTCAGTAGAAAGTGTCATGTTTATAGAAAAGAAATATATATAATATTTGGTTGTCATCCTTGTTATAGTAGTAAAACCCCGAGACTGCCTATAAGACCATTTGACTCCTAGCTTTAGCTCTCTCTGATGCATTAAAATAGCATGTTCCTGGTCAACAAAATTGTGTGAAATCGAGGTGGATGACAAGTATTTTGACAGTGTTTTTCTGCTCTGAAATTGATCTTAATACACAAATATATATGTCATATTGCTCTTCTGTTAGGCGTTACAGTGTCAGAATTTTTCAAATGAAGGTAAATGCTAATGATTTGTCTGATTTTCTCACATGAAACAGATGATTTTTATCGATGATTTTATAAAAATCTTATCAAATTACCATGAAACTGAAAATGCAGGACACAAATTAAATATAGGTACAACATTTCCAGTACAATTGGATCTATGCAAAAATGTGACACATGTTTTTATTTGACAAAACAAGACCACGACCTCTGTTGATAATATTTTAATGCAAAGAACCGTATATTGCATCCTAACAGTCACCAATACTAAAAGGGAGACAATCAGCATATTAGCATGACATTGATGGGGTTATTATCCTATTTTGGAATGGGAAACCATCACAATATTAGCCTAAAAAATTTAGATTCTATTACAATTGCAAAGTGTCATCAAACTGGAGAAAGACCTCTGATACAGTAACCAATAGTACAAGGGAGATAATCATTGTAAAATATGACAAATATCATAAGGCTGTTTTACATGTGTGTGTTAGCAGGAAATACTGACAATATAACAAATGAGTTTCATAAAAAAATTCATTTGCAAATAACTAGACAATGTTTGTTAAATGAATTATTATGTTAAATATATCAATGCCATTTACTTTTCAATTACTAAATTTCCAGATATTCTCCATTTTTCAGTTTTTATCTGCAGATAATCTGCATTGTTCAGAGTTTATAATCTCCCAGATACTCCCCACTTTTCAGACTTTTTAATCTCCAATATACTCTCTATTTTTCAGTTTTTTTTCTCCCAGAAACTCTCTATTGTTCAGAGTTATGGAGTACAATGACCTTGGCCACAACATATATCCTGTCTCAATATAAGCTCACTCCTAAAAAGACTAGAACATATACAAGTATATATGAAGTGAAACAGATTTTTAAGGTAGAAATTGTTTTATAATGCCTTACATAACACTATCATCAAATTATAACAGCACCAACCTATTATCAATTAAAAAAAAAGGTAAAAAATGGCATCATAACAATTATACATAAATCCACATACAGGTAACACAGTAAAAATAATACAGTATTCTTTATCAACTGAAAAAATTCATAAAAAAAAATACAAAACACAAAATACTGCAATATAACACACATTACATAACGCTCATACAGAGAATACGATAAACATCTGTTTATTTACTGTGGTTGTCAATAAACAAAATTTACATTTATCGCAATTATACTTTCTGGAATTTTCATCTATATCTCTGGTTGAAGATATAAACTACAAAATAGTTGCAAGAACAGTCACAATGTATTTATAGATGTAGATAATCAAATGTTTGGCATATATGAATAGACAATGCCATAAAAGACTACAATATATACATATATATCCGACATGAAACAGATTTTTAAGGTAGAAATATTTTTATAATGCCTTGGGTTTCATTTTTATAAAAATTATAACAGCACCATCATATTGTCAATTAAAATAAAAAAATAATAATATGTCATAGGGTAGGATGATGACAGCTAACCAACATACCTGGCTGTTAATGGACATCAATTTACAGTCATTAGTGGTACATTGATGTCCATTAACCGCCAAAAAAGGTATATTTGTTAATTGTCATAATCCTACCTTATTTTTTACCCCCCCCCCCCCCCCCCCCACCAACCTCCTTATTTCATTTGCTATTTTCAATTTAGCACTATGGTCATAATGACTTCCCAAAAGTGGAAAAAATGTCAACAAAAAGATTCCATCCCCACTGACCCTATTTTCTTTTATCATGTGACAATAAACATATCTATATTTAAGGTATCCGACCCATAATTGACCACGTGATCATATTTGGTGTCTCGTATGTCTATTGTGTTTTAATAGTTCAGAGGTCAGTAATGTTCGGCAAACATCAGAAATACTATTTGAGTAACTATCTTTTTTTGCTCAAAACTGTTAACATTGACTCAAAGAAAAATATATTTAATTTGTATCATTAATTGGCAATACATTGATTTAATAAAACTGTATTTCTTGGTCGAAAAATAAAATTAAACCGTAAGTTCAATTATGGGTCGAATACCTTAATATAAGATATTACTGCCACTCCAATGTAAATAAATTCAGCACGTCTGTTACTGCCACTCCAAAGTAAAAGGCTTTAGCATGTCTGTTGACAATGGTTGTACTCTAAGGACCTGAAATCAACAAATAACAAGAGATAAGACAAATCATTACAGCTCAATAAAACAAAAATTGGTAAAACTGATGGATATTCCCCAAATGTCAAATGTTCTTAAAATCTCAGCACCAACAACAAAGTTAAAGGTGGATAGGAATTGCTTGAAGGTCACAATGTGACCTTGACTTTTATTAGTAGCAAAATGCCTCAAAAGACAGGAAAGTGATGAATCTTTTAAATTCTGTACTGTGACCTTGACCTTCAAGATAGCATGAGACATGTCGTCTTGATGTAATGATCACCTGTGCCACATAATTTGAAGATTGCTCAATTAAACAACCATTTAATTTCTTCAACAGTAATTTGAAATGGGAGCAAATAATAAAACAGTTCATTACTAAAATCACCATACATTGGCATGTTTTTTTGAGTGACAAATAAAAACAACTTACTGGGTATGGACAGTATGAAACATAGCAGGCTATTGTGGGAAACTTGTTTTGTTTGATTTTCCTAATAAAAATGTACAATATTAAATAATTTTAAAAATGCACTTCATGGGGGTGTCACGTATACAAACTTACTTTATTGTTATCAAAAGTAAACGATGTAACCTTTCCATTCATTTTCACTGATGAAGGTTTTGTGTCTAATCCATTTACAATAATTCCTCCCAGTATCATTGGCTCATCTGTATAACCAGCAGACATTACTGTGGAAGACACACTGTTCTGAAACACAAATAAATCTAATACCTATCACTTGTATCTCCCATGAATGGAAACCATCTTGGTCATGCTGAACTAAAAGCATAATAATCATCAATGATGTAGTGTGGTCTCCAATTCTAATATGATGTGCTTCAAAGGCTTTTAGACCACAACTGTGGTAAAAAAATGGTTTATGTATAAGTAACATGCGACGAGGAGTTGAAGGGCTGTTCCAATAACAAAACTAACTCCCACTAGAAAGCTATTGCATGTGACGTATTAATCCTATAACTAGCAGCACACGCTATTATTTTCCATTGCAATATATTGTGTGTTACATTGACGGAACAGCCAGTTTTTGGCGGAAATGATGTTTTCTATAGATACGTAAATATCATAAATGTATTGTAATTGTCTTATTAGCATAAAAATTCATAAAGGCTGTGATTTATCATTGTCTTACAATGGGGTGACCATTTATGTCATTATTAATACGACATAAATGGTCACCCGGTTGTAAAACAATGATAAACTTAATCCTCTGCGAATTATTTCTTAAGTAAAGGTAACCAGACTTTTGGTTTGGTCAGAATTGGTAATAAACAAGTCAATGTAGAATGGAAATTGTTTTCTCTAATTAAGGTAACCAGATTTAATAACAGTATCATGAAAAACAATCTACTAGGAATGGTATATTAAGTAAGGAAAGAGAGTTAGTAGCCATATGTTGCTGCAAGGTCATGAAACTACAGAAAATCAGTACTAAAAGAAAAAGAAACTACCAAGCAAGGTGGATTTAGTAATAAAAGATAGTTGTCTTCCATTAAAGGTAACCAGACAATAATACTATCCTGAAACAGCAAACTACCTAGCAAGGTGGATTTAGTAATAATAGAGAGTTGTCTTCCATTAAAGGTAACCAGACAATAATACTATCCTGAAACAGCAAACTACCTAGCAAGGTGGATTTAGTAATAATAGAGAGTTATCTCCCATTAAAGGTAACCAGACTATAATACTATCCTGAAACAGCAAACTACCTAGCAAGGTGGATTTAGTAATAATAGAGAGTTGTCTTCCATTAAAGGTAACCAGACAATAATACTATCCTGAAACAGCAAACTACCTAGCAAGGTGGAGTTAGTAATAATAGAGAGTTGTCTTCCATTAAAGGTAACCAGACAATAATACTATCCTGAAACAGCAAACTACCTAGCAAGGTGAAGTAAGTAATAATAGAGAGTTGTCTTCCATTAAAGGTAACCAGACAATAATACTATCCTGAAACAGCAAACTACCTAGCAAGGTGAAGTAAGTAATAATAGAGAGTTGTCTTCCATTAAAGGTAACCAGACAATAATACTATCCTGAAACAGCAAACTACCAAGCAAGGTTGATTCAGTAATAATAGAGAGTTATCTCCCATTAAAGTTCACCAGATGATAATACTATCCTGAAACAGCAAACTACCAGGCAAGGTGAAGTAAGTAATAATAGAGAGTTGTCTTCCATTAAAGGTAACCAGACAATAATACTATCCTGAAACAGCAAACTACCTAGCAAGGTGGAGTTAGTAATAATAGAGAGTTGTCTTCCATTAAAGGTAACCAGACAATAATACTATCCTGAAACAGCAAACTACCTAGCAAGGTGAAGTAAGTAATAATAGAGAGTTGTCTTCCATTAAAGGTCACCAGATGATAATACTATCCTGAAACAGCAAACTACCTAGCAAGGTGGAATTAGTAATAATAGAGAGTTGTCTTCCATTAAAGGTAACCAGACAATAATACTATCCTGAAACAGCAAACTACCTAGCAAGGTGAAGTAAGTAATAATAGAGAGTTGTCTTCCATTAAAGGTAACCAGACAATAATACTATCCTGAAACAGCAAACTACCAAGCAAGGTTGATTCAGTAATAATAGAGAGTTATCTCCCATTAAAGGTAACCAGTGCTGAAACTAGAAGATCAGTCTTAAAAGAACAAGAAATTCCTAAGTTATCTCATGTCAAAGATAACTGGACTTGATAATACAATCCAGAAACAGCCCTCTACCTGCCATGGTAGATTTAGAAATAATTGAGAGTTATCTTCAAATAAAGACAACAATTTTTGTAACTTTAGTAAATGTATAAAACAGGTTTGCAGCAGACTTGAATGAATCTTGACAATACTGTCCCAAAACAAAAACAGCAACCCAAAGAATATTGGAAAGATTTTCATATGAAAACATATAAACAATTCAGTACGGGAGATGTTTCCCATTTACTCCGATTAATTCAAATATCATACACTTTAACAAAGATAACTATGACAAAAACAATGAACTCATCTACATGATAATAAAAAACTTTTATTAATAATCATAAAATAACTGAAAAAAGTATTTTTGCTTACTTTTGATGCTGTAAAGTTGATCATATTGAACTTTCCCAAACGATGGGTGTCTGAAATATAAAGGATTCCAAGGTAATACCAGACAAATGGTTTGATGTAATCAACACCTATCAGTTGCAGTCAAACCAACACAAATCTGGAAGGCCAAATAGTTAAGAAGATAAAGACCTATTATCACAAAGTATATAGGTTAGTCCACTGTCTTAAAATATAAAACAAATATGTTTACAAAGCAATAAACAATGTGTACAACTGCACTCATTGTATTCATCCTACCAAGGTGTACAACTGCACTCATTGCATTCATCCTACAAAAAACTGCATTACTAGCAATTGTATTTTCAATTATTTATAAAGGACCAAGAAGTCTGGAAAAGTCAAATCAGTAGTAACAGCTTCTCATTGTATAATAGTAACAGGGATGAGCTCTGGGCCCTGTCAAGGCCAAAGGGATGAGGTCTGGGCCCTGTCAAGGCAAAAGGGATGAGCTCTGGGCCCTGTCAAGGCAAAAGGGATGAGCTCTGGGCCCTGTCAAGGCAAAAGGGCAAGAGGGATGAGCTCTGGGCCCTGTCAAGGCAAAAGGGCAAGAGGGATGAGCTCTGGGCCCTGTCAAGGCAAAAGTGCAAGAGGTGTGAGCTCTGGGCCCTGTCAAGGCAAAACGGCAAGAGCAGGGATGAGCTCTGGGCCCTGTCAAGGCCAAAGGGATGAGCTCTGGGACCTGTCAAGGCAAAAGGGATGAGCTCTGGGTCCTGTCAAGGCAAAACGGATGAGCTCTGGGTCCTGTCCAGGCAAAACGGATGAGCTCTGGGCCCTGTCAAGGCAAAACGGATGAGCTCTGGGTCCTGTCAACGCAAAACGGATGAGCTCAGGGCCCTGTCAAGGCAAAACGGATGAGCTCTAGGTCCTGTCAAGGCAAAACGGATGAGCTCTGGGTCATGTCAAGGCAAAAGGGATGAGCTCTGGGCCCTGTCAAAGCAAAAGGGATGAGCTCTGGGCCCTATCAAGGCAAAAGGGATGAGCTCTGGGCCCTGTCAAGGCAAAAGGAATGAGCTCTGGGCCCTGTCAAGGCAAAAGGGATGAGCTCTGGGCCCTGTCAAGGCAAAAGGAATGAGCTCTGGGCCCTGTCAAGGCAAAAGGAATGAGCTCTGGGCCCTGTCAAGGCAAAACGGCAAGAACAGGGATGAGCTCTGGGCCCTGTCAAGGCAAAAGGGATGAGCTCTGGGCCCTGTCAAGGCAAAACGACAAGAGCAGGGATGATCTCTGGGCCCTGTCAAGGCAAAAGGGATGATTTCTGGGCCCTGTCAAGGCAAAAGGGATGAGCTCTGGGCCCTGTCAAGGCAAGGCGGCAAGAACAGGGATGAGCTCTGGGTCCTGTCAAGGCAAAATGGATGAGCTCTGGGCCCTGTCAAGGCAAAACGGATGAGCTCTGGGTCCTGTCAAGGCAAAACGGATGAGCTCTGGGCCCTGTCAAGGCAAAACGGATGAGCTCTGGGTCCTGTCAACGCAAAGCGGATGAGCTCAGGGCCCTGTCAAGGCAAAACAGATGAGCTCTGGGTCCTGTCAAGGCAAAACGGATGAGCTCTGGGTCATGTCAAGGCAAAAGGGATGAGCTCTGGGCCCTGTCAAGGCAAAAGGAATGAGCTCTGGGCCCTATCAAGGCAAAAGGGATGAGCTCTGGGCCCTGTCAAGGCAAAAGGGATGAGCTCTGGGCCCTGTCAAGGCAAAAGGGATGAGCTCTGGGCCCTGTCAAGGCAAAAGGAATGAGCTCTGGGCCCTGTCAAGGCAAAATGGCAAGAACAGGGATGAGCTCTGGGCCCTGTCAAGGCAAAAAGGCAAGAGCAGGGATGAGCTCCGGGCCCTGTCAAGGCAAAAGGGATGAGCTCTGGGCCCTGTCAAGGCAAAACGGCAAGAACAGGGATGAGCTCTGGGCCCTGTCAAAGCAAAAGGGATGAGCTCTGGGCCATGTCAAGGCAAAAGGGATGAGCTCTGGGCCCTGTCAAGGCAAAAGGAAAGGGATGAGCTCTGGGCCCTGTCAAGGCAAAAGGGATGAGCTCTGGGCCCTGTCAAGGCAAAAGGGATGAGCTCTGGGCCCTGTCAAGGCAAAAGGAAAGGGATGAGCTCTGGGCCCTGTCAAGGCAAAAGGGATGAGCTCTGGGCCCTGTCAAGGCAAAAGGAAAGGGATGAGCTCTGGGCCCTGTCAAGGCAAAAGGGCAAGCTGTCGAGGCAAAATGGCAAGCTGTCAAGGCAAAATGGCAAGCTGTCAAGGCTAAAGGGCAAGCTGTCAAGGCAAAATGGCAAGAAACAATGAAATATGCTTGTTACTTATTGTTATGTGTGAGGATAAACAAGCTGACAGATCACCATAGCATTGGGAATACAGAGTACTTAACAACATCATCCCAAAACAGATCTCCACTAGCACCCTGACTATAGAGTACTTACCGACCGTGTCACCATCATCCCAAAACAGATCACCATTAGCACCCTGATTACAGAGTACTTACCGACCGTGTCTGCATCATCCCAAAACAGATCCCCATTAGCACCCTGACTACAGAGTACTTACCGACTGTGTCTCCATCATCCCAAAACAGATCCCCATCAGCACCCTGACTACAGAGTACTTACCAATTGTTTCTCCACCATCCCAAAACAGATCACCATTAGCACCCTGACTACAGAGTACTTACCAATTGTTTCTCCATCCCAAAACAGATCCCCATTAGCACCCTGATTACAGAGTACTTACGGATCATGTCTCCATCATCCCAATACAGATCCTCATTAGCACCCTGACTACAGAGTACTTACCAATTGCGTCTCCATCCCAAAACAGATTCCCGTTAGCACCCTGACTACAGAGTACTTACCGACTGTGTCTCCATCATTCCAAAACAGATCACCATTAGCACCCTGACTACGGAGTACTTACCAACCGTGTCTCCATCATCCCAAAACAGATCCCCATTAGCACCCTGACTATAGAGTACTTACCGACAGTCTCTTCAACATCCCAAAACAGATCCCCATTAGCACCCTGACTATAGAGTACTTACCGACTGTGTCTCCATCATCCCAAAACAGATCCCCATTAGCACCCTGACTACAGAGAACTTACCAACAGTGTCTCCATCATCCCAAAACAGATCACCATTAGCATTTTGACTGACATCTAATGACACAAGTAATGAAAAGTTTTTCATACGACTAAAAAAAGAAAAGAAAACATAATAAAAACATGTATTGCCTTTTGTGTGACTTGTTTCTGTTTTATTTCTGGTATTTCCTCTACTGGTAGGTAATTATTAAAATTCTAAAGAAAACATAAAGCATTCACTATTTCAAATAATTTCAGACATATGTATTTCCTACAGATATTATAGGAATGATGTCTATTAAGAATTTCGGATATGCATTTCTAACACAATCTTTGTTAAAAGAAATAATAGTAATAACATAAGAACTATTGTATACATTATCATCTTGTTTACCTGATGGTAGTTGTCAGATCAGGATCTTGGAGGGGTAAGATTGATCCCCCTCGAGTGTGAAGATTTATCTTCTTTGCTGGAGCATCTAATGTCATCACAAATCCCGTACTGTTGATACTAACACCTGTGTACCAATCATACCAAATACCTGCTGGAAAATAGGCATTGACCGACGTGGCACCCTAAAAATAACACAAAAGTGAAAGTACAGGTTGATCATACCAAACACCTGCTAAGAAATAGGAAATGACTGACGTGGCACTCTATAAATAACATAAAAGTGAAAGTACAGGTTGATCATACCAAATACCTGCTGGAAAACAGGCACTGATTGACGTGGCACCCTAAAAATAACATAAAAGTGAAAGTACAGGTTGATCATACTAAACACCTGCTGGAAAATACTCATTGATTGATGTGGAACCTTAAAAATAACATAAATGTGAAAGTACAGGTTGATCATACCAAACACCCACTGGGAAATAGGCACTGATTGACGTGGCACTCTTTAAATAACAATCTATATATACGGCAAGGACTCACATGAGCTTTGGGTCAGCTTAGGTAAAGTTTACTATATATAGGGCAAGGACTCGCATGAGCTTTGGGTCATCTAAGGTAAAGTTTACTATATATAGGGCAAGGACTGACATGAGCTTTGGGTCAGCTAAGGTAAAGTTTACTATATATAGGGCAAGGACTCACATGAGCTTTGGGTCAACTAAGGTAAAGTTTACTATATATAGGGCAAGGACTCACATGAGCTTTGGGTCAGCTATGGTAAAGTTTACTATATATAAGGCAAGGACTGACATGAGCTTTGGGTCAACTAAGGTAAAGTTTACTATATATAGGGCAAGGACTCACATGAGCTTTGGGTCAGCTATGGTAAAGTTTACTATATATAGGGCAAGGACTGACATGAGCTTCGGGTCAGCTATGGTAAATTTTACTATATATAGGGCAAGGATTCACATGATCTTTGGGTCAGCTTAGGTAAAGTTTACTATATATAGGGCAAGGATTCACATGATCTTTGGGTCAGCTTAGGTAAAGTTTACTATATATAGGGCAAGGACTCACATGAGCTTTGGGTCAGCTAAGGTAAAGTTTACTATATATAGGGCAAGGACTGACATGAGCTTTGGGTCAGCTATGGTAAAGTTTACTATATATAGGGCAAGGACTGACATGAGCTTTGGGTCAGCTAAGGTAAAGTTTACTATATATAGGGCAAGGACTCACATGAGCTTTGGGTCAGCTAAGGTAAAGTTTACTATATATAGGGCAAGGACTGACATGAGCTTTGGGTCAACTATGGTAAAGTTTACTATATATAGGGCAAGGACTGACATGAGCTTTGGGTCAGCTTAGGTAAAATTAACTATATATAGGGCAAGGACTCACATGAGCTTTGGGTCAACTAAGGTAAAGTTTACTATATATAGGGCAAGGACTCACATGAGCTTTGGGTCAGCTAAGGTAAAGTTTACTATATATAGGGCAAGGACTCACATGAGCTTTGGGTCAGCTATGGTAAAGTTTACTATATATAAGGCAAGGACTCACATGAGCTTTGGGTCAGCTTAGGTAAAGTTAACTATATATAGGGCAAGGACTGACATGAGCTTTGGGTCAACTAAGGTAAAGTTTACTATATATAGGGCAAGGACTCACATGAGCTTTGGGTCAGCTAAGGTAAAGTTTACTATATATAGGGCAAGGACTCACATGAGCTTTGGGTCAGCTATGGTAAAGTTTACTATATATAGGGCAAGGACTGACATGAGCTTTGGGTCAGCTAAGGTAAAGTTTACTATATATAGGGCAAGGACTGACATGAGCTTTGGGTCAGCTTAGGTAAAATTAACTATATATAGGGCAAGGACTCACATGAGCTTTGGGTCAACTAAGGTAAAGTTTACTATATATAGGGCAAGGACTCACATGAGCTTTGGGTCAGCTAAGGTAAAGTTTACTATATATAGGGCAAGGACTCACATGAGCTTTAGGTCAACTAAGGTAAAGTTTACTATATATAGGGCAAGGACTGACATGAGCTTTGGGTCAGCTTAGGTAAAGTTTATTATATATAGGGCAAGGACTGACATGAGCTTTGGGTCAGCTAAGGTAAAGTTTACTATATATAGGGCAAGGACTCACATGAGCTTTGGGTCAGCTATGGTAAAATTTACTATATATAGGGCAAGGACTGACATGAGCTTTGGGTCAGCTTAGGTAAAGTTTACTATATATAGGGCAAGGACTCACATGAGCTTTGGGTCAGCTATGGTAAAATTTACTATATATAGGGCAAGGACTGACATGAGCTTTGGGTCAGCTTAGGTAAAGTTTACTATATATAGGGCAAGGACTCAGATGAGCTTTGGGTCAGCTAAGGTAAAGTTTACTATATATAGGGCAAGGACTCACATGAGCTTTGGGTCAGCTTAGGTAAAGTTTACTATATATAGGGCAAGGACTCACATGAGCTTTGGGTCAGCTAAGGTAAAGTTTACTATATATAGGGCAAGGACTCACATGAGCTTTGGGTCAGCTTAGGTAAAGTTTACTATATATAGGGCAAGGACTCACATGAGCTTTGGGTCAACTAAGGTAAAGTTTACTATATATAGGGCAAGGACTGACATGAGCTTTGGGTCAGCTTAGGTAAAGTTTACTATATATAGGGCAAGGACTCACATGAGCTTTGGGTCAACTAAGGTAAAGTTTACTATATATAGGGCAAGGACTCACATGAGCTTTGGGTCAGCTTAGGTAAAGTTTACTATATATAGGGCAAGGACTCACATGAGCTTTGGGTCAACTAAGGTAAAGTTTACTATATATAGGGCAAGGACTCACATGAGCTTTGGGTCAACTAAGGTAAAGTTTACTATATATAGGGCAAGGACTGACATGAGCTTTGGGTCAGCTTAGGTAAAGTTTACTATATATAGGGCAAGGACTGACATGAGCTTTGGGTCAGCTATGGTAAAGTTTACTATATATAGGGCAAGGACTGACATGAGCTTTGGGTCAGCTTAGGTAAAGTTTACTATATATAGGGCAAGGACTCACATGAGCTTTGGGTCAGCTAAGGTAAAGTTTACTATATATAGGGCAAGGACTCACATGAGCTTTGGGTCAGCTTAGGTAAAGTTTACTATATATAGGGCAAGGACTCACATGAGCTTTGGGTCAACTAAGGTAAAGTTTACTATATATAGGGCAAGGACTGACATGAGCTTTGGGTCAACTAAGGTAAAGTTAACTATATATAGGGCAAGGACTGACATGAGCTTTGGGTCAACTATGGTAAAGTTTACTATATATAGGGCAAGGACTGACATGAGCTTTGGGTCAACTAAGGTAAAGTTAACTATATATAGGGCAAGGACTGACATGAGCTTTGGGTCAGCTATGGTAAAGTTTACTATATATATGGCAAGGACTGACATGAGCTTTTGGTCAACTAAGGTAAAGTTTACTATATATAGGGCAAGGACTCACATGAGCTTTGGGTCAGCTATGGTAAAGTTTACTTTATATAGGGCAAGGACTGACATGAGCTTTGGGTCAACTTAGGTAAGTTAACTATATATAGGGCAAGGACTGACATGAGCTTTGGGTCAACTTAGGTAAGTTAACTATATATAGGGCAAGGACTGACATGAGCTTTGGGTCAACTAAGGTAAAGTTTACTATATATAGGGCAAGGACTGACATGAGCTTTGGGTCAGCTAAGGTAAAGATTACTATATATAAGGCAAGGACTCACATGAGCTTTGGGTCAGCTTAGGTAAAGTTTACTATATATAGGGCAAGGATTCACATGAGCTTTGGGTCAGCTTAGGTAAAGTTTACTATATATAGGGCAAGGACTGACATGAGCTTTCGGTCAGCTATGGTAAAGTTTACTATATATAGGGCAAGGACTCACATGAGCTTTGGGTCAGCTATGGTAAAGTTTACTATATATAGGGCAAGGACTGACATGAGCTTTGGGTCAACTAAGGTAAAGTTTACTATATATAGGGCAAGGACTGACATGAGCTTTGGGTCAGCTTAGGTAAAGTTTACTATATATAGGGCAAGGACTCACATGAGCTTTGGGTCAGCTATGGTAAAGTTTACTATATATAGGGCAAGGACTGACATGAGCTTTGGGTCAACTTAGGTAAGTTAACTATATATAGGGCAAGGACTGACATGAGCTTTGGGTCAGCTTAGGTAAAGTTTACTATATATAGGGCAAGGACTGACATGAGCTTTGGGTCAACTTAGGTAAGTTAACTATATATAGGGCAAGGACTCACATGAGCTTTGGGTCAACTAAGGTAAAGTTTACTATATATAGGGCAAGGACTGACATGAGCTTTGGGTCAACTAAGGTAAAGTTTACTATATATAGGGCAAGGACTGACATGAGCTTTGGGTCAACTTAGGTAAGTTAACTATATATAGGGCAAGGACTCACATGAGCTTTGGGTCAACTAAGGTAAAGTTTACTATATATAGGGCAAGGACTGACATGAGCTTTGGGTCAACTTAGGTAAGTTAACTATATATAGGGCAAGGACTCACATGAGCTTTGGGTCAACTAAGGTAAAGTTTACTATATATAGGGCAAGGACTCACATGAGCTTTGGGTCAACTAAGGTAAAGTTTACTATATATAGGGCAAGGACTCACATGAGCTTTGGGTCAGCTATGGTAAAGTTTACTATATATAAGGCAAGGACTGACATGAGCTTTGGGTCAGCTTAGGTAAAGTTTACTATATATAGGGCAAGGACTGACATGAGCTTTGGGTCAACTTAGGTAAGTTAACTATATATAGGGCAAGGACTCACATGAGCTTTGGGTCAGCTATGGTAAAGTTTACTATATATAGGGCAAGGACTGACATGAGCTTTGGGTCAACTAAGGTAAAGTTTACTATATATAGGGCAAGGACTGACATGAGCTTTGGGTCAGCTTAGGTAAAGTTTACCATATATAGGGCAAGGACTGACATGAGCTTTGGGTCAACTAAGGTAAAGTTTACTATATATAGGGCAAGGACTGACATGAGCTTTGGGTCAGCTTAGGTAAAGTTTACCATATATAGGGCAAGGACTGACATGAGCTTTGGGTCAGCTTAGGTAAAGTTTACCATATATAGGGCAAGGACTGACATGAGCTTTGGGTCAACTATGGTAAAGTTTACTATATATGACAACGGCCTCTTAATTATTTTTGTATAGGGGAAACTATTGACATTTTTTGCTCTCACTTAGGCACCAAGTTTCGTTGAGTAATGAGAGACCCCTCAAAACGACCGGAATAATTTCACGTATATCACATTAAATTTTCGGGGTGCCATGTCAGATAAAATTTTTGGCAAATTTAGAAAATCAGAAGGGTACTAATGGAAACTCCCTTACACCCATAAAATAGTCCAGAAATAGGCTTTGAACAATCAGATAAAAAAATACAGCTCCAATATTAAAATTCCATTGAATAATAAATCCACTGTCTATGCTACAGTTTGGCGCAGTCAAATATCAAAATAAGAACTATTTTCCTCTCCCTCAGTCAAAGTTCATTTACAGAGCCGTTGTCAAATTGAAAACAAAATTTTCAATTTTCATACTTTTTACTGTATTTTATTTTTGTTCCCCATATTACGAGCAAATCTACCAAGTTTCATCTCATTCCGAAATAAAATAAAGCCGTTTCAACCTGTTTTATGAACAAACTTTAACGCTTTCAATTGTTCAACTCAACACTTGATTTAAAAAAAAATCAACAATTTTCATGTGTCATTATATCTATAGCTGGATGATAAGTTTTTGCTTTCGCAACCTATATACTGTATGTCATAATAAATCATAGGAAGGCTATATCTTTAAATAATATCAATACTGAATTCCAAAGTTATAAAAATTTTACCTTTTTAAGAAGAAAAATGGGCACATTACTTATCTTTTAGAACAAATTTTTACATTTACTTTCTAATTTTTGTATTAATTTCACAATCAAACATTCTTAAACAGTACTCAATATATAAATCAAATAATTATGGTTCAGAAATGGGTGTACATTTGTATTTACTAAAATTCAAATGATTATTAATAGGTTAATAGCAATATTTCCAAAGAAGTTTCTTAAAAAAGAGATTTACACAGCCAGGAGTTTTGAAGTACCCTTTATGACATCATGCAAACTGTGACGTCATAATGCTATGATGTTGTAACCATATATTGTAAACAAGTAAACATCAATACAAGAATTTGAAATAAATGGTGAAAGCAAAAAAACATGTTTTTAAAATTAGTAACCGAGTGCATTTATTGTGTACAAGGTCCATGGTTACCAAATGAAACCACTCCACCTACTGATATGTCACTTTTATATTTATATGCGCATATCCTGGCTTTTTCCATCTACATGTGCACCCCCCCCCCCCCTCCCACAAACAATGTTTAACCCTCTTGCTGCCGAATATATTTTATCGATTTATCGCGCCAAATATCAAAACAAGTCTTTGTTCTATGACGTTGCAAAATTTGCGCTTTCGCATCTTGTAATACGGCTTTAATAGTTCATCCATTTCCCGCTGTTTACACATTATTTCCCGCAAATATTAATTGGATATCCCGCGCTTTTTAATTATAGGCTTAAATTCATAAATATTAATTTCAAAAATGAATAAATATTAACGAAAATGCAGCGGAAGACAATGACCATAAATATTTACTATTTCTAATGTACAAAGTGTACGGAGTTCTATATTTACAGATTTGTAAGCATACTTTTAAATTATGGTTTGTTTCCCTTGACTATAGTGCTCAAGATATAATCTGTAAACTCAGAGAACCGAAAGAAACGCATTCAAGTAGAGGGTATTATACAATGTCTTACTGCTTATTTACATAGTTAAATGAAATAACAAAAATAAAAAATATAACAATCTATTCTTTTCAGGTTGCAGATTTTATAAGAATTTATTGTTCAAATTATATACCCCTGTAAATGAATGATTTTTTTTTTTCAAAAATCATTGACACATAATCCCGCATCATAGTCCTCGAAATCTGAGGCTAAATTTGTTCGTCGAGCAACTCTCCTCCGAGTTGGGACGCAATTTCAACGATGATGTCGCTGAGGCATAATTAACGTGTACTCAGTTGTGTTGTTTTGTTGGATCGATGTTTCACATATTCCAAAGCATGTCATTAACTTTACATTAGACTAATTATACTTAGATTACGAACCTACCGTGTTTTTAGTCAGGATTTTTTTAGGAAATAATTGTCGATTTCAAAATATAATCTTTTGGGTCTACAAAAGGAGCATAAGCTTGACCAAACGCAACCTCCACCAAAACACACTGACTTCTACTATAGATTCCCGCGATAATGAAACAAACAATAAAGTCTTTCATACAGAACACAATATTGGGGGGTGAAATCATTTGATAAGTTGTATATTTGTTTCATATTCCATGGCGTTCAAGAGCGCTGTTTAAGTAGGACCCGACATAACTTTATTAGCGTCAGACAAAAATTTTGAACACTGATGAATACAGAAAACGGTACTTGATGTGCACTATGCAGTTAAAAATTTATATATAAACGTTTGATTTGTCGTGTTGTTTATATTTTATCTCTATTTGAAACAAGAAAAGAAAAAACTATACCCTTAAAATAATGAATCGATGGTTGATGTAATAAATACAAGTAAAGTGCTTACGTGTGTCACTCGGGCAATTTTAATGCATTATTTCGTTCGGTCTTTAAAACTCTTATTTATTTATTTATTTATTTATTTATTTATTTATTTATTTATTTATTTATTTATTTATTTTGTGCAAATTAAGGATTTAAAGTGCATTTAAATGTAATAAGTACCGCAGATGTTTGAAGATTCTCTGCTGGAACCTTTTGCAAAAAATAAATCAATTTTGTTGTATACTTCAATGTATACTGTAATGTCAATAGGACGCTAAAAGTACGCTCAATGCATCTCTTATACTACATTCATTTTATCTTTTTATATTTCCTTCCAAATTATGAATCGTTCCCGCCATAATTGACGTACTTTGCCGAAGAACAATCGAATGACGTCATAAATACCACTGATGTTTTATGCATAAAAACAAAATTTAGCGGGAATGACAGAAATGTCACTTTGGCAGCAAGAGGGTTAAGCTATCTTTGTAATCTCATGAAGACTTTTCTGTGATTGTATTTCTAAAATAGGAATCGGATTATTATCTTCTAATTTTGTTCTTTAAATATGGATCAATGTCATATATTTACAATAAAAGCTTCATTTTATAGTTTGTTTACATTCTTCAGTGCCTACAATTATCTCCCTTGGTTGACAAGGTTTTAACTTTATTAGTGTCTATTTTGTTAATTGCTAAAAGGTAGAAATATGAATGTTGATTACAAGTGTTTCCCCTTGGTAAAATTAAGCATTTGAGGAAAAATGCTGGATTTAAATACATCTTGTAGAAATGGTCATGCAATCATAATTTGTTTTGGGGGAAACGTGCATGCTAGATTATGACCCGACTCTATCTGTTGCTACTGGATCAGTTTTTCAGACAAAAATTAATGATATAAATAAAATACAAACCATATTTTACTGGCTTTGCATGCTTTTTGGGTAAACAGTATCATGGATTTGGTTGAAAGTACATTTGTGAGCAATATCATATAGAACCTTATCTCGCAGATTTCCCATGCGCTGTTTTTTGCTGTTCTAAAGGGTTGAAGTACACACAGGTATTTTTTTTTTTGGTTTTTGTTCAAAATTAAATTTATTTAGTTGCAATAGTGTTTAATAACTAAATTAATTTCGCTTCTGTTTTCCTTTGAGTAATTTAGCAATTTTTCCTTAAATTCTTTGTTGTTTCTGTCTACAAGGAAATCTGACAATTTTATGCCATTCAAGGCCATGTAACTTACTGTTTAAAACCATAAATTTTAATGTTTTTGAGTAAAATTTAGACAGAAAGATGTATTTTTTAATTGTTTACTGTTATCTGACAGAATAAAGTGAAAGTTACAGCATTATAGCTGCAGTGGCTGAACTAATAACATCATTGACATACAAACTTTTAGACAACAAAGTAAAAAATCAACACTTCAACTTGACAACGGCCTCTTAATTATTTTTGTATAGGGGAAACTATTGACATTTTTTGCTCTCACTTAGGCACCAAGTTTCGTTGAGTAATGAGAGACCCCTCAAAACGACCGGAATAATTTCACGTATATCACATTAAATTTTCGGGGTGGCATGTCAGATAAAATTTTTGGCAAATTTAGAAAATCCGAAGGGTACTCATGGAAACTCCCTTACACCCATAAAATAGTCCAGAAATAGGCTTTGAACAATCAGATAAAAAAATACCCAATACATTTAATAAATTATCTGAATAAATTTATTTATAAATTCTAAATGAAACTGCTTTTTAAATACAGCTCCAATATTAAAATTCCATTGAATAATAAATCCACTGTCTATGCTACAGTTTGGCGCAGTCAAATATCAAAATAAGAACTATTTTCCTCTCCCTCAGTCAAAGTTCATTTACAGAGCCGTTGTCATATAGGGCAAGGACTCACATGAGCTTTGGGTCAGCTAAGGTAAAGTTTACTATATATAGGGCAAGGACTGACATGAGCTTTGGATCAGCTTAGGTTAAGTTTACTATATGTAGGGCAAGGACTCACATGAGCTTTGGGTCAGCTAAGGTAAAGTTTACTATATATAGGGCAAGGACTCACATGAGCTTTGGGTCAGTCAAGGTAAAGTTTACTATATATAGGGCAAGGACTCACATGAGCTTTGGGTCAACTAAGGTAAAGTTTACTATATATAGGGCAAGGACTGACATGAGCTTTGGGTCAGCTAAGGTAAAGTTTACTATATATAGGGCAAGGACTGACATGAGCTTTGGGTCATCTATGGTAAAGTTTACTATATATAGGGCAAGGACTGACATGAGCTTTGGGTCAACTAAGGTAAAGTTTACTATATATAGGGCAAGGACTCACATGAGCTTTGGGTCAACTAAGGTAAAGTTTACTATATATAGGGCAAGGACTGACATGAGCTTTGGGTCAGCTAAGGTAAAGTTTACTATATATAGGGCAAGGACTGACATGAGCTTTGGGTCAGCTAAGGTAAAGTTTACTATATATAGGGCAAGGACTCACATGAGCTTTGGGTCATCTATGGTAAAGTTTACTATATATAGGGCAAGGACTGACATGAGCTTTGGGTCAGCTAAGGTAAAGTTTACTATATATAGGGCAAGGACTGACATGAGCTTTGGGTCATCTATGGTAAAGTTTACTATATATAGGGCAAGGACTAACATGAGCTTTGGGTCATCTATGGTAAAGTTTACTATATATAGGGCAAGGACTGACATGAGCTTTGGGTCAACTTAGGTAAAGTTTACTATATATAGGGCAAGGACTCACATGAGCTTTGGGTCAACTATGGTAAAGTTTACTATATATAGGGCAAGGACTCACATGAGCTTTGGGTCATCTATGGTAAAGTTTACTATATATAGGGCAAGGACTCACATGAGCTTTGGGTCATCTATGGTAAAGTTTACTATATATAGGGCAAGGACTGACATGAGCTTTGGGTCAACTTAGGTAAAGTTTACTATATATAGGGCAAGGACTCACATGAGCTTTGGGTCAACTATGGTAAAGTTTACTATATATAGGGCAAGGACTCACATGAGCTTTGGGTCAACTATGGTAAAGTTTACTATATATAGGGCAAGGACTCACATGAGCTTTGGGTCAACTATGGTAAAGTTTACTATATATAGGGCAAGGACTCACTTGAGCTTTGGGTCAGCTATGGTAAAGTTTACTATATATAGGGCAAGGACTCACATGAGCTTTGGGTCAGTCAAGGTAAAGTTTACTATATATAGGGCAAGGACTCACATGAGCTTTGGGTCAGCTAAGGTCAAGTTTACTATATATAGGGCAAGGACTCACATGAGCTTTAGGTCAGCTATGGTAAAGTTTACTATATATAGGGCAAGGACTCACTTGAACTTTGGGTCAGCTTAGGTAAAGTTTACTATATATAGGGCAAGGACTCACTTGAGCTTTGGGTCAGCTATGGTAAAGTTTACTATATATAGGGCAAGGACTCACATGAGCTTTGGGTCAGCTAAGGTAAAGTTTACTATATATAGGGCAAGGACTCACATGAGCTTTGGGTCAACTAAGGTAAAGTTTACTATATATAGGGCAAGGACTGACATGAGCTTTGGGTCAGCAAAGGTAAAGTTTACTATATATAAGG
Organism: Limnoperna fortunei; assembly: GCA_944474755.1. NCBI lineage: Eukaryota > Metazoa > Mollusca > Bivalvia > Mytilida > Modiolidae > Limnoperna > Limnoperna fortunei. The sequence continues at coordinate 2,373,891 of OX104117.1, read as the reverse complement.
CAAGGAATGACATGAGCTTCGGGTCAGCTATGGTAAAGTTAACTATATATAGGGCAAGGACTGACATGAGCTTTGGG